>JAJJMF010028801.1:4172-42243 GCA_022058775.1 Vitis hybrid cultivar | reverse complement strand
CATAGGGGCATTAAAATTAATTATGGTTGTATGACAAACTGTTAGAATAAGTAGGATATACCATGATGAGTGAAATAAATTAATGAATCTGAATTTATTTAAAATTTCCTTAAGTAGAATATCATAACATATCTCATTTTACGTAATTAAGTCTAATTAACTAGCCTTTCTCATATCTAGGATATATTATGAAGCATTAATTAAAAATAAATCACGTTAATTGATGAAAAAATATAGTATAATGAACTCACTAAGATATAGTCACACCTATTAGATTAAAATTTTAATTGACTAACATATACTACCATAGGGGTATTAAAATTAATTATGGTTGTATGACAAACTATTAGAATAAGTAGGATATACCATGATGAGTGAAATAAATTAATGAATCTGAATTTATTTAAAATTTCCATAAGTAGAATATCATAACATATCTCATTTTACGTAATTAAGTCTAATTAACTAACCTTTCTCATATCTAGGATATATTATGAAGCATTAATTAAAAATAAATCACGTTGATTGATGAAAAAATATAGTATAATGAACTCACTAAGATATAGTCACACCTATTAGATTAAAATTTTAATTAACTAACATATATTACCATAGGGGCATTAAAATTAATTATGGTTGTATGACAAACTGTTAGAATAAGTAGGATATACCATGATGAGTGAAATAAATTAATGAATCTGAATTTATTTAAAATTTCCATAAGTAGAATATCATAACATATCTCATTTTACGTAATTAAGTCTAATTAACTAACCTTTCTCATATATAGGATATATTATGAAGCATTAATTAAACATAAATTACGTTAATTGATGAAAAAATATAGTATAATGAACTTACTAATATATAGTCACACCTATTAGATTAAAATTTTAATTAACTAACATATACTACCATAGGGGCATTAAAATTAATTATGGTTGTATGACAAATTGTTCGAATAAGTAGGATATACCATGATGAGTGAAATAAATTAATGAATCTGAATTTATTTAAAATTTTCATAAGTAGAATATCATAACATATCTCATTTTACGTAATTAAGTCTAATTAACTAACCTTTCTCATATCTAGGATATATTATGAAGCATTAATTAAAAATAAATTACATTAATTGATGAAAAAATGTAGTAAGTAGGAAACGGTATGAAAACATAGTTACAATAAATAGGCTAAACACCATTAAGAAATGTCAATATTATCAATTAAGTCCATATCTCCCCTTTATATTTTGTTAAGTTATACATATATCCATTTCAAATGGGTGTAAAAAATATCCACATTAGACTGACTTTCCCACCTGCTATGAATGTTATATTTAATGACACCTAAAAAATTGATGCAAATATCCAAACTATCAACCACCAAGTGTACCATTGTGGTGGTTGGTTTTCAACATGTGGCAACCTATTAAAAAATGTAATAACTTCATCAACCAACCACATACATATGTTAGTATATATTTGGAAGGGAACATATTGTAAGGAGCTTGGAGACTGAACGAGGTCTGCTATATGTTGGAGAACAGGTTACAAAAAACATCCAGAAGACAAATCTTCAGGTCAAGCTGCATCACACTTGGACTTTCCATTTTCACGGTATGATCTTTAACTCAATAAAGATTAGCTAAACAAATCCATAATACATTTTTTAAGCTGAATGCCCTCAACTTTCAAATGGATGGGGAAATATTCCCAAAACCTAATAGTGATTTTTAAATGGTATGTAATGATGTTAAAGAGTTTGGATTTTGATTGTCTATAGCACATTGTTAGTAATATGCATCAATGATATGTTGAATCAGTGTGTAGTGGTTGAATAATTTATCATTACGCGTAGAGATAACCTTCGACAAATTGTTTTCACCAATCGGGTTTAGTAGACATAATTTGACAATTAGGATTGTGCTCAACTAAGAAAAGGTACAACTATATATTTGACAATATTGAGCTCCCATACACCTAAACAAGGTTAGAGCAACAAGATGAAAATCTACAAGGAAGGGCAAGTTTAATTTCAAATGATTGGATGGATTTTAATGAGATTGGAGTTAGGAAGTGCGTGTGGTTGACTTGAGATGTATAGAAAGTTAATGTTGAGGCTATGCAGATTAAGGCAAGATTACCAAAAGAGAGCTCTAAATAATTTTCTTATGGGCTTTCCCCCAATCAGACATGATTCCAGCACAATGACATTATTATCTGATATTGAAGAACAGTTGACATTAATTTATTTAATATAAGTGATTCATGTTGGCTTTAAAAATCACACTATCATCAAAATTATAGGGTAATAAATATTCAACTGACTTAAAAGGAGAGAATCAACCTTAAGAAATGTGTATTATTGACTCCCAATATGGGGTAAGTTTGGAATAAGTTTGGAGGCGTACCCAAAAGCTTCAATGCTTTTAGATAGAATTATATAAAAGTGATTTTCCATGTTTTTAAAGAATGTGTATGAGAGGTATTAATTATTGTGACTGCCAAACTCCTTGAATATGACAACTAAGCTTAATGATGAAATTTTTGTTAACATAGTATGCCTAAATAGGGCAACATTCTAACGTTCTGATAAGGAATGAAGGCCTTAATGAAATGAACAACGAAAACAAACAATTAGCTACTCTATTAACAAATTATAACAGTGAACATGTAGAGGTTGACCAGTTAAATAAGACCGATTGATACATTTTCTCAACCGGTAGACACTAGCAATTTTTTTAAGCAGCACCAAAATGCATCCGGTTAATTTGTAGGTCAACCACTTTGTTCCACATTATAATAGCTTAGAGCAAGGGAAGAGAATAGATTCGGTTTACGAGGAACCAAACAATTGAACCGATTGTTTTTTTATGCTCATCAAGACCAACAACACCGTCCCCTACCACTAAAAAGTTGGACAATCCGAAATATTGTTCTTGCACAAGGACCTCCAAAAACACTACAACCTTAGCCTCAACAGCAGAACCATGTCTAGCAAGTTGACTTTAACTATTCCTTCACTTGGTTGTCTAAGGTCAATTTAAATTATGGTGCGTTTCTGTATAGATGTTAGACGTCGATCATTGTTTAACGCCATCATTTTAGGGTATTGGTGTCACATTTGCGTTTTCACAAGTTATTTCCTCAACATAATGATTTTTAAGTGATATTTAATGATTTTAAAAAGTTTTGCTTATGATTGTCTATAGCAGACAAGTATCAATTTTGCAACATATGACCTTTTAAATTGAAAATCATGGGAAAATTATCACGTGTGCAGTGTACACCGGTTCTATAATTTCTCAAATTCTCAATTTTTATCCAAAAATGAGAATAGATGACGTTGTCGAATTCGGTTTATCTTCAAGTATGCAATCAATTGATACAAAAGTGATACGATAATTTGTTAAAGCATTATTGGGGCACTTTTTTTATGTTATTT
This sequence comes from Vitis hybrid cultivar, assembly GCA_022058775.1. Classification (NCBI taxonomy): domain Eukaryota; kingdom Viridiplantae; phylum Streptophyta; class Magnoliopsida; order Vitales; family Vitaceae; genus Vitis; species Vitis hybrid cultivar. The sequence continues at coordinate 38,796 of JAJJMF010028801.1, read as the reverse complement.
ATGAAATGTAGCTGATGCAATCGGTGAAGGAGAAAACAATCAAGCGGGAATTTGAAGTGAAAGAGGAGGACGTCGTCAATGACGATGCATATATCGGTGGCACTTACCACCTGGGTGGAAATGGTTTGAAAGAGAAGGTGTTGAAGGGTATTTCAGATGAAGAAGTATACAAATTGCAATTCAATTGCATAGATGAGGTTGAAACATTTTACAATATGTTAGCAAAAGTAGTCGGATTTAGTATTCGAAAATATGATTTGAAGCGAGACAAGAATGGAGATATAATATTGATTACTACTCAAAAAGTACATTTCATAGCTTGTAATTAACTCTTTTAAACACTTTTGAGTAGTAGTTATCACCTTTTAACCCAATTAACATATTAAGGACCTTTGCAATCAATTCTAATCAAATTGTGTTAAGTTTTGGTGTTTTGATAGCTTTTTGATCACCAAAGCAATCCGAGATTGAGGAGAGTTCTTTGGAATCCATAAGCAAATCCATAATACAAGGAGTATGGGATCCTGCTCATTTCACCCGGACGGGAATCATAGCTCATTCCACCTGAGTAGGAATTCCATCCGGCTGCCGCCATTACATCCGGCTGCCACCATTACATCCGGCTGCCGTCATTACATCCGGTTGCTGCCATTACATCCGACTGCCGCCATTACATCCGGTGCCGCACTTTCCACCCGGATGTATCGCATCCGAAATTCTGCTACCGCCAACATTCCACCCGGATGTTTCACATCCGGAATTCTGACGTCGGATGGGAGAGGAGAGCGTTTCAACTTCCCCGGTCACACATATCCAGATCCGCTTATAGTACTTACCCGGAGAGTTTCGCAGCCATTTTGCACAGTGCCGCGATGTTCTCCTAAAGCTTCCCGATATGTGCGACCAAAATTTTGAGATATTTTGGGATATTTTGCTTTAGATATTTGATGTCTAAATCCCCAAACTCTCCTTGTAACCCACCAATTATAGGATTCCTTAGTTATTAAGTTTGGAAAAAGGATGAATAACCTTGTTTATATTATTATTGTAATTTTCATATAAATATCTCTTGGGAGCCTGTTCTCAAGGGACAACGACACAACTTTTGTATAGTTTTTCAAAGGAAGAAAAATACAGAGCTTTGCTCTGCTTTACCTTCTCTTTTTGATTTTATTTTCTCACTAGCCAAACAAGCTCTGAGGATGTTTCCTCATAGAATGAGTGGCTAGACTTTTAGTTCCTTGGAGTTACGGTTGCCGGGAAACGTTCCAAGTGTAAGAATTAGTAGCTTTGTGGTTTCAGTCATTAATGAAGAGAAAGTGTGATCCTTTAATGATTTCTATGTTTTTAGTTAACTTAAAACGCCTTTAAATCACCTGGGCCAACACTTGATAAGGCAAGTGGTCTCCATCCATTGAGATGCACTAGTTTGTCTCTTGCGAGCTTTTGGGAGGTGGTTTGAAGATTGGATTTTCTAGAATAGCCAACACTTGGTAAGCTTTTGGACTCTAAGGAGACATCCATTAGTTATCTCTTGTGAGCTTTTGACGGGTAATCCAAGGTTAAAGATCACCTTGAATGACAAGTACTAGGTGAGAGGTATGAGCCATTGCAAGATGCATCAGTGAGAGAGAATTAGTGTTTGAAATCCATTTAAAGGATACATCTGTACAGCACCGGTTAGAGAATTGACTATATGTTAATTCTTTAATGCGAGGAAATGAACCAAATGACCGGAGCTCTTTTTTTGCATGAGGAACCTCCCCTGTGAATCTAAACCTCCAAGGAATGTTTTTCTTCATAAGTAATTTCCATTACTTCCTTTGTCGTTAGCTTAAACCTAAAACTTTTTCAATCAAAGTTTGTGTTTTATTTCTTAAGCTAACCTTGAAATGAAAAGGCACCAATTCAATTTGAATTGGTATCATTTATGAATTGAAAACCCTTCCCAGTGAACGATCCTAGAGCCACTATGCTGTAGTAGCTTTGTCTTTGCTACCCTAGTTCATGGTGTAATAGGTTATAAATTTTTTTAATTACTCCCTCAATCAAGGAGCACCAGTTGGACATGAATCAACTTATACACCAATTGGGCACGAATCAAATATCTCGAAAGTGGGTGTGTTCTAGAGAAGGATAGCGAGTGACAAAGTTTATTGAAAATGACAAGCGACAGCGTGAGCCACGATCATTGACTAAAGTTGGATGTGAAGCTGCATTTCATATAGGCTTGAATAGGAAAGATGGAAAGTGGATTGTAAAGGAATTTATAGGAGAGCATAATCATACTTTGGTCGATGCTCTCAACACACAATTCCTTCGGTCTCATCGAACAATAAGTAATCCAGATAAGGCACAAGTTGATGTTTTGCGTAAAGTAGGTGTTAAAACCACACAAATTATGGACTATATGATCAAACAATCAGGGGGACATCAACACGTTGGTTTCACACAAAAAGATATGTACAATCACGTTGATGCAATGCGTAGAATTGAAATTAAAGACGGTGATGCGGAAGCTGCGTTAGCTTACTTGTGTGGAAACGCAGAAATTGATTCTTTTTTTATTTATAAATTCAACGTCGATGAAGAAAGTTGACTAACAAACTTGTTTTGGGCTGATTCAACTGCTCGAATGGATTATGCGTGTTTTGGGGATGTCCTAGCATTTGATACAACGTATAGGACAAATGCCTATAAAAAGCCTCTAGTAGTGTTGGTTGGTGTTAATCATCACCACCAAACTGTGGTCTTTGGTAGTGCATTATTGATAGATGAAAGTGTTAGTACGTATGAATGGGTGTTGGAGACATTTCTTATTGCAATGATGAATAGGAAACCCATATCCGTAGTAACTAATGGAGATAAAGCTATGCGTAAGGCAATTAAAAAAGTACTACCCCATGCGTGTCATCGCCTGTGTTCATGGCATTTGCAATGAAATGCATTCACGAATGTGCATATTAAGGACTTCATAAGCATCTTTGCAAGGTGCATGTTCATGCATGGGAGTGCAGAAGAATTTGAAAAGGTTTGGCATCAAATGGTTGAAAATTTGGGTCTTAATGAGAATCGTTGGGTCACCGAGATTTATGGGAAACGTAAACGATGGGTTGAGGCATATTTACATGGAAAATTCTTTGCAGGGATAAGAAACACACAAAAGTGTGAGAGTATGAATGCATATTTAAATAGATTCTTAAAAATTCATTTGCAACTGTATGAGTTTGTACAACAATTTGATAGGGTGATATTGAGAATACGGCAAAACGAGGCAAAGGCAGACTTCGAGTCGAACAATTCCTCACCCGTGCTTTCACCCAAGCTATCCATACTTGAAAATCATGCTGCGACGGTATACATGAAAGAATCCTTCATTAAATTTCGAGAGGAGATGAAGAATGCAAAGTTATTCTTTGTGGTAGGCCTTGTAAGTGATGTTTCAATGCGGGCATACACATTATCTAAGTTTAGACACCCGAACTTAAAATGGGAAGTCCAATTTTCCTTGAATATTGTAACATTAAAATGCTCGTGCATGATGTATGAGTCAATTGGCATCCCTTGTTGCCACATGGTTGTTGTTATGAAGGTGGAGCATTTGGAAGAGATTGCTAACTCATGTATTTTGAAGAGGTGGACAAAGTTAGCAAAGATGCATACAAGATCAGCACTGGAGAATCAGACGGATAACGACATGGATCGGTTTGTATGATATGTGATTCATGCCCAGTCGGGTATTTTAATAAAAAATATTTATAAATCTTATGACCTCATACTAGCGTAGCAAAGCTACTATAGTATAGCAGCTCTAAAGTCGAACTCTGGGATGGGTTTTCACTCTACCAGTGATAGACTCAAGATTAGAGATTGAATCTGATGATTTTCTTTGTCAAAAACTTAAAGTTTAAAAGAAAATAAAATTTGTTTTGAAAGTGGTGTTAGAAACTAAACTAACATAAAACTAAGTAAAAATGGAAGAAAGAAAGTCTCCCGGAGCTAAGGGTTGCTAGGATCAAGTTCAGAATGCAAAGTGGAAATTCCGGATTTCTCATCTCGTATTGGGGACAACAACATAAAGGATGGTTGTTTCCCGAACCGGTATAGGTTTAACAATGAAAATTTAATCCATAAAAAGTCAATAGAGATGGTAGTCAAGTTCCGTTAATGGCTTTAGACACTATGGGTCTTCACCTTGAGCCACTTTCCAATGGCTCGTACATGATAACTAATGGACTGATGTGGATCTAGCAATAAGTATCCACAGAGACCTGAAGTTTATCATGTATTGGCCATTCAAAGTGATTCTAAGGGATTTAAAGCAAAACTTTAGATTTAAAAGCCATTTATGAACTCCAACTACCTGTATTTAATGCACGAGACTTTTCCACCTTTGCATCTGGACTTTTCACCTAGCTTCCTTCACTCTAAGAAACCAAAGGTTTAGCCTCTCATCCTCTAGGAAAACATCCTCAGAGGTTGTTTGGCTTTCAAGAAAAAGAAAAATAAAAGAGAAGGAAAAACAGAGCAAGGCTTTGTATATTCTATATATTGATCGATTCTACATACTTATATATCTATATCTTTTACAATGGATGCAAGGGAATATATATAGAGAAGTTTTTCCAACATTCCTAGCTAAGAAATCTTATGGTTGGTGGATTACAAGGAGAAGAATGGAAATTTATACAAAAATATCTAAAAGAAAAGATCTCATGTGGAGTCGGCAGAACAGAGGAGATTTCGCACCACGCATGGGCTGGTGCTAAATTCGCACAAGGAGAAGGTGTTGTGCGAATTTCGCACAAGCTTGGAGCAGTTGTCTTCCAAAGGCCATATCTTCCTTATTTCAGCTCCAAATCGTACACAGTTTGAAGTGTTGGATTCTTGACTTCCTGATCTTTGAAATGGTATATAGCATATTGAAAATGGACTTCGGGAAGTGCTCCAAAAGTGCTAAGGAAGACTGAAGCTGCTGTCCTCTATTCTCTTCACTCTGTTTTCCTCTTTGCTTCTCTCCTTTACTTGGCTTGTCTTAATGATCCAAAAAGCTGTCAAAACACTAAAACTAGCCACAAATATGATTAGAAGTCATTGCTAGGTCTTTAACATGCCAATTTGAATAAAGATGGAGAACTACTACACAAAAGTGCTTAAAACATAATGAATTAAAGACGCAAAATAGCACTTTTTAGGTAGTAATCAATATGGTTCATTGAGTTCGATGTGCAACAAGCTCTCCTACTATACGTCTGATACGTCATCTTCATTTCTAGAAGAGAAAAATGAAATAGAAAATTTGACGGTGAGAATGGAGGAACTCTATAACAGTAATTTGAAAGGGAAGAAAGTAGTGGGAGATGGAGCAACAAGTCCAAACCAAGTTCGTGATCCAAATATTGTGAAGACCAAAGGAAATCCAGGAAAAGTTGCAACAAATGTTCAAAAAGGAAGACGATGTAGTGGATGTAAAAGAGTGGGTCACAATTCGAACGTGTACAGAACCTAGAATCCCTCAAAATAGTCATCAACGTCAAATGGTATGTCAGATTTAGTAATGAACTGTCGCAAATATGAACCTGTTTAGCTATACTTACATAAATGACTAACATAAATGTTTTCATTGCATTATGAGTACGTAGTAGGAAAGCAATTTGTCTTCTCAATGTGACATTCAAATGGAAACGATGCCTTCAACAAATTCATCGGTTGACCTGTTTGCAACCTTACCTGTATGTATAATTGCCTTGTTATATAAGAACACAAACATTGATAACATCAAATTCAACAAGAATTGACAACACTTACTAGTTGAAAATGCAGGGAATGCGAGGGGAGCATTTGTCGAATGACCAATCTGACATATATATAGATTATGGTGAATTTGGCAATGTAAGCTTCGGAATAAAAAAAGAACTTTTGAGATGAATTTGATCTATGCATTATTTAATGATTTGGCTGGGATAATTGGAATGGCATAGGACACTTGAATTTTTACAATGGAATGTGCATGTGCAGATAACAGGATTTCAGCAATATGAACAAACAATGACAACACCATGGGAAGGTGAGGATCCAAACAAATATCCAAATGAGAAAGATATGCAACCTTTTTATTATTCGTTAAATGAGTAAGAGATGCAGGTATTAAATCAGTATATATATTAATGTACGTTGTCACTTTGCATAATATGTACTTTTAACTTAAGTATGTGATGGAAAGGCTAAATTCCGATGCGGATGGAATGTTGTGGATCCTACATATAATATTTACTTAGGGAATTTTATGTTTCTCGTAGTGTATAATTGGATTTTCAAAATACGGAAGCTACGGAAAAATTTAAAGAAAAATAAAATAACTAAAAGCATTATAAAAACAGGTTGCACATTGAGTTGAAAGTCAAGTTACGAAAAGCTTGACATCAATGTTTAATATCTTGTACATAATATCCATTGGACAAATTTGCAAAGAAGCTCCAACCACTTGGCCATATAGTCGTCTTCATCATCATGGCCATCTCCAAGCAAAGCAGAAACATTAGCTATAGCTATATGCTCAACACATGGGATTTGACTTATTTCATTGGCTTAGGAATTAAGACTCTGGGAATTAAAGGGTGCTCAAAGATCAGGCATAGCGGACTTGCCCAATCTTATTTTTCCTTGAAGTAAGTCCGGAGCGGGAGCAACTTCTACAGCAAATTAAAACTAAACTTGATGACTTGCCGGAGGGGGGGGGGAGTTTAGGAGGTAGTTGTAACCGCATGTTTATCATAGAGATAAAGCGGGTTTCGTATCACTTTCCGGAAATCCAGTCATACTAGAACCGCATGGTTCCATGATGATCAATTTTCAGTGGTTGTGATGCCTTTTGGCTACCAAACAAAACTGTAACTTAAAATAATATTTAATTAAATTAAAAGAAACTAACTAATGTTAAACATTAATGTCCAAGCTTACATGTCATATTAATTTATGAACAATTTTTTCTTGGATGAATTCCAACAAGTATAGTATCCCGGGTTAGGAACTTTTTCCAATGTACTATTTCATAATCTTCCCTCCAATTGTGTCTCACAAGACTATAGGGTTAAACCCATAAACACCTTGATGGATTAGACAAAGTCTCGTACTAAGATGCGAAATCAATTTTGATATTATTTATAACCTTTCAATCTCTTTTGTGTGGACATTGTCCACTTTGAGTTCAATGAATCCTCACAACCTGAAAATGTGTCTATCCTATTGAATAGATACTCTCCGTATTTATGATGTTGATTTATAAAGATGAAGAAATTGTTTTAAATTTTGTTTTACGGGTGAATAGGAGCATGAAAAAGGAAAACAAAAAGGAAAAAGTTAGTAGATGTTGACTAAAATGGATTAAAAAAACACACACACACACTCACAACTATAAAAAATTCCTCAACCGGTTGAGAAAAATTCTCAACCGGTTGAAAAAATTCCTCAACCAGTTGAGCAAATTCTCAACCGGTTGCCACTAGTTAAAAATATTCTCAACCGGTTGAGAAAATTCCTCAACCGGTTGAGCAAATTCCTCAACCGGTTGCCACTGGTTACAAAAATCCTCAACCGGTTGACAAAATTCCTCAATCGGTTGAGCAAATTCCTCAACCGGTTGCCACTGGTTAAAAAAATCCTCAACCGGTTGACAAAATTCCTCAACCGGTTGACAAAATTCCTCAACCGGTTGAGCAAATTCCTCAATTGGTTGCCACTGGTCAAACAATTCCTCAACCGGTTGAGAAAATCCGTCAACCGGTTCCCTTAATTCCTCAACCGGTTGCCACTGGTTAAAAAATTCCTTACCTAGTTGTTACAATTCCTCAACCTGTCTCCACTACCTTCACAAGTTGTACGTATAATTCACACCATAACCTATAGTCCTACAGGTACTAACTATATAATTTTTAGCATAGATAAATGAATATATATATATATATATATATTTGAAAACAACCCAAACTATATAGGGACAAAAAAAATCTAATTATCTAAAAGATTGTAGAAAATCAAACATGTCAAACATGAATGATGCCTATATATTACAATTTCAATTTGCCGACCATATTAAAAGAAAAGCATAGCAAATCAAAATAAAACGGACTTAATGATGAACAATGTATGGTCATCCAAGGTAACAACTTCCCAATAAACATGACGATATGTGGAGATGGAAATTATAAATATTAGAAAAACAACAAATATCATAATAATAATTTTTTCATTGCTCATGTCGACGTCTTTGTACAAACAATAGCGACGATGGTTTGTTTTTCTCTATTGCCTTCGTGTAAAACTAAATCACTTGCTATTTCCTGACGTAGTTTAACAGAATTACATAAGTCGAAGACCATCATGGAATCACCATTGTTGAATGTCTGCATATGTTTAATGACATGCACTCCACAGTCCCACCTAAGAAAAATAAAAGAAAAGAAAAACAACTTATTGAATGGTTGTATAATTATAGCTTAGATAAACAATAGTAATGTGAGTTATGTATTCATACTAACCCATTCTCTTGGGTCGGAATTGAAGGAGCCCAATCAATGGAGAATTGGAAGACATCTTTCCCTATGTCATACAGTTTGAAGAACGTTTGACAAAATTCAACCTAATTTATTAAGAAAGTGTTAATAAATATGGAAGAGAGAAAAAAATAGAATAGAAGAAAAATATAAACATGAAAGCATACCACTGTTTTGACACTCTGAAACCGAAACTTGTCTCGATTCTTCGTTTGTAATGAATCCAAAATTTGGATATGAGAGTTTTTGAAGTCAATGACGCATAGATACCAATGACCGGGGCATTCGTCATGCATTGGAATAAATAGCTGTAAAGTTAGAAAAACAATATATATGAGTTGGGGCACAAAAAATCTACTATATTATAGGTGAAAATAATATCTATTCTAAGTTTCATATATGCAATTAAACATTAGAAATAATTACTAACTTTCTCGCAATCATCCAATTCGCTAATGTACTTACTCACGATGGATGTTTTTCTATCAAAAAAAGGATGAGGACTCCCGCACAAAATCATTTGCTAATAATAAAACATAATACGAACATTAGTATATTGTACTTAATACGTAAGTAAACAAGAAGAGAAATATGTGCTTACTGAAAATGTCGTGGGAAGATAACATCTTATACTTGTAATGCCTATAAATTGCCTCTAAAAATAATTTAGCTTTGAGGCTTCTAGATTTATTACCTGTTGTTAAACAATAACTTCAATAAATTAATTTAATTAATTTAGCACACAATTGAAATAAATGAAGTAGGTACTTACAACATCCATCAAATTTTGTCTAGGGCGTAAGCACTCAAAATCTCCACAAACTCCATGTTCATGATCAAAGTCAACAAGAAGCTCACTAAAATAATAATATGTTAAAACATTCTTTACTAAATTGGAAACATTTGAAGGCTAAAATTATAACAAGACATCTATTAATATTCTAGACACTACAAACCTTTTTGACAATGCTTTATTGAAAACATAATCAGCAACAAGAGATTGAAGTACATTGAATGATTGACCATCCACCACGTCTTCACGAATGGACATGGGGATTGACTAAATTGAAAACAGGACATAATTATTACCTATATATGTTGAGTATCCAAAGTAAGAACATGATATTAAACTATTTGTATTAAACCTCTGATGCTTGACGTTTTCCCATCTTCCTTAAATTGTGTACAAACGGGGAGACCTTGAATTTACTTGTTTTCCTCTCCCTTGATGTACGTGTTTTCATGATATGATCGGGATAACCACATAGTGCTCGTAATGGTTCCTAATATGGAAAATACCATTAATATACATCTATTTACTATGTAATGGTTAAGTAGTTGTAAAGAAAATATTTTTTTCTTTTGTATGATACATACCTTTCCATAATCTCTTCTACTCCTTTTGATTGGAAGTGGTAAAATATCTACATTTTCGTCTGGAATGATATGCACTTCAATTGATGTAGCACATGCATCTTCATTCTTTCCATTCAAGTCCTCAGTGCATAACTTCTCAATTGACAAAGTGCGAACATAATGTTCATTTCCATTCTTATTGTCCTTATCTACCAAGCTTCTCTCGCATGAGAGAATGTCATTCTTCATTCCCTCCTCGTGCATTCTCAAAGGTTTTCCGCTTGATCCAACGAAGAGACCTTTCAATGTAGTATATTTCTCCTCAAATTCAATCAAAACTTTTTCACACCTACTACTTGCACCATGACACAAATCAATTAGATGTGTCTTTAATTGTTCAAAGGTTTTATCTATCTCCATTAAGCTTCGACTGTGTTCTTAGTGATATATAGGAACTTCATTAATAACATAATAATACAAGGGTTCACTACTAATATTGAAACTCACGATGAATATTGTAAAACGTACTCGTTTAAGAACATCTTTATTTGGATTGATTTCAAATTTCTACTCTTCATCTTCTCCCTCTCCATTGTCATCACATTTCTATCAACACAATCCCTTATCTCATTTTGTATCACCCATATTTTGACCTACAATATATTCATCAAAATATAACACATATCAAATTAAAAATCACTAAAAACTTAAACCAATATTAAAAGACTTTTGAAACTATAACTTACATTGTCATTTGCATATCCACCGACTTTTTTCAATCTTCGTTTCATGTCCAGTACTTCATCATCTCCCCAAGAAGTAATCCAAGGACAAGGTCGAGTATATAATGGTAGAAATTTCTCTTCGAACGATATATGCTCGTGGTAGAATAACTGCAATTATATTTGACATACATATATAGTTAGTTAACAAATTTTATTATAACAAATTCGAAATTCACTTTAATGTCGATTAATTACAAGAACATTACCATTAAAAACAATAAGCAACCGCAAACCCCACTTTGTTGTTTCATCTTAAACTCTTCAATCCCATGCACAAGATAAGACAACACAAATTCAGCCCAATTCATCTTCTTTATTGAATTGATGTCTTCCACAAGATGTAAGAAAGAACGTTTCACAAAAAGCTTCATTGTTGGGCACAATAATGCACCCAACACAAATAATACAAAACGAACTTTGAAATCGTTTCCACCTTCTTTATCCTCCCTAATTTGATTTTCTAACATCACTAATGGCAATCACCCCTTTTTATTACAATATTTTTTTACATAAATCATTGTTATGGCTAACATCTTTGTTCATGCCAATCTTCAACCCTCTTGCCCTCAATCCCATAATAAATTCAACATCAACGGAGGATAATTTGATACAAGTATTATACAACTCTAACATATAAGTGTTCGGGTTGAAACTATTTATCAACCAAAGACATAACCCATGATCTATTTTCCTACATCAAAGTTGCAAGAGGCTACCAAAACCTATTTCTTCTATGGCTGCTCTTTGCTTTGGTTCTAATTCTTCAATAACTCTAATCACTCGCTCGGGTGAGCATCGAGTCTGAAGATATAACTGAAAAAATACACAAACATCAAACATGTTTAAATTAACATAATTTCCAACAAATACATAAGTAATGAAATTAAATATTCATTACAAAAAAATTACCTTTGGAACCACACCCTTTTGAAGTGAATATTGTTTTGAACTTTCTTTGGACTTTGCCATAAAATCTTCTTTTTCTACTTTTGAAAGTTCATTCCACTTCTTGCCCAATTTTTTCCTCAACTACATTAATTGGTCACATACTTTAAATTCTAATTTTAAAATCTAATTATATTAGACATAACAATATTACTCCTTACATCATCATTTATCTTAACCCCTTTATCCTTCTCTTTGATCATGGCCAATTGATCGTTACTACAAAACAATTTCAAACAAATTTAACTATAACAACCACAAAAAAATACATTGGAAAACATATTCTTTTACATGTTTCTATTTTTCCTTACTAGTAATGTATCCAAGCTCCAATAGGCCTCTTTGGATTTCAAACAACTTCAACAACATTGCGTTCGCTCCTATAAATTAAATCAAATCATTTAAGTCAATTTTTATAATATGATTTCAAATATAATAAATCAAACATACTTTCACCACCACTACAAAATCCTCCCTAAATCTATGTACATTTTAAATGGTCACAAAATTAGCATATCAATTATTTTCAATCTCCAATTATGGATCTAACCACATTATTTTCATTAATTTCATCAATCCATAAATCTCACAAAAAGCATGAAATATAATGGCTACAATATTGCAAAACACATTATTAATACTCACATTTTTTTTCCTTGATATAGAACTCAGCAAATAATTACAACACAACCGCCTTTTGATTAACAAAAAATTGTGTCCTTTTTAGCTTTCTTTCTCTTAGTACTACATGTCTTCTTCTTCTTCTTTTTCCAGCTATGTCTTCAATTCGGGTCTTCAAACCACGAAATTTAAAAGCTGAAAACACCCCTTAAACAAAATATAAAATATGAACAAAATACAAGGGTTATGGATAGGAGGGGGGAGCGGGAATATCGTACTCTTTACTTCAAAACCCGAAAAAACCCCAAATATGAAAACTAAATATGGACATAATCAGAGGGGATACTAAAAAAGCCAGAACTCGAAAAGATGTCCCCCGAAACAGCTACAATATCTCACCCGAAAACACCCAATAACACAAAAACATCCAACAATACACAAAAACAACTTAAAGCACCTGAAAATAACAGTCGATGGAGATGAGCATAAAACACAAGTACCTAAAGAAGAGTCGAGTATGGAGAAGAGAGGAAAATAGAGGAAAAAATCGGGAAACTCGGTAAAAAAGGGAGAAAGCAGAAACTCAACTGAAGATTAATGGTGAGAGGGGTTTCTATCTCCTTCTTCAGTGCTTTCTTTCCCCCATTTCTTCATTGTCTCGCATTTGCCTCTTAGGTTTCTTCCGAAGATAGGATTTTTTTTTTTTTTTGGAGTAGACTCTGGTTTTTAAGTTGGTTTTGAGTTTATTCCGGAGTTGTTTGAGGTGGGTTTTGGAAGATGATGAGATTGTGAGTGAAGATTGAGAGAGAGTTGTGATTGTGGAGGCGGGTTGGTGATAAATTTGGCACTGGACACTCCTTGAATGAAGAAAGGAAAAAAGAGGAAACTCGACCCGACTGTCGAGGATGAGTGGAGATCAGAGCACGAGGACACAACCGACTATGGAGGAGAAGACGGTCGCCTATGGAGGAGTGTGGAGATGAGAGCACGAGACACAACCAACCATGGATAGCCAACCATGGACCTATGGAGAAGTGTGGAGATGAGAGCACAAGACACAGCCAACCATGGAGGAGAAGACGCTCGACTATGGAGGAGAAGAGAAGGGAAAAACGGGAAAAGAGTGGCTGAGAGGGGGAAAGAACAGGTAGAAAATGAGGGAAGAGATGGAACAAACGGGAAAATGGGCTGAGAGGGGGAGACAACAAGTAACAACAGGTAGCCAGTTTTTCTTTTTTCATTTTTTCTTTTTCTTTTGAATGGCTGAGATTTAATATCTTTCATCCAACGGCTACAAAAAATCTGAGGCATGGTACCTCCGTCGGCACCATAGAATTTTCCATAAAAAGTTCCAACTTTTAATTTGAGATCATGCATGAGAAAGTGACGTCCACGTTACTTCCATTGGTAGAAAACTATTAAATTTATGAGAAATTGCACACGACTTAAAGTAATTGACTTTTCGTCTCCAATCACATGATAAGGAAAGGAAGAGAGAGAAGAAAAATAAAATAAAAAATACATTTAAAATTAATAAAAAAATTTATATATTTTTTAAAATTCATTTTATTTATATAATTTTTATTTAAAAAATAAATAATTTAAAAATATATAAATTTCTTATTAACTTTTATTTGGAATGGTTTTCTATTTTTTCTATTTCTAGTTTTAGTTGAAAGCAAGCATAAAATTAATATTATAAAATTTTATTAAAGATGAATAAATTTTTTATATAAGTCAAATTAGAGTGCGTTTAACGTGATTTTAAAAAATATTTCTAACTTTTTTAACATTTGAAAATTTTATCTTTCAAGTATTAAAAATATTTTTTTATAATCACTATCAAACACACTCTTAATACAATATTAGCTCTATAAAATTGACATAAGTTTAGAATTTTTACAAAAAATAATATTTTTCGATCTATTTATTTAACTCTTTTTAATTTGTAAGTGTTTTTTTAGAAAATAAAATTGGCCAAATAGACACGTTGATATTGATCTTAAAAATGAGTTTTAAACTTCTCATATACAACCAAGCTTAATATAGATTATAAAAACTAGCAACCCCTTACTATGTAACTATTTCAACAAATATATCTTATTTTAGATTTCCAAACCCTAAGGCTCTAGTTGGGTTTTGAGAAACTTGGAATGTTTTCAACCTATTTTTTAAGTTATTAATTTTTTTAAAATAAATGTTATATGTAGTGTTTTATTTCATATTTATCCAAATATTTGAAATATCAGTAAACACGATTATATCAATACTTGGATTTTACAGATATATAAAATATTTTGAAAAAAATATTGACAAGATGAAAATTATTAAAAATTCATTAAAATACTTTAAAAAATGATAAAATATATATGAATACACATATTAAAGTTATTTTGTAATTATAATTAACATAGGTATGATCAAATATAATGTTTATCAAATTTTTTAAGAAAAAATTAAATTAATTTCCTTTATTTATTTATATTCATTTACTTTAAAAATTAAGAACTACTTTTATTAGAACATGTTTTATTACATTTTAAATAAAAATTAAATCGATTTACATGAAATATTTTATTTAAGATTTAATTTCTAAATGTTTGTTACAAATTTGTGGTGACAATTTTTTGCTATTAACATTAATTTATTTAAATAATTAAAGTTATTAAAAATATATTAATAATGTATTTTATCGAATTAATTTTAATTTATAAAATATTAGAACTTTATTATTATTATTTTTATATTTTATCAATTTTTGAATAAATTTATATTTTTAATATTTTAAAATAAAAACATTTAAAATTAAATGAAATTAAAAGGGAAAATATAAAAAATTTAAAGTGAAGTTATAGTAATTTTTTAAAATAGGATTAATGAGATAAATATAAAAAATAATTAAAAATAAAAAGATGATACAGAATAAAAGGGTGATATAAACTTAAAATAAAAGATAAATTGAAAAAAATAATTAAAAAATATAAATATATAAAAAAGAAAAAAAGTCTTTTTGAAAGAATTGTCTATTTTGGCAAATTTTTACTTGCTCTCCAAATGATTGCCGAGATTTTCATTTTTTCCAATTTTTCTTCAATTATTGATGATCGATTTCAACCACTGCCTATAACCGATTTTTCATCGATATTTTGACAACTTTTCTCAAAATTTCAAACCTTGTTTATTCCAATATTTTTCTTAAAACACCTCAGATTATTATTTTATAAATCTTAAATCTTATGATTTTTTTTTTCTTTATAATAAGTGTGGGGGTTTTTCGAATAAAAGTCTTTGTGTCATATGTGTTCTATTTATTCATTGATTATCCCTAATATCTTCAAGTTTTAATTTTGATTAAGCTTTTCAACTCTTACATTGTAATATTTATAAATCATTCGTTTGTCCCCGTGAGTGTTATTATATTGGATAAGCTTTTTCAACCAAACATACATTTTGTTAAAACCATTATTTAAATATATAAAAATAAATTCTAACATAAAAAACGCATTTAACAAAAAAAAAAATATATTTTTTTTAATAATTTGTTATAAAAACAATTTATTTTATTTTTATAAAATATCTTGAGTAATAATAAAAAAAATACAAAAAAAAAATAGATTCCTGTTTTGATTGTATTTCTAAACAAGGGATCCATGGATTTATGGCAGATAAATGACAAAATATAACATTATTCAATTTTAAATTAACATGTAAGGAATCAAATAACCAAGGTTTCTTCCTTTTCTACCCTTTGTTTATAAATGTTGATGGAGAATGGGACTATTGGAATTGTTACTTTCCGCCATAAAAAAAGTTCCACTTAAGAGGATTTAATTACATAAAAACGTTTGTGGGCGCTTTTAGTTTCAAAGAGTGCTTTAGCAAATAAAGCAATAATATGTGATGTTGTCCATGTGATGAATAAGACCTTCAAGTTATTTCCTTGAACACAAAAATATTAAATTTGTGAGAAATCGCATAGGACGTGTAATTAACGTTTGTCTTCAATCACATCATATTGATTTTTAATATTTTTTGTATCAATTTAATGTGATCATGACTAGTTTCAATATTTTTCCACATAAGATTCTACATACCGTAAAATGTCGAAAATTCTCATTGTTTTGTTTTCAAATTTTCATTATCAATTTATTGATATTTTGATTTATTATAATAGTAATGTTTTTCTTTTAAAAAATTAAATATTTAAAGGAATGAATTTAAATGACTAAAAATAAAAATATCAATTTTTATGTACATTTCAATAATTGAATTTTATAAATATATTGAAATATATAAGAATTATGAGGATTACATGATTACATAGTCGATAAAATACTCAATTAAGAATTTTCATATCAATCCAAGATCTCCATGATTAGTCCAGATATGAGCATCTAAAATCAAAACTAAACAACTTAAACTTAGACATAATGGAAAACAACTAAACAAGTCATTCATATATTAAGGGCTCGTTTGGAATAATATTCTATATTTGGTTTTTATTTTGAAAAAAATTAACCAAATCGACACAAAAGTTTATATTTCGAAAACCATTTTCAATATTTGAAAATAGTTTGTAAAAATGAAAATATGATATTTTTTAGAGAAAAGTTTATATGTTTTCGAATATTTTTTTTAAAATAAAGTCTGAGCAACTTCACCGCATTGATGCAGAAGAATCAGTTTAGTGGCATAAGAAAATTAATGAGAAACTGAGGGCAAAACTATGGGAGATGCATGGGTCAAAGTCAAACCTCGTACGTGTACGCGCACGCGTTCATCGAAAATTAAAAATTCTGTAGGTGTGGACTTGCAAAACTTTCATTGATTAATATCTTCTTTTCTTTTCTGTTTGTTTTTTTCTCCTGTTAATGGTCGATGGAATTGAGAAAATATGAAAGAAGGCTGCTTTTCTCTATTGATTCCTTGCCATAATCTTAGATTGCGTAGAGGTAAATGATAAAAATTTTTAAATATTAGAAAACTTATAATATTACTTAAAATTATTATTAATTAAAATTTTAAAGTGTATTTGATAATGATTTTAATAAATATTTTTAACTTTTTTAACACTTTAAAATTTTTGCCATTGAAGTATTAAAAGTATTAAAAATACTTTTAAAAATTATTATAAAATGCATTTTTATAATGCGTTTAAAATTTATTTTAGAAAATGTTTATACCCTTTCTAACACTTAAATAATAAAATTTTTCAACTGTTAGAAAAATTAAAAACACTTTTTAAAATCACTATCAAGCGAGCTCTTAATCTCTAATAATTTTGGTAAGTAAATCAATAATTTTATTAACATTTTTGTCATATTTTTATCTTTAACAATCTCACATATGTGCATATATTTATTTTAAAGTTTTAAAATATTCTATTTGATTAGTATAAGCTACAATATATTAAATAAAATAACTTTACTCCGATGCCCAATGAATAGATGTAATAAAGTTTAGCATGATTTGTTAACATAAATTGAGTGTAATCATATTTAAGTTATATTTGAATGTTGACCTATATATATCTGTGGACCCCGCATTTTCGGCTTAATGCGTTTCCCACTCGAATGGCGAACTCGATTTTTTTTTGAAAAAATGATTTAATTGATTAAAAAAAATTGACTTGGAGTCGCCACTTATTTTTGTTTTATTTTTAAAGGGTAAACAAAATAAGAAAGAAAAACCCTAAGTGTGACTCCTTGTTTTGGAAAAGACAGTCTGCAAAAAACCTGATCGGGTTCGGGGATCAGGTTACTTATCAGGAAGGTACGGTAAAGACCGTAGCACCCTTCTAAGCCCCTAAAATGGGTCTCTACTAATAAAATGAAGCAATCATGACAATTAATTAGGAAATCAATGGATACCCGGAACTATCATGCACATATGAGAATCAGAATATGCATAGAGAATAACCAAAGTGGAAGTGGATGTGTACCTGTCAACAAACGGCAACGCGCTATCACAAAATAGGGTTAGTGGACAAACACAGGTTGATCATATACATATCATGGAGCATAGCAAATCAATCACGCATGGCAAATAAATCAAGCAGTCAATCAATTAGTCATGATTTCACATATGTAGGGCCCCCACCAAAGCCCATTCTATCTTGCCTGAAGCCCATTCTATCTTGCCTGAATCAATTCCAATAACTCCATTGTTCGAAATTACGGAAATTGATTCCTTGCTTATTTCAAAACATTTTAAAAACAGAGGAAGTATGAAAATTGCTCGCCAGAAATGAAAGTGGCAGCAAAACTTTATTAAAATGCGATTTTGGAACCTAAAGAAAATGCTCTAAGGATGAAGAAAAAAGTGGAACGTCGGCTGGATAGAATCCTGGATGTGAGACATCCGGAGAAGGTGGAACGTCGGCGGATAGGATTCCGGGTATGAGGCATCCGGATGGAATGGCGGCGGGAGGAATTCCGGGTGTGAGACATCCGGATGGAATGGCGGCGGAGGAATTCCGGATGCGAGGACGTCCGGGTGGAATGGCGGCGGAGGAATTCCGAATGCGATATGTCCGGATGGAATGGCGGCGGAGGAATTCCGGATGCGATATGTCTGGATGGAATGGCGACGGAGGAGAAATCCGGGTGTGAGGTATCCAGAGAAGGTTGAATGAGAGATGAATGGGTGGTGAATAGGAAAGGATGAGGAAGTTGATGGAATAAGCGGTGACGAGACAAAGTAAGGCAAATCACGGATGGAAAGTATTGAGCGTGGGATGATGATGGGTGAAAGGGACACGGTGATGCAATGAGCTGTGGGCAGCGGGTATTCATGAAGAAATATGGGGATAGGAATGGCAGCCATGCTTTGCATGATTCCATGCACGTGGGCTAAGTTGTGACTCTGAATGGCAAGACTGACTCTAAACACTAAACTAAGGAAAATAATGGCTCTGGAAGCCAAACCAAATAAAGCTAAACCTAAACATTAAACTAGAAAGCTTGTAGGTGAAGACCTACGGTGGCGGTACAATGGAAATGCCCATAGATGCCTATCCTATGGTGGTGAAACTCTCAAAGGCCCACAGATAAAAATCTATGGCAGTGATAATCTTGAAAACCCAAGAATGAAAATCCTTGGTGGCGAAATAACTGAAGGCCCAAGGATGAAAATGGCGGCGGGAGATAATACCACTAAAACCAAACTCAGCATCACGAAAACCAGAAGGGCTTTCAAGAGAGCCTGGTGGGAGGATCTCTATGAACTCAACACACAAACACAAACTATATCCAACATGCAGAAATGACAAAAAACACTGAGAATCAACCCTGGACAGTATAAAAAAGAAAGCGGAAATATACAGAAAAACAAAACAAATGGTCCTACTTGGAAATTTCCCTTCTTAGCCCTGTGTCCTGGACTCTTCCCAGCAACTCCACGCTTCTCCGTTCTTAGCCTCCCACTCACGTTCAACCAATACTCTCTTCTCTTCCAACTCCCCGAAAAACTCTTCTCCCATTTTTTTCATTTTTTTCTCCTCTCGCTTCCTTGTTCTTAGCCTTCTTCTCTAGATTTTCTCCTTCCCACCATTCCTGCCGTAGCCACCTTTTCTGTCTTTTCTCCCCTCTGCTGCAGCCACCTTTTTTCTGTCTTTGTCCCCCTACAGCCACCTTTTCTCTGCTTCACTCCTTCTGCCGCCACCTTTTATGCCCCACTCCTTCTGCAGCTTCAAAAAGCGAGGTTGATTCCGCATGACCACCAAGGGTGTGACACGTGGCCCGCTGGGATAGTAGCACTGGCTGAAAATGTGATCTACAAAAACAAACAGAGAAAAGTGACCCATGCCTAAATGGGGGTCTACAATATCATTTAATAAATAAATGATTTTTGGTTAATCTATATAACACGAATTAAAAAAAAAAAAAACTATTTAACAATCGTAACGATTATCTTGATTGTAACCATAACCTATCTATCCCATATTTGATTCATTTAAAATATAATTTTGAATAAATTAATCAATGGAGCCATAAGTACATTAGGTTGGAAGGTTAATCTTATTAACTCAAATTAGACCCAACTCGACTTAGTTTATCAAATGAGTTACCCAACATCTTAAAGATGCGTTACATGTTTACAAATTAAGTCATGTTTGGTTCATTCTTTTAACCTAATTAGTATTGCTATTTTACACTCTGACTTGCACCACTTATTTATTTTTAGTTAATATTAAGTAATTCTCCTTTGGCTCCCAGTTTTTAGTTAATGCTTTTTTTTTTTTTTTGCCTTTTTATACTTCCATTTGTAGGTAGATTTCTAAAACTTTGGAAATATTAATTTAATGAATTCAAACACCATTCTTATAGTTCTCAACACACCATGGGATGGATGAAATCATGGGTCTTAATATAGTATTAATCATATTCTGTCATGTATATAATTTAATATTATTATTTTATATGTAAAGTTATTTAATGGTTTGGATCAAAACTTCAATAAATATCGATTTGATATTCTAGATTTTTCCTTGTAATAATATCTTTTTAAGTTCTTATTATGGTATCATATTTTACATCAAAGTTATAGGACTATCATATTTTACATCGAGGTTATGACAACATATCATATGTGTTCAATATCACTATGTATTTACGTCGTAAATATTTTTATTTTCGAATATCAAAATAGAAAATATATTATGTTTGAATATCGTTCATTTTAAATTGCTTACACATTTAAAAAAACATGGAAAAAAATGTAATATTTCATAAAATAACTCATTTTACACGCTGGCCCAAACATGTTGTCAGCGTAAATGAACATGTAGAAGCATTTCAAAAGAAAAAACAAGATGTAGATAGATGGTGAGAGAGAGACAAAGCTTAGCATAAATAGTATAAAGTGTAGAGACATTAGCATCTGCTGTGTTTGGGCATTGAAAAATTGGTGTTGGAGAGGACAACCTGTTTGGGTTGGGCTGCATTTCGTCATAGTTAGTAATGGTGGAAAATTGGACCACTCTCTCCTTCGATGCATGTAGTAAAAGAGCAAGCCCTGATTCATAAGAAAATTAAGTGAGAGCTCTAAATCATTTCTAGGAATAGTCTTAGTAATTACCATTACTGCTATTTTCAAAGCCATAACCAACATTATTCAGAATCTCAGATCACCCCAATACAAATAAAAAGCACTTTTTGGGTCATAAATAATTCTGGGCTTTCAAGAAGCTAATTCCAACATAGCTACTATGTTTTAGCTCCTCCTTGATCTCTTCAAACATAGCTTCTGGAAAACAAAACAGAGACGAATGGGAGTTCATAAGCCATGGATGGATGTGCTTAAAATTGGCCTATATCAATTTATAAAGTTTTGTGTTTTTTTTTTATATCACTTTTCTCACGTAAAGAAAAATTATCCAACTCAAAACCATCTTTTCCCTTATTTTCCAAGCTTCACTTTATTCCTAACTTTATTTAAAACAAAAAAAAAATAATAAAAATCCAAAAGACTACAAACCAGAGGACTGCTTAGACTTTGTTTATGAAGTGCTTTTAAAAACAATTCTTAAGAATAATTCTCTATCGTTTTATAGGACAAAAGTGAACCTTAAATGTTCTTAACCTATTTTATATATTTTAAAAGTAATTTTTTTTTAAATAACTTTTATCTATAATACTTTATTTTTAATAATTCTTCATATTTATATAATTATTTTTTAAAGTAGTCCTTAGAAAATAAATGAAAATAATGATTTTTTTTTTAATAAAAGTTCTTGTGTTATATTTTTAAGAACAAAAAATTATGCTATGTGTGGGAAGCGATTTCAAAAATAATTTTGAAAAATAATTTTTAAAAAGTATTCTATTATGTTTTACATAACAAAATTTTATTTGGAAACTTGAAAATATTTTTAACTTATTTTCTACATTTTTAAATACAAAAATAAATTTTATTTATAATTCTTTATTTTTAGTTATTCTCTATATTTATATAATTATTTTTTAAAACT
This sequence comes from Vitis hybrid cultivar, assembly GCA_022058775.1. Taxonomy (NCBI): domain Eukaryota; kingdom Viridiplantae; phylum Streptophyta; class Magnoliopsida; order Vitales; family Vitaceae; genus Vitis; species Vitis hybrid cultivar. The sequence goes on along the minus strand of JAJJMF010028801.1, from coordinate 16,567 downwards.
GTTATTAAAAAACAATTTAAAACATTTTACTTCCGCAACTAGAAATCAATATTGTTATGAATTGAACTTTTACATTATGAGTGGAATTTGATTTTTATTAAAATAATTTTTTATCTCATTCTAACATTCTTAGAATGGATCAGAAAATGCATAACATGTCCATTCTGGTTGCTTATTCCCCTTACCAAATATCCCTCAGTTTCTTCCTCCTTTCTGCCCTTTGTTTTTAAATGTTGACGGACACTGGAAGTTGTAACATTCAGTCATACAAAAAGTTCCAGCTTTTAGTTTGAGATAATGCATGGGAAAGTAGACGTCCACGTTGCTTCCTTCAACACAAAAGAATTAAATTTGTGAGAAATATATTGCATGTGACTTGTAATTGACTTTTCTCTCCAATCACGTGATTAGACTAGTAAGACTCCGTTAATAATCTTCATATCAATCCAAGACCACAAGGTCCACGAGGCCTGGTCCAAATATAAGAATCTGATTCCTAGTTAGACGTAGAGATAAAGGTTATGATTGTTCCCAGAGAATTCCAAGAAAAATGTAAGAAAAAGGAAATAAAATTTAAAAAAAATTATATATTTATAATTAATAAATTATTTTTATATATTATTTTAAACCCATTTCATTTATTTATTTTTTAAGTTTTAAAAATTTTAAAATAAATTATATATATATATATATATATATAATTATTTATTTTAAATTATTTTTAACATCCCTAAAAAATAATAAGAAACAATTGAAAATAATTAAAATATGTATTCAAAAAATATAATATTTTTATTTTTAAAAATAAAAACTATTTTTATTTTTCTGTTACTAAATATATTTTTTTATTCTCAAAAATAAAAGACGCCCCAAGCATTAAAAACACTTATAAAACAATTTTCTAGCTTAAAAAACACGTTTAATAAAAAATATTTTTTAATAATTTGTTTTAGAAACACTCTATTTTTAGAATAAATTCGATGTGTTTATAATTATTATTTTTATAAAATATCTTGAGTAATAATAAAAAAATAATACAAAGAATAGATTTTTGTTTTAGTTTTATTTCTAAACTAGGGAGGGATCCCATTTATTTGTTGGCAAAGGTAAGACAAAATGTAGCATTATTAAATTTTAAACATGCAAGAAATCAAACAACCAAAGTTTCTTCCTTTTCTACCCTTGCTTTTAAATGCTGATGGAGAATGGGAGTCGTAACTTTTCGCCGTGAAAAAGTTTCACTTAAGAGGATATAATTATATATAAACGTTTGTGGGTGCTTTTAGTTTCAGATAATGCTTTAGCATATAAAGCAATAATATGTGATGTCCAAGTGATGAATAAGACCTTCACGTCACTTCCTTGAACACAAAAATATTCAATTTGTGAGAAATTGTATATGACGAGTAATTCACGTTTGTTTTTGTTCACATGGTAATGACTTGTAAATGATTGCTAATATTTTTCATATCGATCCAACATTACCATGACTAGTCTCAATGTTTTTTCCCACAAGGTTTTATCTGTAAGAAAATGTATGATATTATGATAAATATCATGTTGGAATTTTTATGTGTGGACTTACATAATCAATTTGATAATATCATAAATTAGTGTTATTTTATTTTTTGCATTGTGATCCATAATGGGATTGGACACATATTGTTGCTTGATATTAAGTTAAGTCGTCCAAATAAAATGTGTAATGTGTAATATATATATAGAGATGTGTGTGCATTTTGGATAGCATCCTCTTTTCTTCTCTTGGAGAGCACTCCTCGTAACCACACACACACTTGCACTTTGAATTGAATTTTGGGAGGCAAGGGAAGAGCTCATTGATCCCTCATTCTCGGACCATCACGCACCCGGAAAGCAGCTTATTAGATATCAGAGGGAGAAAAAAGGGCTTCTCATGGCATAAACCAAGGTAACCGGATGAATTTTTGCTATTAAATGCATGCTTAAATGTTAACATGTGATCCTATGCTATTTCAATTTTCTTCAATTGGTATCAGAGCAAGCATGGTTGACATTTGAGCTGCAATTTTGGGTTAATTTTTTATTTCTCATTTTCTGGTTATGGAAGACATTTTTTGGGGTTTTTTTTTTTCGTTTGGTGTTAATTCTTGGTTTTCAAGCCCAATTAAGGTTGGAGACTTGTAGAGAATATTGTTTGGAGCAAAACCCATCAATTTTTGTGATTTTTTGGAGCTCATTTGATGATATTTCGAAAATTAGGGCTTGTTTGGTTCTTGCTATTATGCGTTTTTTGTGCATTTTTTTGGGTTTGGATTGAAGGATTGATGTTTGAGGATGGAAATCTAAGTATTTTTGTCGAAAAATGCGCGAAATTTTGGGCGAATTTTTTTTTTCTTCTCCAGAACCAGGTTGTGTTCAGCTAGATGAGAAGATGAAAAGTACCATGCTGACATCATCATGACGTCATAAAAAAACAATTTTTTTTTTTTGTTTTGTTTGCCTTGGTATTCTTAGATTGATTATGCATATGTTAGAATTATTATGCATTTGTTAAAATTGACTTTATTGGGACAATTATTATAATTATTGTTTTTATGGTATAATTTTTATTTTATACCAATAATGTTGTCCAAGGTCAATTTTGTTAACTATTTAAATTTATTGTGGCAATTTATAACACTTGTGTGATTGTCTATCGCAATTCCAAGTGTGTTAAGTTGCGCAAATTGAATATTTTAGTTTATCATGACAATAGTGAACATATATGTGGTTGCCTATCGTGACCCTATATGTGTCAAATTGTCTTTGCTGAGATAATTTAGCTCCCACATTTAGTTGCTTTATTATTGTGATTACTAAGATCCATACGGGTATTGTAATTGTCCTATCGATGATGACAATACTTGGTAGGATGCTTAGATTGGTGAAGGAAATTAATTGTATATTATGAATCGTACTAATTTTCTTTGCCCTTTCGGTAATTAAATTAGTACATCTTGGTTGTAATATTTAATTAGTTGTCCTTACCGCCGAGGAATTTTCAAAATTCCAAGCTATTGCTAAATTGAGAAATTATGGAAACTAGCAAATGCATGATATTGTAATAGCATGCATACTGTTGAATTTTGCTATTTTCTAGCTACCAGCAATCCTGGTATTTCTCTACAATTGTCTGCCATCAAACCTCTTACTGGAAATAATTTTGAAGAATGGTTTGAGTCCTTTAACGTGCATATGACTCTGCAAAATCTGGACTTGGCTTTGAGGGTTGATGAGCCAAGTAAGCCCATTGATGTGAGCTCTGCAGATGAAAGATTATTTAATGAAAGATGGGAGCACTCCAACAGGAGTTGTTTGATGGTGATGAAATACACTATGGATAAATCTATCAAAGAATGCGTGTCAAAGACGGAAAGGGCCAAAGACTTCTTGGAATATGTGAAGGCTAATTATACCAAGGTTGATAAGGCAGAAATGACAACTCATTTTAAGCTTCTCACAACTACTGTATATGATGGATTCAGTGGGGTTAGAGATCATATCATCAAGCTAAGGCACTACTTCAACAAGGCAAATGAGATGAAAGTGGAGTTGGGTGAAATTTTTTTGAAATGGTTGATACTTGAGTCTCTTCCTGTTTCCTTTGATGCAGTGAAGTTGACTTACAATGCCTTAAAGGAAGAATGGACTCTGAAGGAGTTGATGTCCATTATAGTGCAGCATGAAGTCTCACTGAAGAAAAATGAGACTCATTCCCTTGCTCTTGTAACTGATCAAGTCAGTAATATGAAGAAAAAACCTCCACACAAGAATTTTGGAGGCTTTAAGCAGTTCAAGAGGAAAGGGAATTCAAATCAAGGAACCTCCAATGCATCTACTTCTTCTAATGCTGCAAAGAGTGAGAAATTCAAGGGGAAGTACAACTTTTGCCATAAGATTGGCCACAAGCAAGCTGATTGCTTCAAATTTAAAAATTGGCTAGAGAAGAAAAAGAAAGGTGAAATTGTGGTTGTGGTTAATTTGAATGCAAACATGATTGAGACAAATATTGTTGATGTTCATGTCAATTCTTGGTGGTTAGATACTGGTGTCACTATTCATGTCACTAATTCTTTGTAGGAGATGAGAAACAGAAGGAAGTCGTCAAAACATGAAGAATGTGTGTATATGGGTGACGGAAGCAAAGTGAAAGTGGAATTTTTTGGCATGATAAAGCTGAAGTTGATCACATAAAGTTTTTTGTTGTTACACAATGTGGCTTTCATACCCTCACTTCGGAGGAATCTGATTTCTGTATCTTCTTTGGATAGACTTGGTTATTCTTTTCACTTTGGAGATGGAAAAGTGAATATTTTTTGCAACTCAGTCTTAATTGGCAATGGTGTTTTGTTTGGAAATATTTATTGTCTTAGTTTGCATCATGGTTTATTATGTGATTCATCTTCTATTAATTCTGTTGTTGGTTGCAAGCGTGCTAGAATGAATTTAAGTTCTTCCATGTTGTGGCACAAACGCCTAGGTCATATTTCTAAGCAAAGATTAGAGAGATTGGTGAAAGATGGTGTGCTTTCTAATCTTGATTTCTTAGACTTTGAAACTTGTGTTGTTTGCTTAAAGGGGAAGATGGCAGTAAGGACCAAAAAGGAGAAAATTGATAGGTGTGGAAGTACTTTAGACTTGATCCACATAGATATATGTGGTCCTTTAACACCAACTGCTTTAGGGGGTTATAAATATTTCATCATTTTTATTGATGATTTCTCTAGATTTGGTTATGTTGAACTAATCCATGAGAAATCTGACTCCCTGAATGTGTTTAAAGCCTTTAAGGCTAAGGTGGAGTTGCAGTTGGGAAAGCTCATTAAAGCTGTGAAGTTTGATAGAGGTGGTGAGTATTATGGGAGATATGATGAGACTGGACGGAATCCTGGACCATTTGCTAAGTTTCTGTTGGAATGTGGCATTGATGCGAGATATACAATGCCAGACACTCTTCAACAGAATGGGGTTGCAGAAAGGAGGAATCGCACATTGTTAAATATGGTGAGGTGCATGTTGTCCAATTCCTCTTTACCAGAATTTCTGTGGGGTGAAGCCTTAAGGACTGCGGCATATATTTTGAATCAATTGCCCAGAGAAGAAGAGGCTTTAAGGCCTGACGAGGACCCCTGCAACACAGCCTTTTTAAGCACTGCAACATCCTCTCCATAGGATTGCAGGGTGTCATTGAACTCGTCCATCAGGGACTGCATCTCGGTTTTGAACTCAGCCAATTTCTCCTCAAAGAAATTTTCATGGGACTCCAACATACTCCTCTGCAGTTGGACTTCTTTCCTGGTGTGCTCTGCCCACGAAGCCACTGTGCCATCCTCACGTGGCCATTCTCCCAGTGCCTCTTCTATTTGAGTCATCCTCTCCCGTAAGGCCTCCATTGCACTACCACCAGCCATCTCTGGTGCTTGCTCTGATACCAACTGTCACACCCTCGAAAATCACCCTAAAATTTTTCACCTAGTGTGCGGTGCTAAGAACCCTTCCTTGGCCAACCTTCTCTCTCAGTCTTCTCAAAACGCACACAAACAATAGCAAACCAAAGGAAACAGAGACACAACAAGGTTATAGCAAATCCTTCCTAACTTGTATTAATCTCAACTACAAGATACATAATTGTTTCCCTGAGTTAGAGAGCAATGCTTACATCTCAAGCATTCAGAGACTACTTTCCCTCTTCTCTCTCTTCCTCCCTCTTAAGGCTGTAGGAGCCCTTTTAAAAGACTCACCCTGCAGTTTTTCCCTTGGTGGTTATGCAACCGCCCTGAACTGCTTGCACAACCACCCACTATGGGATCCTCCCTAAAAAGGTGTTGCGTGGCTCCCTCTTCCTTGGACACGCAGACGGCCCCTTGCGACACGTGGCATCGCTCATTCCACCCGGACGGGAATCTCTCATTCCACCCGGATATCTCATATCCGGAATTATGTCCGACCAGTGTTCTACCTTATCCGGATGTCTCATAGCCGTCATTCTGTCCGGCCGACATCCCACCTTCTCCGGATATCTCACATCCGGCGCCTGTCCGCCCGACGTTCCAACTTCTCCGGATAGGCATGTTCGGATCCTTCGGTAACGCCTATCCGGAGTGCGCGCTTGACTTGTCCGCGATCCCCACACTTAGCTCCTGAGGTTTGAACCACCAAACCTCTAGGCTTTCCTTGCTTTCCGCCTAGGCTCTCATGGGTGCAAGGCCTACCCATGAGGCCTATTTCTCCGGGTCTGAATCAAGTGGCTAAGGGGCTGACAGTATCCTTATTATGATGAAACTTCATGAGCAGAATCACATATGTCAAAACATGAAATTTAACTTCACAAAACAGCTGTCGAGGTCCTCTTTTTATTGTTGTTTTCTATGTCAAATTATTTCACTGATTTCTGATTTGATTCCTCTCATTTCACCCTTTAATGTTTTCCTGGATTAGAACAGTGGCTGTTGGGCTCCTACAACACTCAACTACTGCTTATGATGTTTCTTGCCATAGTTTCCCTGCTATTGGCAGGTTTCTTTAGTTACCATGCGACCCTCTATTTTACAAACACCATAACAAATGAGGTATATCTTTCATATCTTTAACTTAGCTTAATAGTTTTATTTACTTTTTGCTTGGAAAAATTTTGCTAGGGGTAGGCTGCAGCAAACTTGTTGGCTTGATTTGTTTCTGAAAAGACAAGGGAAGGAAAATGGTTAAAATTTACTTCCTTTCTTTTCCTTGGTTCTTTCTGGAGAAAGTAGGGTTCATAATATATGAAAATAGTCTTTTAGCGTGTGGTTTCAAACAGTAGCCGTAGGAAGACTGTTGAACAGTTTTTTCCTATTTCTTGAGAAAATTTCATGCATTTCATGCTTTTTTTTTTCTTAGGATTTCTGAAAATAGAATGCATTAGAAAAAGAAATAATTAGATGAGGCTTGAGGGGGAGGAATTGTACAGTGATCCAAGGTCATAGGTGTGGGATCCTCCCTAAAAAATGCCACGTGGCTCTCTCTCCCTTGCACATGCAGACGATCCCCCTTAAGACGCGCGACATAGCTCATTCTACCCGGAGAAGAATTTTATCTGGCCGATGTTCTATCTTATCCGGATGTCTCACAGCCGCCATTATGTCCGACCGACATCCCACTGTCTCCGGATATCTCACAGCAGCCATTCTGTCCGACCGACGTTCCACCTCATCCGGATATCTTACATCCGGATCCGGCCGACGTTCCACCTTCTCCGGAGAGGAGGACGATTCAACTTCCCCGGCCAGACATGTCCGGATCCTCTGATAGCGCTTACCCGGAGAGAATCCGCAGCTGACAATTCAGATTCCCTGGATAGCTTGGCTCGTCAAACACTCACGATTCGTCGGATCCATTTCCGCCCACAATTAAAAAACAAACTCCGATAATACTGACGACCAAGTCTCCAGAACTGTCACTCATCTTTAATGCAAGACACGCTCGACAAGATATTCCTAAATCTTATCAGAGTGTCTGACGCATCCCCGATATTTAAAGTCATAATTGAAGTGACAGCCGCCACCTAGCACCAGAATATCATAATTGAAGTGACAGCCGCCACCTAGCACCAGAAATGTCATGATTGCTTTGCCGCCCTATGGGCCGCAATCATGACAATGGGACCCGCTAGCACAGCGGTGCCATACTTTCTGACTCATATATAAACTCTAAGGAGACTCTCAGGAAGGTAAGCATCCTGCAAAGCAATAAGCATCCTTGACGAAAATCACGGAGCAACACTCCCAAAGGAAAACTCTATTTTCCAACAACTTCCAAAAGACTAACTTAATCATTGGAGGGTGTGTCCAGACAACCCATCCGGACATCTTTTTGCAGGAGGAAGGAGGAATTACTACTATGCGTTGATCGAGATTCCGTTGCTGGTGACTACTATTATAGCAGGGGAATTTTGCCATCAACAATAGGCTAGGAGCAAAATAATAACTGCCACTAACAAGTTCAGTCAGGAAATGATTCCAATTGAAATGGGTGGAGCCTTTCCTTAATTAATTCCTTTTTCCAAGCTTCAACCTATCTGGTCTTCTTTTGGGTTTGGTCATTGTTTTACAAGGTTATCCTTGGTTAATGATATGTCCCCAAAACTTTTAAAGCTTTAGTCATACAAAATTTTACTAGGTTAGTTGTACATAATTGCTTTAGGATGTTTGGTTCCCGGAAAATTTGAGGGAAAATGCAAGGGAAAGAAAATAGAGAGGAAAAGTAGAAAGAAAGATAAAATGAAGGAAAATAAAAAAATTGTTTTAAAGTCAATAAATTATTTTTATATGCTACTTCAAACTTATTTAACTTATTTTAACTCTTCAATACAAAGATTAAATAATTTTAAAATGCATGAGTTTTTTCTACCTAACTTTAATTATATTTGATTTTCTTTAGTATTTTCCATAGGACAACTAAACATGAGAAACCATTTTCCTTAGTATTTTTTTTCTTTCCTTAGTATTTTCTGAGAAACAAACATAACATTAGGGTCAAAATTTGGCTTGACCATTGGTGAAGTGAGGATCATTTGAAGGAATGCTGCCTGAGATTGTTCAACCTTGCAGCCCATAAGGAGGTTTGGGTTTCAGATCATTGGGATGGTGCTTGCTGGAAACCTGGGTTTGGGAGGAATTTTTTGGACAAGTGTCTGCCCTGCATTTCTTGGTGTGTATGTTTGGGCTACTATGCTTTTTCTATTGGACTGGTAGACAGATTGACATGGAACTGCAACAAAAGGGACTCCTTCAGAGTTAGATCCTTTTATAAATCCATGGAATTGGAAGAACCTCATACATTTCCTCCTAAGCTAATATGAAATCCCAAGGTACCTTCTAAGGTAGAATTTTTTTTTTTTTTTTTTTGCTTAGTTTGTTTATTTGTTTTGTGGGAAACTGTATGGAAAAATATTGTGACTAATAATCAACTAATGAGGAGAGGTTGGGGTATGGTTAACTGGTGCTTTCTTAGCAATGAAGAGTTGGATTCTGCTGATCACAATATTCATTGCAGTTGGACTTTGTGTCTATGTTTCTTGTTGTTTTCATTGTCTGGTGTCTCTCATATTTTTCCTCGATCAGTTAAGGATGTTTTACTTAGTTGGCATGGTGCTCTTGCTGGAGCCAATTTCAAAATGATTTGGAAGCTGACCCCCTCTCTGCATATGCTGGATTACTTGGAAGGATGGTAATAGCAGAACATTTGATGGTGTGGAGATAGCCTTTTTGCTAGTGAATGATGTGCTTCTAATGATTTTGTTCTATTGGATGAAGGGGGATCCAGGCTGAACTGTTTGGCCTTTCTTGGACATTCTTGATAACATGGGGATCAGTGAGCTAGTTGGTGTTAAAGGTTTTACTTTTTGTTTCTGTTTGCACATTGTACATGGGTTGCACCCCATTTTAGTTAGGCAATTCTTCTAGTACATTTATCTTAATTTGCCTATCAAAACATACTTAATTTGCACTTTTTTATTTCTATTTTTATTTATTTTTATTATCATTTACGCTAATAAATGAATTTTCATCAACCTTTTCCACCCCTGACAATCACACTAAAAACTCTCAAAGGGGAGAAAAGAACTCAGTAGTTCAGCGCCTCAAAGGCAACCTTTCTTCAGGTTTATTATATGTTATGCCTCTTTTAGCTTAGCCATGCATTGAGATGCATAGAGGGAGAGTTTTTACTAGGTGGGTGAAATTTTGGGGGATACACTAATTTCAAATACTCTGAAGGACTTTTCCTAGTTGTAAAAGATACAGTACATCTCTGCCATTTTGGTAATATCTTCTAAAGGTTTGCAACCATCATCACTATGCTTAGCTTGCTAAAAGTGTTGATCGATTTATCTAATATATAATATTGTAGCTGCAGTCATTTACCTGATTACGTCGTTAGCAAAGAAACATCATTCCTTTGCTCTTTTCTGAAACTACAGACATTCAAGTGGGAAGATTACATAAGATGGCAGCAGAAGCTAAATGAAGCTAAGGCGAGCACTGCAGCCCTTAAAGCAGGTATCAGTGGACTGAACTGTGAGAGAAAGCCTCCAGAGAGCAAATGGAAAGCTTTTTTCCGAAGATCCCTTCTGGAAGATGTGGAACCTGTCAGTAAGAATAACATTTATGACAAAGGATTTCTTCGCAATCTTCATGAGATTATCTTTCCCCTCTCATCCAGACATTCCTTTTCACAAGCCAAATCAAAGTCTGGCTAAGAATCTTGACAAACTTGATAGCCTGTTCATCTTCATTTATGGTTATTACATGGTTTGCTAGAGAGCCTGAAGGCGGGGGATGTGTAAAATCAGGTAAGCAAGTAACTTTTTAGTTACCATTGTTGTAATTGTTTGGATACATTAATGCTCTGCAGTGAGAGGTAGATGACTGAAAAGACATTATGTAAGAACTCATCTCAATTTGTAGGAATAGAATCAAAGTTTTTTCATAAAAATGAAACAGGCTACAATTGTTTCTCTTCATCCCTTGTGCATCTTGTGTGAAAAGTTCCATTACACTTTTGGAATTGCCGAGTTGGTAATAGTAGAGCCTGTGGTTTGTATATAAGAAATGCATTGGCACTGGTATAACTGCATTACATCAACATTGGCATAATGCATCCATTTTCAAGTTGGATCTGTTTTGTCTATAAGCATGTGGTTCACTTCGAGTAGCCATTAGTATTACTACATCAATGTCTTGTCTTGTGAATTAACAAGCTCTTGCCAGCCACTATATATATATATATATATATATAAAAAACTTTCCGGAAACAAACATAATATCAAAGTTTTGATTTTGAATAAGCTGTCTCATAGACCATCTTTGATCTTTGATCAGCTTCTATCCCTCGACCTTCGACCACCCTGTTGCTACAACTTTGAAAATGTTTGCTCGTAAATCCTATCTTTGGGAGTAGGAGTTGCTTGAATGGGAAGTGCCCCAACTGCTCATCATGCATTCGAGTTGATTGAAGTTTGAGCAAATGAAACATAAAGAAAAAAACGAGTGATGGATTGTCAATAGCAGATTGAATTCCCCAAAAACAGCGTAGAAGTTGTGCAACAACCAATGTTCGTAAGAACAATAGTAATGGAAAAGGAAGAGCCAGGGTCTTCTTTAATTATTTATATTTATTTTTATAATAGTTATTAATGAGAAGTATGAAAATATTATAAATTCATTAATATAATAATTATAAAAATTCTAACATAATAAATTACATAAATATATAGATAATGTTAAATATTATAATTATTTTCATCTTAAATATGTCCTCATATTTAATATTATACATATTTTATTTAATAAAATCTAATATATTAATATATTTATATTTATCTTTATCATTTAATTTGACATATCAATTACACAAAATGAAATATTATTTAAAATTTGAATTATATCTATATATTTTAAATTTTTTAAAATGTTTTAATTTTAATAAAAATATAAATTATATATTTATGACGTCACTGGTTCGACCACTGGTCCGACCATTGAACCGTGAACCGATAACTTTTCTTATTCAATGACTGATCCAAATTTTAAAACATTGAGAAAAACTAATTTTCATCAATAAGTAATAATAATAATAATAATGTCTCTAAAGTCTTAACTAATAAAATGCCTTTATAGACCTAATAATTCTAAAGAGAAAGATAAAAGAATTAGATCAATAATTAGCTTAATTATTTTTAGAAAATATACTATGTTTGAATTTTTAATATGAAAAAAATTATGCTTTTAATATATCTTTTGAGTGGTTAATTAAGTTATGTTTTGTTGGTATCCCTTTATACCCTAAACACATAGTATACGTTTTGAGTTGTTAATGTAGTTTGTTTTGGTCATATATTTTGAGCTCAAGTTTTGTCTTCTTGTTACCCTTTTGTATTTTAAATGTATTGTTTTATACATTAATTATATTATTCATATCTTGATCATATTTTTCATTACATTATTTTAACATTTGCTTGCATTTTTTTTTATATATTTAGTAACATTTTTATACCTCAATTATATTCTTAGTTTACACATCTTGAAGTGATATTGGACAATGATATTCAGTTTTTAATGGAAAAACTTTATTGATGCTAAAATGAAGTGTTTAAATAAATAAATAACCCAAATAAAATAAGACAACAAATTCCATATGAAAATAAAAACAAATACATCTAAAAATAAGAAATTTAAAATAATTACAATTACTTGAACTAAAAAACAAATCTTCTACGAGGTTGGTTCTTGAATTTGATTTTAACAGAGACATCATCAAATATCTTGCTTTTTCCATGGTAGCATCCATCTTTAGAGTTGATTTGACTTTCTAGATGAGTATGATCTATATTATAATTG
>JAJJMF010028796.1:36554-52630 GCA_022058775.1 Vitis hybrid cultivar | reverse complement strand
TTTTCGGTACTCACATTGATTCGAGCCTTTTTTTGTAATCGTCGGCACACTTTTTCGATACTCGCACGATACTCTCCCGAATTCTACCTTTTCCCGATACTCTCCCGGATTCTACCATTTTTCGGTACTCACACTGATTCGACCCTTTTCCGGTACTCGTCGGGACACTTTTTCGATACTCGCATGGATTCTACCTTTTCCCGGTACTCGCCCTGATGCTACAATTTTTCGGTACTCACATTGATTCGAGCCTTTTTTGGTAATCACCGGAAAACTTTTTCGATACTCGCACGGATTTTACCTTTTCCCGGTACTCGCCTCGATTCTACAATTTTTCGGTACTCACACTCATTCGACCTCTTTCCGGTAATCGCTGAGACAATTTTTTCGATACTGGCACGAATTCTACCTTTTCCCGATACTCGCCCAGATTCCACCATTCTTCGGTACTCACACTAATTCGACCATTTTTCAGTAATCGACGGGACAGCTTTTAGATACTCGCACGGATTCTACCTTTTCCCGGTTTTCTCCTGGATTCCACCATTTTTCGGTACTGACACTGATTCGACCCTTTTTCTGTACTCGTTGGGACAATTTTTCGATACTCGCACGGATTCCAGCTTTTCTCGGTCCTCGCCTGGATTCTTTCATTTTTTCGGTACTCACACTGATTCAACCCTTTTTCAGTAAACTCCGGGACAGTTTTTCGATACTCGAATGGATTCTACTTTTTCCCGGTACTCTTCCGGATTCTACCATTATTCGGTACTCACACTGATTTGACCCTTTTTCGGCAATCGCCGGGACAGTTTTTCGATACTCGCACAAATTCTACCTTTTCCTGGTACTCTCCCGGATTCTAGCATTTATCGGTACTCACACTGACTCGACCCTTTTCCGGTACTCGTCGGGATAATTTTTCGATACTCGCACGGATTCTACCTTTTCTCGATACTGTCCCGGATTCTTCCACTTTTTGGTACTCACACTGATTCGACCCTTTTTCGGTATTCGCCGGGACAATTTTTTCGATACTCTCACGGATTCTACCTTTTCCCGGTACTCGCCCGAATTCTGCCATTTTTCGGTACTTACACTGATTCGACCTTTTTCCGGTACTCGTCGGGACACTTTTTCAATAGTCGCACGGATTGTACCTTTTCCCGGTACTCGCCTCGAGTCTACCATTTTTCGGTACTCACACTCATTCGACCCTTTTTCGGTATTCGTCGAGACTATTTTTTCGATACTCGGACGGATTTTACCATTTCCGAATACTCGCCCGGATTCTACCATTTTTCGGTACTCACACTAATTTGACCGTTTTTCGGTAATCGCCTGGATAGTTTGTCGATACTCGCACGGATTCTACCTTTTCCCGATACTCTCCCGGATTCTACCATTATTCAGTACTCATACTGATTCGACCCTTTTCCGGTAGTCGTCGGGACAATTTTTCGATCCTCACACGGATTCCACCTTTTCCCGATACTCGCCCGGATTCTTCTATTTTTCGGTACTCACACTGATTCGACCCTTTTCTGGTACTCGCCGGGATAGTTTTTCGATACTCGCACGGATTCTACCTTTTGTCGGTACTCACCCGGATTCTACTATTTTTCGGTACTTACACTCATTTGACATCTTTTCGGTATTGGCCGAGACAGTTTTTTCGATACTCGCACAGATTCTAAATTTTCCCGATACTCGCCTGGATTCTATCATTTTTCGGTACTCACACTGATTCGACCCTTTTCTGTTACTCGCCCGGACACTTTTTTGATACTTGCACGGATTCTACCTTTTCCCGGTACACGCTCGGATTCTACCATTTTTCGATAGTCACACTGATTCGACCCTTTTCCGGTACTCGTCGGCACACTTTTTCAATACTCGCACGGATTCTACCTTTTCTCGGTACTCGCCCGGATTCTACCATTTTACGGTACTCACTCATTTGACCCCTTTTCGGTGTTTGCCGAGATACTTTTTTCGATACTCGCACATATTCTACCTTTTCCCGATACTCGCCCGGATTCTACCATTTTTCGGTACTCACACTGATTCGACCCTTTTCTGGTACTCGCCCGGACACTTTTTCGATACTCATACGGATTCTACCTTCTGCCGCTACTTGCCCGGATTCTACCATTTTTCAGTACTCACACTTATTCTACCATTTTTCGGTACTCAGACTGATTCGACCCTTTTCTAGTAGTCGTCGGGACAATTTTTCGATACTCGCATGGATTCTACCTTGTCCCGGTAAACGCTTGGATTCTACCATTTTTCGGTACTCACACTGATTCGACCCTCTTCTGGTACTCGCCCTGACACTTTTTCGATACTCATACGGATTCTACCTTCTGCCGGTACTTGCCCGGATTCTACCATTTTTCACTACTCACACTTATTCTACCCTTTTCCGGTACTCGCCCTGACACTTTTTCGATAGTCGCACGGATTCTACCTTTTCCCAGTATTCGCCTTCGCCGGTACTCGCTCGGATTCTACCATTTTTCGGTACTTAGACTGATTCGACCCTTTTCCAGTAGTCGTCGGGACAATTTTTCGATACTCGCACGGATTCTACCTTGTCCCGGTAGACGCTTGGATTCTACCATTTTTCGGTACTCACACTCATTCGACCCTCTTCTGGTACTCGCCCTGACACTTTTTCGATACTAGCATGGATTCTACCTTTTGGTTGTTCTCGCCCGGATTCTACCATTTTTCGGTACTCACACTCATTTGACTCCTTTTTGGTATTCGCCTAGAAAGTTTTTTCGATATCCGCACGGATTCTACCTTTTCCCGGTACTCGCTCGGATTCTACCTTTTTTCGGTACCCACACTGATTCGACCCTTTTCCGGTACTCGTCGGGACAATTTTTCGATACTCGCACGGATTCTACCTTTTACCGGTACTCGCCTTTGCCGATACTCGCTTGGATTCTACCATTTTTTGATACTCACACTGATTCGACCCTTTTCCGGTATTCGTCGGCACACCTTTTTCGAAACTCGCACAGATTCTACCTTTTGCCGGTACTTGCCCGGATTCTACCATTTTTCGGTACTCACACTGATTTGACATCTTTTCGGTATTCGCCGAGACAATTTTTTCGATACTCGCACGGATGCTAAATTTCCTGATACTCGCCCGGATTCTACCATTTTTCCGTACTCACACTGATTCAACCCTTTTCTAGTACTCGCCCGGATTATTCCATTTTTCGGTACTCACACTCATTTCAACTCTTTTTGGTATTCACCGAGACAGTTTTTTCGATACTCGCACGGATTCTAAATTTTCTCGATACTCACCCGGATTCTACCATTTTTCGATCCTCACACTGATTCGACCCTTTTCCGGTACTCGTCGGCACACCTTTTCGATACTCGCACGGATTCTACATTTTGCCGGTACTCGCCCGGATTCTACCATTTTTCGGTACTCACACTCATTTGACTCCTTTTCGGTATTCGCCGAGACAGTTTTTTTGATCCCTGCACGGATTCTACCTTTTCCCGGTACTTGCCCGGATTCTACCTTTTTTCGGTACTTACAATGATTCGACCCTTTTCCGGTACTCGTCGGGACAATTTTTTGATACTCGCACGGATTCTACCTTTTACCGGTACTCGCCTTTGCCGATACTCGCTAGGATTCTATCATTTTTCGATACTCACACTGATTCGACCCTTTTCCGATACTCGTCGGCACACCTTTTCGATACTCGCACGGATTCTACATTTTGCGGGTACTCGCCCGGATTCTACCATTTTTCGGTACTCACACTGATTTGACATCTTTTCGATATTCGCCAAGACAGTTTTTTCGATACTCGCACGGATTCTACCTTTTCCCGGTACTCGCCCGGATTCTACCATTTTTCGGTACTCACACTCAGTTGACCCCTTTTCGGTGTTCGCTGAGACAGTTTTTTCGATACTCGCACAGATTTTACCTTTTCCCGATACTCACCCGGATTCTACCATTTTTCGGTACTCACACTGATTCGACCCTTTTCTGGTACTCGCCCGGACACTTTTTCGATACTCACACGGATTCTACCTTTTGCCGGTACTCCCCCGGATTCTACCATTTTTTCGGTACTCACACTCATTTGACATCTTTTCAGTATTCGCCGAGACAGTTTTTTCGATACTCGCACGGATTCTAAATTTTCCCGATACTCGCCCGGATTCTACCATTTCTCGGTACTCACACTCATTTGACCCCTTTTCGGTGTTCGCCGAGACAGTTTTTTCGATACTCGCACAGATTCTACCTTTTCCCGATACTCACCCGGATTCTACCATTTTTCGGTACTCACACTGATTCGACCCTTTTCTGGTGAGGCCCGGACACTTTTGCGATACTCGCACGGATTCTACCTTTTGTTGGTACTCGCCCGGATTCTACCATTTTTCGGTACTCACACTCATTTAACATCTTTTCAGTATTCGCCGAGACAGTTTTTTCGATACTCGCACGAATGCTAAATTTTCCTGATACTCGCCCGGATTCTACCATTTTTCGGTACTCACACTGATTCAACCCTTTTCTGGTAGTCGCTCTGACACTTTGTCGATACTCGCACGAATTCTTCCTTTTACCGATACTCGCCCGAATTCTACCATTTTTCGGTACTCACACTAATTCGACCCTTTTCCGGTACTCGTCGGGACAATTTTTCGATACTTGCACGGATTCTACCTTTTCCCGGTACTCGCCCGGATTCTACCATTTTTCGGTACTCACACTGATTCGATCCTTTTCCCGTAGTCGTCGGGACAATTTTTCGATACTCGCACGGATTCTACCTTTTCTCGGTACACGCTTGGATTCTATCATTTTTCGGTACTCACACTCATTCGACCCCTTTTTGGTATTTACCGAGACAGTTTTTTCGATACCCACACGGATTCTACCTTTTCCTGATACTCGCCCGGATTCTACCATTTTTAGGTACTCACACTGATTCGACCCTTTTCTGGTACTCGCCTTGACACTTTTTCGATACTCGCACGGATTCTTCCTTTTGCCGGTACTCGGCCGGATTCTACCATTTCTCGATACTCACACCGATTCGACCCCTTTTCGGTAATCGCCGGGACAGTTTTTTCGATAGTCGTACGGATTCTACCTTTTGCCGGTACTCACATTGATTCGACCCTTTTCCGGTACTCGTCGGCACACTTTTTCGATACTCGCACGGATTCTACCTTTTCCCGATACTCACCCGAATTCTACCATTTTTCGGTACTCACACTGATTCGACCCTTTTCTGGTACTCGGCCGGACACTTTTTCGATACTTGCAGGGATTCTACCTTTTGCCGGTACTCCCCTAGATTCTACCATTTTTTCGGTACTCACACTCATTTGACATGTTTTCGGTATTCGCCGAGACAGTTTTTTCGATACTCGCACGGATTCTAAATTTTCCCGATACTCTCCCGGATTCTACCATTTTTCGGTACTCACACTGATTCAACCTTCTTCTGGTACTCGCCCTGACACTTTTTCGATACTAGCACGGATTCTACCTTTTGTCGGTACTCGCCCGGATTCTACCATTTTTCGGTACTCACACTCATTTGACCCCTTTTCGGTATTCGCCGAGACAGTTTTTTCGATACTCGCACGGATTCTACCTTTTCCCGGTACTCGCCCAGATTCTACCATTTCTCGTTACTCACACTCATTTGACCTCTTTTCGGTACTCACACTGATTCGACCCTTTTCCGGTCCTCGTCGGGACACTTTTTCGATACTCGCACCGATTCTACCTTTTCCCGATCTCGCCCGGATTCTACCATTTTTCGGTACTCGCACTGATTCGACCCTTTTTCGGTACTCGTCAGGACCGTTTTTAGATATTCACACTGATTCTACCTTTTCCCGGTACTCGCCTCGATTCTACCATTTTTCGGTACTCACACTCATTCGACACCTTTTCGGTATTCGCCGAGACAATTTTTTTGATACCCACACGGATTCTACCTTTTCTCGGTACTCGCCTTGACAGTTTTTGAATACTCGCACGGATTCTACCTTTTCCTGGTACTCGCCCGGATTCTGCCATTTTTCGGTACTCACACTAATTAGACCCATTTCCGGTACTCACACGAACAGTTTTTCGATACTCGCACGGATTCTACCTGTTCCCGGTACTCACCCGGATTCTACCATTTTTCAGTACTGATACGAATTCGACCATTTTTCGGTACTCGCCCGCATCGTTTTTTGATACTAGCACAGATTCCACATTTTGCCACTACTCGGCTGGATTCTACCATTTTTCGATACTGACACTCATTCCACCCTTTTCTGGTACTCGCACGAACAGTTTTTTTATACTCGCACGGATTCTACCATTTCTCGTTACTCACACTGATTCAACCCTTTTCTGTTTCTCGCACAAACAGTTTTTCGATGCTCGCACGGATTCTACCCTTTCCCGGTACTCGCTCGGATTCCACCATTTCTCGTTACTCACACGGATTCGACCATTTTTCGGTACTCTCTCGGACAGTTTCTCGATACTCGCACAGATTCTACCTTTTCCCAGTACTCACTCGGATTCTACCATTTTTCTATACTCACACTTATTTGACGCTTTTCCGGTACTCGCACGAATAGTTTTTCAATACTTGCACGGATTCTACCTTTTCCTAGTACTTGCCCGTATTCTACCATTTTTCGTTACTTATACGGATTCGACCCTTTTTCGGTACTCGCCCGCATCGTTTTTCGATACTAGCACGGACTCCACCTTTTCCCGATATTAGGCCGGATTCTACTATTTTTCGTTACTCACACTGATTCGACCCTTTTTCGGTACTCGCCTGGACAGTTTTTCGATACTCGCACGGATTGTACCTTTTCCCAGTACTCGCTCGGATTCTACCATTTTTCTATACTCACACTCATTTGATGTTTTTCCAGTACTCGCTCGGATAGTTTTTTGAGACTCGCACGGATTCTACCTTTTCCCGGTACTCGCTCGGATTCTACCATTTCTCGTTACTCACACTGATTCGACCATTTTTTGGTACTCTCTCGGACAGTTTTTCGAAACTTGCTTGGATTCTACCTTTTCCCGGTACACGCCCAGATTCTACCATTTTTCGTTACTCACACTAATTCGACCCTTTTTCGGTACTCGCTCGAATAGTTTTACGATACTCGAACGGATTGTACCTTTTCCCAATACTTGCCCGGATTCTACCATTTTTTTGTACTCACACTAATTCGACCCTTTTCCGGTACTCGCCCGGATTCTACCATTTGTCGGCACTCACACGGATTCGACCATTTTTCGATACTGACTCGGACAGTTTTTCGATAATCGCACGGATTCGACCTTTTCTCGGTACTCGCC
Organism: Vitis hybrid cultivar; assembly: GCA_022058775.1. Lineage (NCBI taxonomy): Eukaryota > Viridiplantae > Streptophyta > Magnoliopsida > Vitales > Vitaceae > Vitis > Vitis hybrid cultivar. The sequence continues at coordinate 45,234 of JAJJMF010028796.1, read as the reverse complement.
CGAATTCTTCCATTTTTCGATACTAACACTGATTCGACCCTTTTTGGGTACTCGCACGAACAGTTTTTCGATACTCGTATGGATTCTACCTTTTCCCGGTACTCGCCCGGATTTTACCTTTTCTTGTTATCACACGGATTCGACCATTTTTCGGTACTCTCTCGGACAGTTTTTCGATACTCGCAAGGATTCGACCTTTTCCTGGTACTCGCCTGGATTCTACCATTTTTCAGTACTGACGCTGATTCGACTCGTTTCCGGAACTCTCCCGAACAGTTTTTCGATACTCGCAAGGATTCTACCTTTTCCCGATACTCGCTCGGATTCTACCATTTTTCGTTACTCACACTGATTCGACCCTTTTTCGGTACTCGCCTAGACAGTTTGTCAATGCTCGCACGGATTGTACATTTTCCCAGTACTCGCCCGGATTCTACCATTTTTCTATACTCACACTAATTCGACCCTTTTCCGGTACTCGCCCGGACAGTTTTTCGAGACTCGCACGGATTCTACCTTTTCCCGGTACTCACCCGAATTACACCATTTTTCGTTACTCGCCCAAACAGTTTTTCGATACTTGCATGGATTCTATTTTTTCCCGATACTCGCCCATATTCTACCATTTTTCTGTACTCACACTAATTCGACCCTTTTCTGGTACTCGCCCGGACAGTTTTTCGATACTTGCACGGATTCTACCTTTTCCTGTTACTCACCCGAATTCGACCTTTTTTAAGTCCTCTCACTGAGTCTCCCTTTACCTTTTCTCGATACTCGCCCTGATTCTACCATTTTTTGATACTAACACTGATTTGACCCTTTTCCGGTGCTCGCACGAACAATTTTTCGATACTCGCATGGATATTACCTTTTCCCAATACTCGCCCGAATTCTATCATTTTTCGGTACTAACACTGATTCGAGACTTTTTCGGTACTCGCCCGGACAGTTTTTCAATACTCGCACGGATTCTACATTTTCCCGAACTCGCCCGGATTAAACCATTTTTAAGTCCTCTCACTGAGTCTGCCCTTTTTCGGTACTCGCCCGAACAGTTTTTCGATACTCGTACGGATTCCACCTTTTTCCCTGTACTCGCCCGAATTCTACCACTTTTCGGTACTCACATTGATTCAATACTTTTTAGGTACTTGCCCGGATTGTTTTTTGATACTCGCACGAATTCTACCTTTTCCCAGTACTCGCCCGGATTCTACCACTTTTCGGTACTCACACTGATTCGATACTTTTCAGGTACTCGTCCGGACAGTTTTTCGATACTCACACGGATTCCACCTTTTCCCGGTACTTGCCCGTATTCTTCATTTTTCGTTACTCACACTGATTCAACCCTTTTTCGGTACTCGCCCGGACAGTTTTTCGATACACGCACGAATTCTACCTTTTCTCGGTGCTCGCCCGGATTCTACCATTTTTAAGTCCTCTCACTAAGTCTTCCCTTTTTTGGTACTCGCTTGGGCAATTTTTCGTTACTCACACAGATTCTACCTTTTCCCAATACTTACCCGAATTCTACCATTTTTTCAGTACTTGCACTGATTCGACCCTTTTCCGGTACTCGCCTGGAAAGTTTTTTGATACTCACACGGATTCTACCATTTCCCGGTACTCGCCCGGATTCTACCAGTTTTTTTGGTACTCACACTGATTCGACCATTTTCCGGTACTCGTCTGCACAGTTTTTCAATACTCGCACGTATTCTACCTTTTCCCGATACTTGCCCGGATTCTACCATTTTTCGGTACTCCCACGGATTGTACCCTTTTCGGTACTTGCCCGAATTTTACACTTTTCTGGTACTCGCCGGATTCTGCCCTTTTCCGGTACTCGTCCGAACAGTTTGTTGGTACTCGCACGGATTCTACCTAGTCCCGGTACTCACTCCGATTCTACCCATTTTTCGATACTGAAACGGATTCTACCATTTTCCGGTACTCGTTCGGACTGTACACTTTTTTGGTACTCACCCGGATTCTACCCTTTTTCGATACACGTCGGAACAGTTTTTCGGAACTCACACGGATTCTACCTTTTCCCGGTACTCGCCAGGATTCTACCATTTTTCAGTACTCCCATAGATTCTACCCTTTTCTCGGTACTAGCCCGAACTCCTTTCTGGTACTCGCCCGGATTCTACACTTTTTTGGTACTCACAAGGATTCTACCCTTTTCCGTTACTCGTCTTGACAGTTTTTTGGTTCTCTCACGGATTCTACCTTTTTCGGATAGTCATTCGAATTCTACCAATTCCCGGTACTCACACTAATTCTACCCTTTTTCGGTACTCGCCCGGACAGTTTTATGGTACTTGCACGGATTCTACCTTTTCCCGGTACTCGCTTGGATTCTATCTTTTTTTTGGTACTCATACGGATTCTACCCTTTTTTGGTACTCTCTCGGACAGTTTTTCTGTACTCGTCTGGATTCTATAATTTTTTGAAACTCACAATGATTCTACTCTTTTCCGGTACTCGCCCGGACATTTTTTCGGTACTCGCCCGGATTCTACGATTTTCTGATACTCACCTGTATTCTACAATTTTCTGATACTCACACTGATTCTACCATTTTTCGGTACTCATCCGGACAGTTTTTTGGTAGTCGCACAGATTCTACCTTTTCCCTGTACTTGCCCGGATTTTACGATTTTCTGATACTCGCCCGAATTCTACAATTTTTCAATACTCACACAGATTCTACCCTTTTCTGGTACTCGCCCGGACAGTTTTTCTGTATTCGCACGGATTCTACCTTTTCCCGGTACTTGCCCGGATTCTAACTTTTTTGGGTACTCGCCCGAATTCTACCATTTTTTCGAACTCGCACTCATTCTACTCTTTTCCGGTGCTCGCCCTGAAAACTTTTTGGTAGTCGCACGGATTCTACCTTCTCTCGGTACTCGCCCGGATTCTACGATTTTTCGGTACTCACACTGATTCTACCCTTTTTAGGTACTCGTTCAGACAGTTTTTTGGTAGTCGCACGGATTCTACCTTTTCCCGGTACTCGCACTGATTCTACCCTTTTTTGGTACTCGTCTGGACAGTTTTTCGGTAGTCGCACGGATTTGACCTTTTCCTGGTACTCTATTGGATTCTACTATTGTTACGTACTCACACGAATTCTACCTTTTCCCGGTACTCGCCCAAATTCTACCATTTTTCGGTGCTCACACGGATTCTACCTTTTTTCAGTACTCGCCTTAAGAGTTTTTCGGTACTCGCAAAGATTCTACCTTTTCCTGGTGACTTGCCCGGATTGTACGATTTTCCGGTACTCGCCCGGATTCTACGATTTTCCGGAACTGACATTGATTCTACCCTTTTTCGGTACTCGCCCGGACAGTTTTTCAGTAGTCACACGAATTCTACCTTTTCCCGGTACTCTCCCAGATTCTACCATTTTTCGGTACTCACACTCATTCGACCCTTTTCCGGTACTCGCCTGGACAGTTTTTCAATACTCGCATGGATTCTACCTTTTCCCGGTACTCACCGAGATTCTACAATTTTCCGATACTCACACTGATTCTTCCTTTTTATGGTACTCGCCCGGACAGTTTTTCGGTATTCGCACGGATTCTACCTTTCCCGGGTACTCTCCCGAATTATACGATTTTTCGGTACTCACCTGGATTCAACAATTTTCCGATACTCACACTTATTCTACCATTTTCTGGTACTCGCCAGGACAGTTTTTTGGTACTCGCACAAATTCTACCTTTTCTTGGTGCTCTCCTGGATTCTACCATTTTTCGCTAATCACACTGACTCTACCCTTTTTCGGTATTCACCCGGACATTTTTTCGGTACTCGCACGAATTCTACCTTTTTCCGGTACTCTTCCGGATTCTACCATTTTTCGGTACTCGACCGAACAGTTTTTCATTACTCACACGATTCTACCTTTTCCTAGTAGTTGCCTGAATTCTACGATTTTCCTGTACTCACCTGGATTCTACAATTTTTCGATACTCACACTGATTCTAACCTTTTCTGGTACTCGCCCGGACAGTTTTTCGATACTTGCACGGATTCTACCTTTTCCCGGTATTCGCCCGAATTCTACGATTTTTCAGTACTTGCCCGGATTCTACCATTTTTCGGTAGTCTCACTGATTCTACCCTTTTCAGGTACTCACCCGGACAATTTTACAGTATTCGCACGAATTCTACCTTTTCCCGGTACTCACTCGTATTCTATCATTTTTCGGTGCTCACATGAATTCTACTTTTTCCCAGTACTTGCTCGGAATCTACCATTTTTCGATACTCACATGGATTCTACACTTTTTCGGAACTCGCCCGGATTCTACAATTTTCCCGTACTCACACTGATTCCACCCATTTTCAGTACCCGACCGAGCAGTTTTTCGGTACTCACACGGATTCTAGCTTTTCCTGATACTCGCCCGGATTCTACCATTTTTCGATACTCAGACTGATTCTACCCTTTTTTGGTACTCGCCCGAACAATTTTTCGGTACTCGCACGGATTCTATCTTTTCCTGGTACTCGCTCGGATTCTACGATTTTTCGATACTCAATCGGATTTACCATTTTCCGCAACTCACACTGATTCCATCATTTTCCGGTACTCGCCCGAAAAGTTTTTTGGTACTCGCACGGGTTTTACCTTTTCTCGGTACTCGCCTGGATTCTACCATTTTTCGGTACTCACTGTGATTCTACCATTTCCCGGTACTCGCCCAGATTCTACCATTTTTCTGTACTCAAACTAATTCTACCATTTTGCGGTTGACGTCGGACAGTTTTTTTGGTACTTGGACAGATTATACCTTTTCCCGGTATTTGCTGGGATTCTACAATTTTCCAATACTCACACTGATTCTACCATTGTTCGATACTCGCCTGGACAGTTTTTCGGTACTCACACGGATTTTACCTTTTCCTGGTACTCACCTGTAATCTACGATTTTTCGGTACTCGCCCAAATTCTACCATTTTCCGGAACTCACACATGTTCTACCCTTTTTCAATACTCGTCTGAACATTTTTTAGGTACTCGCACAAATTATACCCTTTTCCAGTACTCACCCGGATCCTACAATTTTTCGGTACTCGCCCGAATTCTAATATTTTCCGGAACTCACACGGATTCTACCCTTTTTCAGTACTCGCACTGATTCTACCTTTTCCTGGTACTCACCCGAACAACTTTTCGGTACTCACACGGATTCTACGTTTTTCGGGTGCTCGCCCGGATAATACCATTTTCCAGTACTCACACTGATTCTACCTTTTTCCGGTATTCGCCCGTACTGTTTTTCGGTACTTGCACGGATTCTACCTTTTCCCGGTACTCGCCTGAATTCTACCATTTTCCGGAACTGACACTGATTCTACTCTTTTCTGGTACTCACCTAAACAATTTTTTGGTACTCACACGGATTCTACCTTTTCCCGGTACTCGCTCGGATTCAACAATTTTTCGGTACTCTCCCAGATTCTACAACTTTCCGATACTCACACTGATTCTACCCATTTCCGGTACTAGCTCGGACAATTTTTCGGTACTCGCTTGAATTCTACCATTTTTTCGGCACTCACACTAAATATACATTTTTTCGATACTCGCTTGGACAGTTTTTTGTTACTCGCACAGATTTTACCTTTTCTCGGTACTCGCCCGGATTCTACCATTTTCCGGTACTCGCCCGGATTCTACGATTTTTCGGTACTCACACTTATTCTACCCCTTTCTGATACTAGCCCGGACAGTTTTTCAGTGCTCACACGGATTCTACCTTTTCCTGGTACTCGCCCCGATTCTACCACTTTTCGATACTCACACGGATTCTACCTTTTTTCGGTACTCGCATGGATGGTTTTTCAGTACCCACAAGAATTCTACCTTTTCTTGGTACTCGTTCGGATTCTACGATTTTTTTATACTCACACTAATTCTACCCTTTTCTGGTACTCGCCCGGACAGTTTTTCTGTACTTGCACAAATTCTACCTTTTCCGGTAGTCACCCTGATTCTACCATTTTTTGGTACTCATACGGATTCTACCCTTTCCCGGTACTCACCCGGACAATTTTTCGGTACTCACAAGGATTCTACCTTTTCCCGGTACTCGTCCGGATTCTACAATTTTTCGATACTCACAATGATTCTATACTTTTCCGATACTCGCCCAGACAGTTTTTCGATACTCGCACGGATTCTACCTTTTCCTGGTACTCGTCCTGATTCTACCATTTTTCGGTACTTACCCGGAATCTACCATTTTTCGGTACTTGCCCGGATAATTTTTCGATACTCGCACGGATTCTGCCATTCCCCGGTACTCACCCGGATTCTACAATTTTGTGGTACTTCTCAGGATTCTACAATTTTTCGATTTTCACACTGATTCTACCCTTTTCTGGTACTCGCCCGAACAGTTTTTCGGTACTTAACCTGATTCTACCTTTTGCCGGTACTCGCCCTGATTCTACTATTTTTCGGTACTCACACTGATTTTACCCATTTTCGGTACTCGTCCCGACAGTTTTTGGTACTTGCACGGATTCTACCTTTTCCGGCTACTCACCCGGATTCTACCATTTTTTGGTACTCACATTAATTCTAACCTTTTTCGGTATCCGCCAGGACAGTTTTACGGTACTCGCACGGATTCCACCTTTTCCGGGTACTCGCCCGAAATCTACTATTTTTCGCTACTAACACTGATTCTACCATTATCCGGTACTGACACTGATTCTACCCTTTTTCGGTACTCACCCGGACAGTTTTTCGGTATTCGCACGGATTCTACCTTTCCCCTGTACTCGCCCGGATTCTACCATTTTGCATGTACTCACACTAATTCTACCATTGTCTGGTACTCGCCCGTACAGTTTTTTGGTACTCGCACAGATTCTACCTTTTCCCGGTACTCGCCCGGACAGGTTTTCGGTACTTGCACGGATTCTACCTTTTCCCGGTACTCGCCCTGATTCTACCATTTTTCGGTACTCACACTGATTCTACCCTTTTTCGGTACTCGCCCGGATTCTACCACTTTCAAGTACAGACACTGATTCTACCCTTGTCCGGTACTCACCCGGACAGTTTTTTGGTACTCGCACGGATTCTCTATTTTCCAGGTACTCGCCCGGAATCTACTATTTTTCGCTACTCACACTGATTCTACCATTTTCCGGTACTCACACTGATTCTACCCTTTTCCGATACTCACCCGAACAGTTTTTCCGTACTTGCACGGATTCTACTTTTCCCCGGTACTCTCCCGGATTGTACGATTTTACGGTACTCGCCCGTATTCTACCATTTTTCAATACTCACACTGATTCTACCATTGTCCGGTACTCGCCCGGACAATTTTTTGGTACTCACACGGATTCTACCTTTTCTCAGTACTCGCCCTCATTCTACCATTTTTCGATACACACATTGATTCTACCATTTTTTGGTTGTCGTCCGGACAGTTTTTCGATATTTGGACGGATTCTACCTTTTCCTGGTCGGATTCTAAGTTTTTTCGGTACTCGCCCGGAATCTACCATTTTTCGGTACTCACACTGATTCTACCTTTTTCCGGTACTCACTCGGACAGTTTTTCGGTCATCGCACGGATTCTACCTTTCCCCGGTACTCACCCGGATTCTACGATTTTCCTGTACTCGCCTAGATTCTACCATTTTTCGGTACTCAAACTGATTCTACCCTTCTCCGATACTCGCCCGAACAATTTTTTGGTACTTGCACGGATTCTACCTTTTCCTGGTACTCGCCCGAAATTTACTATTTTCCGCTACTAACACTGATTCTACCCTTTTCTGATACTATGCCAGACAGTTTTTCCGTACTCGCACGGATTCTTCCTTTTCCCGGTACTCACCGGGATTCTACGTTTTTTCGGTACTCACCCGGAATCTACCATTTTCCGCTACTCACACTGATTCTACCCTTTTCCGATACTCGCCCGGATAGTTTTTACGGTATTCACCCGGATTCTACCTTTTCTCAATACTCGCCCGGATTCTACGATTCCCTGGTACTCACACTGATTCTACCCTATTCCGGTACTCGCTCGAACAGTTTTTCGGTACTCGCACGAATTCTACCTTTCCCCGGTACTCGCCCGGATTCTACAATATTTCAAAACTTTCCCGGATTCTACCATTTTTCGGTACTCACACTGATTCTACCCTTGTTCTGTACTCGCCCGGAAAGTTTTTTGGTACTCGCACGGATTCTACCTTTTCCTGGTACTCGCCCGGAATCTACTATTTTTCGCTACTCACACTGATTCTACCATTTTTCGGTACTCACACTAATTCTACCCTTTTCCGGTACTCACCCTGATTCTACCTTTTTCTAGTACTCGTCCGGACAGTTTTTCGATACTCACATGGATTCTACCTTTCCCCGGTACTCGCCTGGATTCTACGATTTTCTGGGGTACTCACCCGGATTCTATAATTTTTTCGGTACTCACACTAATTCTACTCTTGTCCGGTACTCACCCGAACAATTTTTTGGTACTCGCACAGATTCTACCTTTTCCGGGTACTCACCCGGAATTTACTATTTTCCGCTGCTAACACTGATTCTACCCTTTTCCAGTACTATGCCAGACAGTTTTTCCGGTACTCGCCCAGAATCTACCCTTTTTCGGTAGT
>JAJJMF010028796.1:0-30461 GCA_022058775.1 Vitis hybrid cultivar | reverse complement strand
CTCCCTAGGACAAATTTTCAGTACTCGCACGAATTCTACCTTTTCCCAATACTCGCTCGGATTCTACCATTTTTTGGTACTCACACTGATTCTACCATTTTTCGGTACTCGCCCGGACAGTTTTTCGATACTCTCACGGATTCTACCTTTTCCGGGTACTCGCCCGGATTCTTCCAATTTTGGTACTCACACTGACTCTACCCTTTTCCGGTACTCACCTGGAATGTTTTTCGGTACTCACATGGATTCTACCTTTTTCTGGTACTCACCCGGATTCTACCATTTTTACGTGCTCATACGGATTCTACCCTTTTCCCGGTACTCACCCAGATTCTATGATTTTTTGGTACTCGCTCGGATTCTACCCTTATTCGGTACTGACACTGATTCTACACTTTTCCGGTACTCGCTCAGACAGTTTTACGGTACTCACACGGATTCTACCTTTTCCCGGTACTCGCTTGAATTCTACCATTTTTCGGTACTCACACTGATTCTACCATTTTTTGGTACACGCCAGACAGTTTTTCGGTATTCGCCCGGATTCTACCATTTTTACGTGCTCATACGGATTCTACCCTTTTCCCAGTACTCGCCCAGATTCTATGATTTTTTGGTATTCGCTCGGATTCTACCCTTATTCGGTACTGACACTGATTCTACACTTTTCCGGTACTCGCTCAGACAGTTTTACGGTACTCACATGGATTCTACCTTTTCCCGGTACTCGCTTGAATTCTACCATTTTTGGTACTCACACTGACTCTACCCTTTTCCGGTACTCGCCCGGATTCTTCCAATTTTGGTACTCACACTGTCTCTACCCTTTTCCGGTACTCGCCTGGAATGTTTTTCGGTACTCACACGGATTCTACCTTTTTTCGGTACTCACCCGGATTCTACCATTTTTACGTGCTCATACGGATTCTACCATTTTCCCGGTACTCGCCCAGATTCTATGATTTTTTGGTACTCGCTCGGATTCTACCCTTATTCGGTACTGACACTGATTCTACACTTTTCTGGTACTCGCTCAGACAGTTTTACGGTACTCACACGAATTCTACCTTTTCCCGGTACTCGCTTGAATTCTACCATTTTTCGGTACTCACACTGATTCTACCATTTTTTGGTACACGCCAGACAATTTTTCGGTATTCCCACGGATTCTACCTTTTCCGGGTACTCGCCCGGATTCTACCAATTTCAGTACTCACACTGACTCTACCCTTTTTCGGTACTCACCTTGACAGTTTTTCGGTACTCGCACGGATTCTACCTTTTTCCAGTACTCGCCCAGATTCTACCATTTTTAGGTACTCACACGGATTCTACCCCTTTTCCGATACTCGTTCGGACAGTTTTTTGGTACTCGCACGGGTTCTACCATGTCTTGGTACTCGCCCGGATTCTACCATTTTTCGATACTTACACTGACTCTACCTTTTTCCGGTACTCGCCAGGACAGTTTTTCGGTACTCGTACGGATTATACCTTTTTCCGGTACTTGCCCGGATTCTACCATTTTTACGTACTCCCACGGATTCTACCCTTTTTTGGTACTCGCCAGGACAGTTTTTCGGTACTCGCACGGATTCTACGTTTTCCCAGTACTCGTCTAGATTCTACCATTTTTCGGAACTCACACAGATTCTACCCTTTTCCGGTACTTGCCCGGACAATTTTTCGGAACTCGCCCGAATTCTACCATATTTCGGTACTCACACTGATTCTACCCTTTTTCGGTACTAGCCCGGACAGTTTTTCGGTACTCCCACGGATTCTACCTTTTCCCGGTACTCGCTCAGATTCTACCATTTTTCAGAACTCACACGGATTCTACCTTTTTTCGGTACTCGCCCGGACAATATTTCGGTACTTGCACGGATTCTACCTTGTTCCAGTACTCGCCAGGATTCTACCATTTTTCGATACTAGTCTGGACAGTTTTTCAGTACTCCCACAGATTCTACCTTTTCCTAGTACTCGCCCGGATTCTACCATTTTTCGGAACTCACACGGATTCTGAGGACCACTATGACCCACAAGAGTATTGAATCCTCATAATTCAATTTTGAAGTTGATTCAACATCCCATTATAGAGAATCAATTGCACTCTTGTACTCTATGTAAACAATAACGAGACAAAGCTCAGGTCCGTAAGCTACTATCCACTACATGTAGACCCCTCCCATGAACTAGTGTCCATAATCTAACAAGGTTGTGTTACCATCTATCAATATTATCTCTCTAATCCTTAAGTTACATATCTCACTTATTATATGATCAACTAACATACTCTAACTCCAATGAGCATATGTCAAATTCCATTAAAGGAATTGCTACAATCATAGTTTTCATGATCACATGTCCTTTGGATCATCCAAGGGAACACACTTTCAATCTCATGAGATATCATGGTTCTTATATTAAGAATTCATGTTGCCACCAGCCTTGATCAATAATGACCCAATCTATAAGGATTTATAACCACTTTAAGGTTTCAACCATAGGTTAAAGCCTCTTATTGATTTCAACATAGGCTTGATATCCTCTCAAGGTTCAGAGTCTATGCAGTATAGTAGTTTGGTGAATCATGACAATTGATAGTCTTACGTCATGATTCATTGTAAGTCCTATCTAATGTGCATCACATACATTAGTGCACTCGTCAAGGGAAACTCATCTCAATGGTTAAGACAAGTCATTTCTTCAACTAAGAGGTAGTACACTATAATCTCTGCTAGGTTGTCCAAATTCATGAACTAACTATGAACAACTTATCTACATAAAAGGAACCCATGATTTGTATCCTCTATGCAACTCCTAATGCACCCTAGTTATATACAATGTAAGAGATATGGGTTGAATGCTCAAATCAATGTCAATGCGTAAAAGAGATAATAAGGGCTAAAGCACCACCGCCCCACAAGAAGTCTCTTTGGATCTTTTCAAGTCTTGCACACACCTTCCGCAGAATAACAAGGAGAGACATTAGGAAAATCGGGAGGCTTGAAAGGGTGTTTTTTATCAAGGTAAGTTTTCCCCTTTTGGAAAGGTATTGTCTCTTCCACAAGGACAAGTGCTTTCTGAATCTCTCCTCCACTACGTCCCACACCCTCGGAGATTTGAAAAGAGCACCCAAGGGAAGTCCCAAATAAGAGGAAGGAAGATTCCTAATTCTACACCCTAAAATAAAGACGATATTCTCCAGATAGTCAACCCTTCCTACAAGGATCACCTCACTTTTATCCCTATTCACTTTTAACCCTGAGATCGCCTCGAACCATAAGAGCACCCAACTCAAGTAACGCAACTGCCCACTGTCGGCCTTGCAGAATAAAAGGGTGTCGTTAGCAAATAGAAGATGAATCAGATCCCTTTCTATTCCGTTATTATTTCCCACCTTAAACCCCTCAATGAAGCCCCTACTTTTGGCTCTGAAGAGCAGCTAGCTAAGAACTTCCATGACTAATAGGAAGAGATAAGGGGATAAAGGATCCCCTTGTCTCAAGCCCCTAGAGCTGTGAAAAAAGTCTGAAGGGGTCCCGTTGATTAAAATTGAGAAGTTGGTTGTGGAAATGCACCAACTAATCCACTTTATCCACTTCTGCCCAAACCCCATCTTGGACATAACTGAAATAAGGCAATCCAAGTTGACATGATCAAACGCTTTCTCAATGTCTAGTTTCAGGAGGAGTCCAGGGATGTTAACCTTCAGCCTGGAGTCTATTGCCTCGTTTGCAATGAGAACAGCATCCAGAATCTACCTATTACGAATGAATGCATGCTGGTACTCTGAAACAACCTCCCCAATAGCTTGTTTTAGCCTATTAGCCAAGACTTTGGCTAGTAATTTGTAAAGGCTCCCTACCAAGCTTATTGGTCTGAAGTCTTTCAACTCTTCTGCACCCCCTTTTTTGGGATTAAGACGAGAAAGGTGGAATTTAAGCTCCTCTGGAAAGTGCTAAGGCGGAAAAACTCGTCAAAAGAAGCCAAGATCTCAGCTTTGGTAAAATCCCAGGAGAACTGCCAGAAGGCCATGGTGAACCCATCCGGACTTGGCGCTTTATCTCCAGAGAGGCTGTAAAGGGCTTCAAAAACTTCTCTTTCTGTAAAAGGCTCCTCTAAGCTTCTGGCCCTTTTGAACCCAAAACCCGAAACTATAGATTCCCCATCCTCGGTCTCCAATCCTCAGTTTCCGCTAACAAAGTCCTATAAGCCCTACACACCCCATCCTTGATATCTTCCGCACTAGTGAGGGGGTTTCCATTGATGTTCACCTTGGATAAGAGGTTCTTTCTCGCCCTGGCATTGGCCATCTTATGAAAGAATTTGGTATTCTCATCCCCCTCTTTTAGCCATGTCTCCTTGGATTTTTGCCTCCAAAAGGTTTCTTCCATTAAAACACACTTCTTATACTCCTCCAAATCCCCCAAACGAGCCTATGCTTCCTTAGAGGATAGGGGATTAAGTCTCTCCTTTGAATCCCAGAATTGTATTCGAGAAAGAGCCTCAGCTTTTTTAGCATAAACGTTACCAAAAACTTCCTTTTTCCACTTTCTTAGGTCCCTTTTAAGGGATTTCAGTTTTTCAACAAGACAGTGACTGGTAGATCCTACAACTGAGTAACCAGTCCACCATGCTCGAACCAGCTCTTTGAACCCATCCAACAGAAGCCACATTTTCTCGAAGCGGAAGGGAGTCTTGCCTTTTTTTATCCCCTCGCCTTCCAAGAGAATGGGACAATGATCGAAGGCTATTCTGGGGATGGTACTTTGAAAGACACCCGAGAAGTGATCTTCCCACTCATTATTGATCAGAAAGCGATCCAATCTAGAAGTAGCTTGTGAATTAAGACCGCTAAACCAAGTGAATTGACCACCAGGAGAGGGTAAATCCTTTAGATTCAATTCTTCAATCACCTCAGAGAACCTTCTCACCCTACAGTTAGATTGTGACCATACCTCCTTTCCCCTGGAAATCTAGTGGAATTGAAATCCCCCCCAACACACTAAGGCTCATCCCACAGGCCTTTGATAGCGCCTAGTTCTTCCCAAAACTCCTCTTTTGCCCTCGAAACGACTGGTCCGTAGACACCAGTAAATACCTAAATAAAGTCGTCTTCCACATTCCTAAAGCAGCCTGAAATGGAATAAACACCTCGCTCCAGCTCCAAGAGTTCTAGAACCCTATTGTCCCAAAAAAATCACGATGCCTCCTGAGGCACCCCCAGCATCAACTGCCCCCCAATCCGTGAACCTTCCAGCTCCTAAGCTTTTAACCAACTTTAATGACATCTCCGATACCTTTGTTTTTAAACAACAAACTAAATCTACCTTCTGGGCTCTAACTACTGAATTGATCATCCATCTTTTCTCCCTGTCGTTGAGCCCTCTAACATTCCAAGCGAGAATTTTGATCTTCATCAATCTACAGGGATCAATTCCCATTTGCTCCTACCACTCCTTCTGTTCGCAGGCTCTCCATAGCTAATCGAACAATCCAACCTCTTCAGTTCCCTTTCAGAGCGCGATGCGGATACCACTTTCTTTTTCCTTTTTTTACATAGTGTCCCCCCACCAGTCATCTTCTTCAACTTCTTTAACAACAGAACTATTTTATCTTCGTACCCCTCAACCGGCATTCCCAAATATCTGTTGAAGTCTTTGAAATTGGAGAGTTCTTTGTCAGATGGTTTCTCCTCTTTAGAGGAGGCATTCTCAAGGAAAACCACCTCTGATCCATCTTGCAGAACCATGGAGAGAGGCCTTTTTATGGTGTCGGCCCTTACTTCCGACACACCCGCTTCCCACTCAGGGGAGTCACCCCAGATTTTTAAGCACAGAGATGGCCCTCCACGGCCTTTGCCCAAGGAAGAAGAAAGCGGCACCCGAGAAAGAGTAGAAGAAAAAGATGGCCCTTCCCCCCAAGAAGAACGAGACGGAGGAAGCGTACCTTTTTGGAATTTGAGGACTTCTTCTAAGAGAGCGGCATCGGCAAGGGGCTTCGCGGTTGTCGTTGGAGCCGTTGGAAGAGGCGCGCAGGGATCGTCATGCAAAGGGGCCGTTGGGCAAGACACGCAAAGAGCAAAGACTTGCGAAGGGCCTGTTCACCGCGAAAAGGAGCCTAGGGCTTCGTGTGGGAAGAGACCCACAGGGAGCTTCTTGCGCAGATCCCATCGGGAAAAGAGAAGGCCCGTCGACGATGAAGGATTCGTCGCTAAGGTATGGAGGTTAGGGCTAGGGCTCCGAGTAGGAATAAGGCGTCTGGGGGAGAGAAGAATCTCCTCCCCTTTTAAAGAACAAGCCCGATCCACAACCAGTTGGGTCTGACCTTGGGCCTGACCACAAGCAGAGCCCAAAGCCTCAAAGGCAGGGGCCTCTAACTCAAGGCCCAACCGAGCCCCCATCCCTTTGAGAAGTCCCGCCCCGCTGTGATGTCCATTCCAAACAGAAGCTGCCGCTAAACCTGTCAGATAGGGAGCAGCGACCACTCCAGCGTCCTTTCTCTCTTTTGCAGAGGGAAGCGTGTCAAACGATGACACCTGGCCAACCACTTTCCCAGGACGGACTTCAGTAACTCTCAAGAAGGCGCGTGACTCAACCTCACCCTCAACCTTACCCCCACTTCCACTTTCCCTACAACCCCAAGAAGACTGCACCTCACTGATCCGAGGGGTAGACTCCCACCATAGCTAGACCGCGAAACAAGTGGAGCCTGATACTAATTGTAATGAACTCAGGAAATTCCATCCTCTTATTACGACGAGGATTCTAGCCCATTGCAAGTCCTGTCGTTCCTTCGTATCCTCATCAATACTCATAAAACGGCCACAGGCATCCCCTATACTTTTAAAAAAAACTCATCCCCCAAAGATGTAGAGGAAGCCCTAAAATTCTTACCCACACTTCTCGGTTCTTCCTATCCTCTGAGAGGCAACCAACAGAAGGATTCCACCAGTCCTAGAGAATACATTTACCTTTAAACCACTTGACCCCTGAGTGTAGCACCCGCTCAACTTCAACGCCATCTTCGAATTCAAAGAGTATAAACGACCCTCCTAACAAAGCCAAGCGAAGATGTCCTCTCAACATCCAGCTGGACTGCGCCCAAGAATTAAGGGAGTCGGGGGAAGGGGGCTGAACGGAACCCCCCCAACTCCCCACCAAGCTCCTCCTCAAAACCTCCTTGTTACTGTCAATCACCTTCTTTTCTGTTTCTAACCAAACAACATTTCGGAATTCAAAAGAATCAGAAATAACTGTCTTAGGAAGTAGGTCCTTCTTTCCTACACTGGTCTCGTTGAGACTCCTCCCTCCTGAGGGAGTGGCTAAGAACTCGTCATCCCTTTGAGCTAAGGAGAAGCCCAGGCTTCTTAGTTTCCCGGCCAAGAGTTGCCAACCTCCAACCACACCCCTGCCTTCGGGGAAAGCCAATGAGAATTTCTTACCTTCTACGTCCTAGACCGAACAAAACAAAAACCTACCTGCTTTGTTTGAGCGCAACTCCAACTAATATCTTCTTCCTCCTTCCATCCAAACTTTTTTGAATCGCTTCCCCATTTTGAGAAAGTAGCATGTCTTAGCTCCTTCCAAGAGGAAGGAGAAGCCCTTGCTGCTGAAATGAATCCAAGAAGAAAAGTTAGGGCTCTTTTCGCAAACTGTTCCCAACACCTTCCCCTTGGCCTCGTCGACTGAGATCTCAAGGTCTTCGACTCCACTCCAAACCAACACTTGTCGCCGAGAGAAACCACTGACATCTTCAATTTGGATTTTTTTTTTTTTTTTTGTCCAACTAATTCTTCTTGTTTGTTGATTTTCTTAAACCAGATTATCTCTCAATTGGGTTTTAGAGTTTTAGCTCTCTTACCCATCTGGGTCTGTATTGGAGAACTAGGTATAACGTAAATGAATTATGTTTGGGGGTTTTCTTGGAACCTTGAGCATTTAGGTTTAAATATTTTTTTAGTTTTGGTAAACTGAAGTTCACTATTTAAACCACCTTGAAGTCGATATTTCATCCCATTTGAGTCTGAGATGATACAACCATCTGATCTTCTCTTCAACCTATTTCATCGGACTTCAGCTTGCAAAAGGTCCAAAATGCTTAGGGAGTTCCAGGTGCACTCTCCTTCGCATGTGCATGCATGGCCACCATAGTGTACGTGTGGCTAGTTCTTGCTTGTCCTCAGCCTTGGTATCCTCAGTATCTAGCAGTCCCTATGGCCAACTTGACAAAGAACAATGAAGATGACTCTAGACGTCCATTTGATGGGTGCAAGGCTACTAGATTTTGCAATTCTTAGACCATACTTGCAACATCCTGCCATCAGTCATGACCCAAGTAGTGCTATTGCCATACATGCGAACATTGCACCCTCGTTCTTGCCGCAAGAAAATTGAACAAATTCATAAGAAGCAACTTACAGCAACTGTGACATCTAAAGGACTGCGATCAATTCTTGTCAGTTTTGGAGTATGATGCACCTAGTTCCTATGGTTTCTTTCAATCTATTGTGACCCATAAGGCCTTCCAAGGGTTTGAGGACAACCCCCTCATATTACCTCGCTCCATTTATATTTGTTCAGGAAAATTTGCTACTCATCAGACAAGTGATAGTAAAGACACTTAGGAAAGTTAGGATATAACAAGAATGGGCATATTGATCAACATGAATTCGATGTGCATGGGAAACCTTGTTCAAATGTTATCTTACTTGGATCAGGTCATCATCCCAATTCAGGTTCAAGTTAGAATTATGAACCAACTCAATAGGAGGAGATTTGTGAGCATAGTGATTTTGGTTACTCAGTAGGGGTCATCTAGACCATTCTTCTATACCTATTTTCGGAAATGAAGCCTTTGGTTCCAACACCTGAATGCCATTTAGACAGTAGCATTGAGAAATCTGCCGCTTCCTTGATAATGATCTAATTCCATGCAATGTTTCAGAAGCTACTTCAGTATGGAATTTCTCACACTTTCCTGAAATCACTTGCAAGCTAGAATTTTCATAATCTCTGCCCAAAGCATCTGTTCGAAACTAAGATGTTCGAATGGGAGCTAGATATGAGGTGCAGAATGTCAGGAGCAGGATGCAATCTCAGTGGGGGTTTTGAGCAGCATTAAGAAAAATGATAATGGAATTTGGAACATCTACGAATATGGGAATGCGGTTTCGAATAGAAAAGAACTATGTAGAAGATTCTAGAATGTGCGGTCATAATGCAAATGGAATGAAAGGACCTATCCCTAAATAGCATTTATCGTTTGGAAAAATTGAATGACTTGAGGATCACTTACATGAATTGGGCAAGTTTCACACTTCCTCCAAGTTTGGGTAACCATAATGGCATGAGATGTCTGGTTTCGAGAAATCTGAACATGTTTAGAATAATCCCAGATTTTACTTGACGAACGATCAACTTGTTGCCAATTGCAGATGGTGCACCCTAGATTGCATCTTGGGCCCCCACCTATGCATGACCATCTTGGAACACGCCAATTTCATCCTTTTTAGCATCATAGGTCCACTATCTTGGCATTGGAAGCTCTTCAAATCTTAATCATAATCCACTTAAAATCCAAGTGGATTTCCATGATTCATAGACAAGTTACAGATGCCACCCCTTTCTCACACAATCTCTTCATCCAAAACCTTGCGTGGCATGCACCATTATACATCAAGTGGCCAGTTTAAAATATCAGTAGTTATCAAGGGAGTTTTCTTGTATCTGTTGACATGGCACATGCCCTGCACTCTAATTACATGGATAATCATGACCTCCTGGTTGGATCCAAGAGCACTTATTGAGTTCAAAGTTAGGCAGAGAATGCATTGGACCAAATTGATTGGTTTGAAAAAACAATTGGAGCAATTGCTACTTTTGTTGAGTTCCTTTGTAACCTTGAAGATTATGCATCATCTATTTGGTTTGCCCTTGTTTCCTTGGCTGTAGGTTTGGTTTCCTCAGTTCGTATTGGTCTTTCTTTCAAGTTTTATCAATTCCGAGTCTCAAGATCTTCCATCCTTTGATAGTCCAGATGTCCGGAGTATCATGAAATGCATTCGTTGTCATTCATTCATTGTATGAAAGATGGCGATGGTTAGTGAGAAACTAGAGACGAATCGGCCACCTATACACTGGAACTACATTAGGCTTTATTTTTCCCTATGCAAATGGTTCTAGGACACAGGCAACAGTACCATAGTCAAACAACAGTTTGTAGAGGAAAGCCAAAAAATGATTTTGAAAGCACTAGTACACGAGTAGATCGCATGGTTTCGATTGGAATTGATACTGATTAAAGACCGAAGATGATTCAGCACCATCTACAACGACATTGCCCTTTTTACCAGGTTCAAAAACATCAGGAAAGCTGAAATGACTACTTTCTCAAACGTTGCCATGCTTCGCGAACTGTTGCAAAAAGCAACTACCTTCTTACAAAAAGCTTGAGTGCCTCTCCAAGAAGTGGCAGTGTAGCATGCTAATATGGTTGTGTCTACATCGATTATCTTAATTCGGAGTTCTGTTGGGATAAGAGATGGCTTACCAATTGGGGAGCAGTGGGCACAGAAACTTAAAGTGGAAGAAAAGCAACTCAGTAATTGAATTTGAGTATATTGATAAATTTGAGAATGCATCTCCAACTAACGGAATAGAGCAACAGTACAGGAGATCTGATCTGAAACTGGATTTTATTGCTTCACCGCAAGCTTCTATTGATGATTTGAGTTATGGTTATGAGAAACTAGACCTATCAATAATCTACAGAAGACTCCTCATGTGACCACCAACAATGTTGTCCTAATCACACTCCCGCGTCTTTCTCTAACTTGGCCACCTTGGTGCACATCATCCTCCCCCTAATGTTTCTTTATCTTCTTCTTGTGATATTATACATTTTAAAATTGGATTTCAAAATATTTTTCGTTAAAACGGTTTCAATTTTCTTCAAATTTCATCCTTAGGAGATTTTTTTTTAGAAAATAAAATTCAGTTTTTAATAACACTTGCTGCCATATTCCTTCAGCAAGCACCTTTCTCAACTTATTTAATAATTTTCTTGATTTTTCAATAAGCATGAACAAACTTCATGGTTCCAAATAATGGAACTCATTAAACCAATCCATGCAAAATAAATAGGTTTTGGTGGGGACCCAACATCCACATTATTTCCTTCAATATTGATTCAAGTGAGATGATTGTTTGGCGATTGATTGATTTTTGATTCCTCTTGATGATATACATGAATTTGTTTTATATTTATTGTTGAACTGACCTTGTTTCCCACAATGAATTTATATAAACCTGTGAATTAATATCACTTACCATCTTGGGAAGAAATGTAAACCATCTGTTCACCTTACTTTGATATACATGTCAGTAAATATTAATTAACAGAAAAAATAATAATAATAAAACTAAAGGAGTACTAAGTGAACTTATGTTATATAAGTGTTATATATTTTCAAAATGTTTTCATGTCAAATAGCAAGATTTACATATGATCAATATCTTGTTTTTAACTTATTTTTAAAATTTTCTTTATAGATAATTTTTTCCCTTTTTTGATAACAATTTTTATGAGAAACAAAAAGGTGTTAATATTTTTTTTTTCTTCTTTCAGAAATATTCTATTCATATCATACGGGGATTATAGAACTTAAAGAAGGCATTTAATTAGTTGTCTTAAGGGATTTAGATTGATCTCGAAGAATCACATTGGGTTTAGATTAATCTCAAAGAATCACGTTCTCCCTTGAAATTCAAGCCAATTCTGTTGTGAAAGTAGGGTGATCTGGAATTGACTTTTGGAGTTTTTGTTGTCTATTAACATTTCTTATAAATAATAATTTTAAGTAGTTGATATGGTTTGTTGTTGGCCAATGATAGTTGCCCATATTTTACTAAGAAGACCTTGTCTTTTATATCAAGAAGTCTAACCTGATGGATTTGAGAACATTTGTACTCTTGTGCATTAGGCAAATGAAGATTCTTTATTTAATGAAAGAAATTCTACCATCAAAGAACTAGTAGAAAAATTAGCATCCTTTGAAACAAAAGAACCATCATATACTTTCATCAAATAGCAATTTGAAGATGAGGGCAAAGAGGAAAGGTTTTGCCTATGATGCATCTATACCTCAAGATGTAGTAAAACCCATTCCAAAACAGATTGTGAAAGTGGCAAAAGAAGTGCAATAGCTACTGGTTGATTCTAGCAACTTGACTCCCAATAATAAACTATGGTATGAATTGTCAATTATGCAAACCTACCAAATGCAATTAATCTAGCTTTAGATTCTTCTTTCCCTAATTTACTGATGTACCATACACATTGCATGGAGTATGTAGAGCTTAAAAGATGAGTTGATGAGTTGTTTATTGAAGAATATTGAAGAAAGATTAAATCTTTATGTATTATATGAGGGATTTGGTCATGATTTTCGGATTAACAAATGCACCAAGCACATGTTATGTGTGTCATGACACAGGTTTCAATTACCAACATAGAGAAATATGACCCCTAGGTTATACTCGAATTGCTTGTCATTTAGGAGCTTTAAAAGCCAAAGGGAAGTCAATGTTTGATTTCCCAAAGAAAACATCGCTATGGTTGGTAAGGAGCATATGGTCATTTTTTTATATCATCCTATGGACATATTTTTATGCAGGAAAGTTTACTTGATGAGTCGTATCTCTTATTGAGGCATATGTTCCAATTCTCAAGAAGTTTAAGGAGTACTCAAAGCTTCCAAAAGATCTCAACTCCATGGCAATCAAAAGCATTTTGCTCTAATGGATGACAATGGAAAATTGTAGTAATACTTAAATGTTGTGGCAAATAGGGCAATCAATTAGGTGGTTGTAAGGAAAGGAAAGGAAATTATGCTAAGAGTTCATGCACCACCTTCTACCGGTGGGGAGTGGCTATCAATGAGTGTTGCCAATGCATTGATTATTCTTATAGTTGGCATTTTGGGCAGCCAAGAGAAAATTTTTAGTGTAGAAAGTGAATTTGATTTAGGCTACATGCTATACAAGAAAAGTTGGCGATATGAGTCATTCATGAAAAGGAATGAAAGGCGTTTTTGTAATTCTTCTTATTCAAATCATTTGGAGTTCAAGTTTATGGTAGTTGGTTATTTGGTTATTTAGAATTCTAGTCTTCTTTCTTAGAAATCTCTTATATATTACAATAAGTTCTTATACTTTTAAGTTTCTGATTTTTTAAAAGGATGTCTTTCTCTAAGATGATATATTTTTTAAGTTTCTATTTTCTAAAAGCATCTATTTTCTAAAGTTTCTCTATTTGCTTAAAGTTTCTATTTTCCTTTTAATTCAGTTATTTAAAAGGCTCAAATGGTATAGAAGAATGATGACTTCTACAAAGTTACTATGTAGGTTAGGTTTCTTTTCCTATAGTCTGTCTAGTCTTTTAGGTTTTTCTACAAAGTTACTATATAGGTTAGGTTTCTTTTTCTATAGTCTGTCGAGTCTTTTAGGTTATCTAGAGCTTATAAACGAGGCTATGTAATATAACCAAGAGAAAAATGAATAAAATGATGAATCATGTTTACTTTTTTGTTTCTGTTTTTTCATGCATATTTTGAATTTCTAATGGTAAGGCTTATTATAGGATTTTCCCTACATTACATTTGGATGTGTAAGTGTGGGTATATGTCTAGGTGTTGGATCATTTGCATCCTAAAATTTTAGAACATAGGAATTTGGCTTAAAAGGATCTCAACTATGGGTGTGGGTACTTGGATACAACATTAATAAAAATAAATAAATTAATACTAAACATAAGCATAGTAATGTAAGTATAAGTTATCTATAATACTACATGATATTAATGCTAATTGTACTTAAAGAACCTAATTTAATGGAATGCTGAGAAAAAATCTTTAAGAAAATATTATGTCACATTATTAGTAAACTTTGATTAGTTTAAAGTATTAAAAAGTTGTAATGATTTTGTCATAAAATTCTTATAATACATTAGATGTTGATAAAATATAATTCATATTCAATTTTTTTATTATGGAAAAATTTTGAATTTTTATATCAATTATTATAATTAAGTGATTCGTTCCCAATTGGTGTATCAACTGATTCATGTCCTCTCAATGGTCCCCGGCAACGGCGCCATTTGATTCATGCCCAGCTGGTATACCTTGATTGTTGTCCTCAGACGGGAGTAATCAACAAAATTTATAACCTATTACACCATGTACTAAGATAGCCTTAGCTAGCATAGCATAGTGGCTCTAGGATCGTTCACTAGGATGGGTTTTCACTCCACAATTGATATTAATTTAAAGCTGAATTGGTATCTTTTCATTTCAATGTTAGCTTTAAAAGAAGACATAAAGATGTTTGAAAAAGTTGGTTTTAAGCTAACAAAAATAGTAACTGATTTTAATTACAAAGAAAAGTGTTTCTTGGAGTTTCAGATCACTAGGCTCAGGTTCCTTATACAAAAAGGGAGCTCCGGTCACTTGAATCTTTTCCTCGCGTTAGGGATTTAACATATAGTTATTTCCCGAACCGGTGTGGTACAGATGCTTCCCCTTAATAGGTTCAAACACTAAATCCCTCTCACTGATGCATCTTGCAATGGCTCGTGCCCCTCACCTAGCATTTTGCCATTTAAGGTGATCCTTAACCTTGGATTACCTGTCAAAAGCTAGCAAGAGATAACCAATGGATGTCTCCTTAGAGTCCAAAAGCTTACCAAGTGTTGGCTATTCCAGAAAATCCTACCTTTGAACCACCTCCCAAAGGCTCGCAAGAGATAAACTAGTGTATCTCAATGGATGGAGACTACTTGCCTTACCAAGTGTTGGCCCAGGTGATTTTAAGGAGTTTTAAGTTAACTAAAAAGATAAAAACCATTAACGGGTCACACTTTCTCTTCATTAAAAGCTGAAACAACAAAACTTCCAATTTTTGCATGTGGAAACTTACCCGGCTTTCTTCACTCCAAGAGACAAAGAGCCTAGCCACTCATCCTCTTAGGAAACATCCTCAAAGTTTGATTTGCTAGAAATAAAAATAACGAGAAAACAAAAATATGAAGGAAAAACAGAGCAAGTGCTCTGTAAAAATATATTTCTTCTATGATCCTCTTCTCGTGGATTACATATATCAGATCTATGATGGATTGATTCGTTCTTTACATTGGTTCAAAGATATATATAGAGAAGATATTTTCTAATAAATATCTCAATAATATCTTTGACTGATTACAAAGAGAAAATAGAAATTTACACAAAATATCTTGAGAAAAAATCTAACTAAGTCGATTGCAAATATCTGAGTTTACACAGGTGGATTTCGCAACTCATTTCGCAACTACGATATGGGCTTTGGGCTGTGAAATTTTCACAACGAAAGGTTGATTTCGCAGCTGATTTCGTAGTTGCGAAATTTTCGCACAACTTGATGCAGTTGTCTTCAAATGGCCATAACTTCTTCGTTTCAACTCCAATTCACGCACCGTTTGAAGTGTTGGACTCCTGACTTCGCGAGCTTCGAAACGACATATATTATGCATCTCCAGGAAGTACTCGAAATGTGTCCAACAGTTGCTGTCCTCTTGAATTCTTCATGTTAGATTTCTCTCTTTGCTTTCCCTCTTGCATTCATGATTTGCTTTTGGCAAAGGACTACAAAGCTCCAAAGTTTGGATTCTTCTTGTAAATGAGCTTCCATTTGCTTTGCCATGGATTATATAGAACTGTCCCTCATCTTAGATTGCTTTGGTGATCAAAAAGCTATCAAAAACACCAAAACTTAACACAATTTTGATTAGAAACGATTGCAAGGGTCCTTCAATTGAGTTAAAAAGTAATAACTACTACTCAAAAGTGTTTAAAAGAGTTAATTACAAGCTATAAAATAAAACTTTTTGAGTAGTAATCATTAAGCTTTAGATTTTTTAAGATAATAATTTTGATATTTATATTTAGATTTTTTATGTTATTAATTATTATATTTATCTTTTTTAAGAGGCAAATGAAGCAAATAAATTAATAGTGCTTAGCGAAAAAGAGCACCACAATACATAGGTTTAATTATTATATTTATCTATAAATTTTATATTATATTTATCTTTAAAATCTATCTATTATAATGTTTGTTTAAAAAAGAAAAAAGAAAAAAGAAAACCAACGAGTTGGAAATTGATTTAAAAATTCTTTATTTTTTATTACACTTTATTTTATACTATTATTTGATATAATCTAAAATAAAAAGTAGAAAGGAGAGAAAGAGAAAAATAACTACATGTATGCAATGTAAAAATAAATTAAAAAATTAAAGAAGGAGATAAACCAAATCATTAGCCTGATCGTATTTTTTTTTTTTTTTTATAGATAAACACACAGAAAATATATTAAGAAAATGGGTGCTTAAGAGGCAACCCAAAGCATATAGAGAGTATACAAGAGACGCCAAAAGGCAAGAACAAAAAGAAGCAAACACTTATCAACCCTCAACTAGAACCAAACCAATCAAAAAAGTTGATTAAAGGTAAAGGTCCTACATCTAAACAAGACCTAGACAAAGACCAAAGATTACAAACAAACGAATTTTTCATCATTTGAATTGAAAAATCCTCATTAACAAAAGCTATCTTGTTTCTTTCCTTCCAAATCATCTAAAATAAGCAAAAAGCGGTTGCCAACTAAGACTTTCTATGCTTCTTGCCCACAAAGGAATCACGCCAACCTAAGAGTGTCTCTAGCCGAAAGTGAAAGGACCAAATTAACACCAAACAATGTAAACACAAGCTCCCACAAAACCCTCGCCTTAGAGCAATGAATAAGAATGTGATTAATCGTCTCCTCTTCAACACAACACAAGAAACATCTGTTACCTAAGTTCCACCCCCTCCTCTTGAGTTGATCTAGGGTTAGGACCTTTCCCCATGAAGCTTCCCAAGCAAAAAAAACCCACCTTAGTAGGAACACAAGGGCTCCGAATGATGCTCCACGGAAACGGAAAAAATCTCATTCTTTGTCTCTTTCCACACCACCTTGTCCTCCAAACCAACAACTAGTCTCTTTCCTTAAAGAGTCGAAAGGAGCCCTCTCCACCGCCTCCACCTCTCAATCACTAAAAGATCTAGAGAAACAAGGATTCCACCCCCCGTCCCCGCCCCCTTTCTCCAAGGAATCCCAACAATCCACTACCCACGCATCTTTAGAAACTACTAAGTCAAACAAAGAAGGAAAAGAATCATGAAGGGTATTATTCCCACACCATTTGCCCTTCCAAAATCTCACCCTTCTACCATCCCCCACAGAGAAAGTAATATTTTTTAAGCCTCAAGGAACCTTCCTTACTAATTTCCTTCCAAAACCCCACCCCATAGCCCTCCCTTATTTCACAAGTACTCCACCCTCCTCCTTCCTCCCTAAACTTCCTACTAATAACAAGCTTCCACAAGGACTCCCTTTCAATCGTATAACGCCAACTCCACTTACATAAAAGGGCCCTATTGAGGATAGAAAGATTTTTAACACTCAATCCACCATTTTTTTTATTTGAACAAACAATTGCCCACTTTACAAGAGGGGGCCTCTTCTCCAAAGCTCCCCACCCCAAAAAAAAGTCCCTTTAGATTTGTTCTAGTCTCAATTTAACAACTCTTGGCATACGCAACAAGGACATGAGATAGATTGGCATGCTAACCAAAGTGCTCCAAATGAGAGTAATTCTCCCTCCCTTAGAAATGAATTGCCTCTTCCACAAGGCTAGTCTCTTCCGAATCCTCTCCTTTACACCATCCCAAACCACCACCGATTTGTGCGAAGCACCCAAAGGGAGCCCCAAATAAGTGGAAAGAAGAGCTCCCACTTTGCATCCAAGCTCTAGGGCCAACAACTCTACATTCTCTACTCTTCCCACTGACAAAAAATTTCACTCTTATCCAAATTGATACTCATCCCTGAAATGGCTTCAAACCACATTAGCAACCAACTTAAAAAAGACATTTGCTCCTAAGAAGCCTCACAAAAAACCAGTGTATCATCAGCGAACAGCAAGTGAGTAATTTGGAGACCGTCGCCACCCCTTCCCCTTATCCTATAGCCTGTTAGGAAACCCCACCCCCCCCCCCCCCTTGCTGCTCTATTAATGAGACAACTTAAAGCCTTCATCCCAATCACAAATAAGTAAGAGGATAGGGGGTCCCCTTGCCTTAACCCCTTAGTCTTTGAAAAAAACCCGTTGGTGAGCCATTAATCAAAACTGAAAACGTAGCCGTGGATATACACTAACTAATCCAACCAGCCCATTTTTCCTCAAAACCCATTTTTTGCATCACTATCAACAGAAAATTCCAATGAATATGATCATAAGCTTCTCTAAATCCAATTTACACAACACTTCACTTTCATTCCTTTTCAACAAAGAGTCTATGGCCTCATTAGCAATTAACGCAGCATCGAGAATTTGTCTTCCTTCAACAAAGGCATTTTGGGTTAATGACACCACCTTTCCCATTACCTTCTTTAGCTTATTAGTTAAGACCTTTGCAAGCAGCTTGTACAATCCTCCCACCAAACTGATGGGTCTAAAATCTTTCTAATCATTTGCCTCACCTTTTTTTGGGACTAAAACCAGGA
This sequence comes from Vitis hybrid cultivar, assembly GCA_022058775.1. NCBI lineage: Eukaryota > Viridiplantae > Streptophyta > Magnoliopsida > Vitales > Vitaceae > Vitis > Vitis hybrid cultivar. The sequence goes on along the minus strand of JAJJMF010028796.1, from coordinate 11,812 downwards.
ATGTGGTGTTCAAGCTTCTGACGAATCTTCCCCTCTCATAAATTTTTTTGAAGAACCCCATTAACTCATCTTTAACGAAATCCCAACAGAACTGCCAGAAAGCGAGGGTGAACTCGTTCGGACCAGGCGTCTTGTCCCCATTCAGCTCCGAAAGGGCCGAGTAAACCTCTTCCATAGAGAACACCTCCAAACCGGCTACCTCCTCAACCCCAATTCTGTCAAACTCCAAACTGTTCAAACTAAAGTGCCAACCACCAGGATCCGATAACAGATTCTGGTAGGCCCTAACCACACCCCTCTTAATTTCTTGTTCTTCTGACAACCAGAGGCCATTAATTTTAATCTTTTTCAAACAATTCCTCTTTCTCTTAGAATTTGCCATCCTATGGAAGAATCTTGTGTTCTTATCTCCTTCCTTCAACCACGTTTCTCTTGATTTTTGTCTCCACGATATTTCCTTCATAAGCGCCCACTTCTTGAAATCCTCCCTAACCTCCTTTCTAGCCTCTAACTCCTACCCGTTTAAAACTCTTAGTTGTTCCTGATCATTTCAAAAGGACACTCTGTCTACAGCCAGCCTCTTGTTCACCCCCACTTTTTCAAACACTTCCTTGTTTCAAATCTTCAAATTGTTTTTTAAAGCCTTTAATTTTTTTGTCAGGATAAAGCTATAAGACCCACTAAAGTTGAAACCTTGCCACCAGTCCTTCAGCATCTCCTTAAACCCCTCCTCCTTCAACCACATAATTTCAAATCAAAAAGGAATTGGACCTCTCCTCACTCCACCCCCATCTAACGGAATTGGAAAATGGTCAGACACTGGCCTTGGGAGAGTACACTACATCACCCCGCTAAAATGAGTCTCTCAATCCTCCAAAACCAGAAACCGATCCAGTCTTGACCTGGATTGACCATTCAGCCCTCCACTCCATGTAAAGGGCCCCCTGTAGAGGCAGGTCTTTTAAAGCCGGCTCATCAATCACTCCGAAAACCTTTTCATGGACCTAGACATTCTTCCTTCTCTATTACGCTCACTGGGAAATCTAATCACATTAAAGTCCCCTCAAATGACACCTAACTCTTCCCAAAAAAATTCTCTGTATCTTTTCAAGGTAGGTTCGTAAACCCTCGTAAAGGTTCACAAGAAGCCATCCTTGCAATTTTTAAAGCGACACAAAATTGAGAAAAGACCCACCTCCATGCCTACTAACTCTAAAACTTTGTTATCCCAGATAACTACCACCCCACTAGCTGCCCCTCTTGCATTCACTGCTCCCCAACCTAAAAATAGTCCCACTCCAAGACTGTGCACTAACCCCTAGGGATATGTCTTGAATTTTAGTCTCCTGGAAAATACACCAAATCCACTCTTTGAGACCTGATCAAGGCCTTGATTATCTTCCTTTTATTTATGTCATTAGCTCCTCTAACATTCCAAGATAAAAATTTTAACTTCATCTAAGGGTTGAGAGTTTGGTCCCACCTCCTCTAACCACAAAGTTCTCCTTGCTCGCACCATTATAATTAATGGACCACTTTAATCTTTTCAGTTCTCGATCAAACTTAGTAAACCCTGTGGTTCCCCTCTTAATACTTTACTCTCTTTTTCTCTTGGTCCTTAGAAGCAAATTCAAAATTTCACATTTAAACCCTTCCGTTGAAAAACCCAAAAACTTGTTGAACCTCGCCAGACAGCTGTCGTCCCATCGACAACCTTTCCCCTCCAAATCTTGTAGCAACTCCTCATCCTCACTCCCCACTCCTTCCTCAACCAGAGTCTTCTCCCCCTCAGAGGTTATCTCCCCAGATCTGCCATCAACCAAAATAATACTCAGCAGGTTCGGCTCCTCTCCACCATCCATGGAAGTCAACCCGCCAAAAGACCCCTCCTTCATCACAACCCGACCAAACCCAGAAGAACTAGTAGAAAAAGAGAGCTCTCGACCCCCCACGGAGAACGAAAGACTTTCGACGTACCTAGAAGCCTCTGCAAATAGATCTTCATCAATCAACGACGCTCTTTCCATCACCTCAAGGGCCTCTAATGACAAAGCAGTCCTTATCAACCCTACAAGAGGATCCACGTTTTCGCTTTCCTCTCTAGCCTTGCTAAGCGAAAACTAATCTAGAGCCCTAGAAAAATGGACTGAAGACTCTGGCCCAATTAAATCCCCTCCTCCCATTTTTCCAACAACTTTGGGCTCAAGGTCCACAACCAACTCCCCCTTGCTGCACCTTTTTAAATCGTTTAAAGCAATGGGCTTAAAGACTTGACCCAAACCCACCTGCAGCTCCTTATCTTATCCTTAGGCCTCCCTAAGGCCCAATCCAGAAGGCCCACAGCTAAGACCACCCGTCCCTAAACCAAGTCCGCCCATCTGTTTAAAAAAGACTTTTCAACCCCTCTCTCTTGGAAAGGAGAGTTACCTACCCTAAACCTCTCTTCAGTCTCTACAAAAGAGACCTCAACAGGAAGGGTAGTTGGGTTTCCTCTAACTAACGACACATCCTGTACCCCAAGCTGCAAGTTCAATTGCTCCACCTTCTACCTTTGACTCCCAAAGCAAGCAACGCGTGAACTTCCCCCTTCTTCTTCTCCTTCCCATGAAACGCCCTCTCCATAGTTTCTTCCCATCGACACCACCTACAGGAAATAAGGTGGAGTCTCCCACCACAAATGAAAGGAATAGCATCCCGAACCCACAACAACCTGAGCATAGTAAAACCCTTACCGCAAGTTTCACCAAGATTTGAGTCCACTGCAGCTCAGTCAAAGAATCGGTATCTTCATCCACTGCAACAAAGCCTCCACACCCATCGTCGATTCTTTTAAACACCTCATGACTCCACAAGTGAAGCGGGAGCCCCACTACTACCCTCACCCAAGCCTCATTAGTAAAGGAGTCCTTGCAAAGACACCCCACCTTTAGGTTTCATCTATCCAAAATAAGAAAATTCTCCTTAATACTTCTTTTGCCTCTAGCTAGAACTCGCTCAATCTCACTTGGCATCTCAAATTCAAACAGAAAGAGTCCTCTGCCTAACACAGCAACACTCAGATTCCCCTTTAAAAGCCAATGTTGATGCGTCCATTTCCTTATGAAATCCAACTCAGGTAATGGAGCTGAATTATTACCCCACCAGCCCACCAGACACTACTTCATCTTATGTAACCTTCCTCGCACTTCTCTTTCCCCCACCTCTAACCAAACTGAATCGCCTATTCTTCCCAATTTTGACTTTACAGCATATGTGTAGGACTTTGTCTCCACCTCCTTTTCCCTTCACAAAACCTTCGGGTCCCCCTTCACCCTCAGCGAAACCTCTGGAACTCTAGTTTCCTTTAAGCCTCCTATAGGGACCACTCCAAGACCTCTCAACCTCTCGACCAGAGGATTCCTACCATCAGACAACCTTTTGGAAAGAGAATGCTGATTTTTTTTTTACTCAAGATCATGGACAGAGCAAAGAATGAACCTTCTTGCCTCATTAAAACGTCACTCCAGCCTATACTTCCTTCCCCCCTCTTCCCAACCAAGAACCCAACTTCAGTTATCAATCTCTCTACAATAGACTTCTACTCTTCCAATAAGCACCGTAAACTAACCTCCCTGAATCTAATCCATGAAGAGATACCTCTGCTTCTCTCCCAAATACAACATTTTAACAAGATCGTATTCAATGCAATATAAGCATATCAAACATTAATCTCATACGTGCACCCATGTGGTATTATGTTGACACTTGACACAAATAGTTTAGTTGAAGTTAACATATCTGTATATCATAGGATTTACCTATATTTCTTTTTTTTTTCTTTTGTTTTTTTATAATTTTTTGTTCCCACTGTCACAATCTTAATTCCTTGTTCCCTTCCTTACAACTCTATGGTTATCCTACATCAGGATAGTTGATATGATCTTATTAGGTGTGGCATTAGAAAGAGTGGAGTCTAGTGAAAGTTTGTAAAGAATGACTTGTGTTGTAGTAGATAGAATTCAAGCAACCACTTTAGAGTCATTCTTGGTCGAAGTGGCTATGGATCTACTACATGCAGCTGATTCTATGTTTATTCCATGAAGATATTGCCTAATGGCTTCCATTAAATGAAGTGAGAGGACCATTATATGTAATTTTTGTCATTGATTTTAACTAAAATAACCTCATTGTTTCTCAATGATGGTGTAAATATCAAATACCCATTTGAATTTCTGAAATATAAATACAAAGTAGATTAGAGAGAAACAAAACTGATCTTTTGATACAAAAGGAAAAGGCTCTAAGACTAAAGATTGTAATCAGTGACTACGAATTTGATCATGATCTTTTTTATGCTCTATAAACTTAGGATTATCAAAGAATGGAATGGATCCAATACCAGATAACCATTTAATACTTTTAGCAAACAGACCAACAGTGGATATAAGATCACACTCCTAGTTAAGGCCCAACCCAAACAGAATTAGATTAACTCAAGTACAACCTAGTATTGGGAATATAGGGCAACATATTTACCCATTTATTTGTTTGACAATAGGAGAAGAAAGTTTGCTTAATGGCATCTGGGGCTGATTGGTCATCAAAATACCCAAGGTAAAGGGCAATGTTATGACCTATCATTCTATAAGAATCATTTGAAAGAATCATGTGAATTAAGTTTTTGTATAATGAACCTAAAAATGTAGATCTTGCAATTCCTTTGTGAAATTTAGTTTACATTTTGATTATTGGAATTGGTAGTTTGGGAATATTTGCATATATATTTCATCTAAGCTCATATGATTTGAGATCCTATGCACCCTTGTTGGGGGTTCTAAGGCATTGTACCCCAACCCTTAGAGGGTTAAGTTAGAGGCTTTTTAATACTATTGAACTTTAGATCTTTTAGATTGGTTGGTATATTTTAACCATATTTTATTTGACACAAGGAAAAAAGTAAAGGAATCAAGTCATGACTAAGAAAAAAGAAAAGGTTATATTTGAAAGATTTATGATATCTGTTTTGAGAAAATGAATTTGGTTAATATGTTGTGAATATGATATTCGCTATTTTGATTTCTCTTTCAAACTTTTAGTTGATCTTCCTTGTTTTATTTTCCCTTACTAGGCTACAAGCTCATCCTATTTTCAACCCCTGAGGTGATTATAAGGTGTGTGAGGTGTGAATAAGACGGAATGGAATCTAAATTTGGTCTTGAATTCAACATGGGTGCAGTCAGCTTAGGATTATATCATGTTTTAGAATATATTGAAACCTAGATGCTTGAATATGGCCTTGGTTTTGGAATGTTGACTCATCTCTTAAAGATGTAGTCTTATCCTCATTTAACTTGACAAACAACTGCATGGCTCCAAACAAACCCTACATTTGTCAAAAGCCCTCAAATCAAGCTCTTGGATAGTGTTTTAAGGGAGAAGGTCATATCTTTAATTGGTATACCTTTCCTTCATTTCCTCAAGATTATCTTAAGGCAAAACATTGAAACATGTTTTTTTTTTTTTCATGGTTGCTATAGTGCTTTAGAAATATTAACAAATTATGTGTTTTGCAGTAAATTAGCTTTCGGGAACGGAATGTCAAATGAAGAGAAGAAAAAACTAAAGCAGGAATTGAAGTTCCTCAAGATGGAGGACATATCATCCATTCATGGAATCTCTGCCACCTGACTTTGTTACAATATTGCGTACAGACTAAGAAAGGAAAAAGTAGTTCTTTTCTCAAATAGATGTTGACTGAAGAAATTGTTTCACCGCTTTTACCCCCTTTGTTATTCTGTTGCAGTGGGCTACTGAGGTATTTATGTAGCAAGTTGGGTGCTCCACAACGAGTGCGCTACTAGTCTATGGCAAATATGCATTATATTGCCACTCCCCCAAACTGAATCCTGATTCTGGTAAAACGTAGTAAAACGTGCACACAACTCCAGCAAGTTGTCCAAGAAACAATTTTGTTGTTAAGCTTCTGCCAAGTAAATCTTGTTCCTGCTGGATTTTCAGATTTTATGGGTATGATCATGTTCTCCAAATTTAAGACAAACTTGAGTTACTTACAATTCTGGTTGCTTCTCGGTAATGAATTTACTCATTTCATTGTTTAATTAATGACCATATTGTCAAGAGTGGTGGAATGATCAGTATTTCTCATGTTTCAGAGGCACTAGAGGTGCTTTCTTGGATGGAAGAGACCCGCCAATTATTCAACAAAATGTTCGGATAATTTGTTGCTGCAACTGACCGTTTCTTGGTGAGGATTTGTTTTATCTTTTTCTACCATAAGCCCTTGATGAGATAATATTGGCAGTTGCCTCAGAATGTTAGTGTTATATAAAAAAGAGAACGCAAAGGAAGTCGAATGTTCCTAGTAATTATAATTTGAGGTGTGCGTTCAGTTCCTAGTAGTTGTAAGAGATTGCAATGGAAAAGTAACCTAGTGTTGTAATTTGTTGAATCTCAATTCATTGTAACAACCGCAATCATATAAGAGTCTTTGAGTGGAAATTCATCCTATTTATCTGTCCTAAATTCCAACCATGAGAGGTCATATTTTAACCCTAGCCCAGACTGAAAACGAACTCAATTAGCAGTGTCTAACTGCTCTAGATTAATTTTGATAACATTGATTCAAACACAATATGAGGATTCCGACCTCGATCAATTGGACCAGTTGGTGAGCAGGGGCAACTTGATGATGAGGGATGAGAGAGAGAGAGAGAGATTGAGAGTAGAGAATGAAGGACTGATGCTAAGCATTAACAGAATGCTGCTATAAATGATCCACGAGTTCCCATCATTTCTCATCAACACCTTTTTCTGTGTTGCCTAAGCTGGTATCTTGGCAGAATTTTTTTACCACATGGTTACTTGGATAAAGGAAAAAAAAATATTTGCAGTTAGCTTCTTCAACCGTAAATGAATCATATTTTTGAAAATGAAGCTTGAAATTAAAAACATGCTAAAGCCAAGAATCTGGAATTCTTGACCCATTCTAATGTCTGATAATTTTAGAAATCATCCTAGAGTAAGAGTGCATTTGACAGTGATTTTAGGAATAGTTTCTAATCTTTTTAACACTTGAAATTTTTTATCTTTCAAGCATAAAAAAACTAGAAACACTTCCTAAAATAACTACCAAACACATTTTAAGACTTTAATTGAGATAGGTTTTTGAAGTTAAATTCATAATTTTAGAAGAGAATTTCGATATTACAAAGTTTCATTAAACATAGGTAACTTTCAGTGGTAGCTAAAATGTGAATTAGAGGAAGCAATAGTGTATTTATATCAATTTGTTTAATTCACAAAGAAATGGACGTTATAAATTCTAAGAAAGAGGAATGCATTTGGTGGATATGGATGCTTGAGGAAAGGAAGTGTGTGTTCAGAGTTGGAGGATTCCAAGCCTGAGGTTCCTGCCTGATGCAACGTTCTGAGGAATTAGACAGATTAAGGTCTTTCAGAGCCACATATGCTAAAATTGCTTGGACATGTAAGAAAGTCTTTAGTGACTTAAAAAAAGTAGGCTTATCTTTTGGATAAGCAAATCAAAAGGGTTATCATTTTTGGTTGATCCATATCAAGGTTTTTTTACATGTGTTCCCAAGCTTAGCTTCCTAGTCATTTTATAGGTAAACCAACTTAATAACTTAAATTTAAGTTATTAAGTAAATTACGTATGCTTAATAAAATAACTTAATGATGTGACTTCAAGTCAAAGGTAACTTCAAGTATTAAGTAAAAACAATTAACTTATTCTTAAGTTAACATCTTCATTTTACTTTTTTTCCCTCATTTATTCTAATTACCTTTAGGATTATTTTTGCTACTTTACAACCTCCACCATTACTCAACCTTCTTTGCTATAATTATAATTTATGAGGTTATATGTCAATTTTATGATTAAGAATAAGATTTAAGTTAATTTTATCAAACAACTTTAATATTTAAAATAAGAATTAAATAATAAGATTTAAGTCAATAACTTAAGTATAATTTAACTTAAAGTCAACTTAAATTATTAAGTAATAAATATTAAGTTTTACAAAGCACTTCCTTAGTTTTCCTTGTCACTTCATCCACTCAATAGTTAGAAGATATTCAATAAATCAATTTAATGATTTAAATTTAAATTGATGAATAAATTAAATGTGTTTGATAAAATAATTCAATAACATAACTTAATATCAAAAATAACCTTTTAACTATTAAATCAAAATAATTTACTTATTTTTAATTGCAAATCTCTTTTACCTCATATACTCTCAAAAGGCATTACACAACCATGAATCTTTAACAACTCATATTTTATAATAAATATTTTTTAATTATCTTATACATCTATGATATATGTCTCATAAATAAATATTTTTTTAATTATCTTATACATTTATGATATATGTCTTATAAATAAATTTATTACTAGGATTAGTCAATATAAATATTAACTAAAATTGATCAAATGTAGAATGGTGTCCAAATGATAAGAGTCCAATGGAACAAAGAATAAAATTATATTAAACCTAGGACGGTGTCCTAATAATTACAAGCAAAAGGAACAAATAATAAATTTATATATATATATATATATATATATATATATATGATAAGAGTCCAAAGAAACAAAGAATAAACTTAGATAGAACCTAAGGTGTCGTCTCAATGATAAGAGTCTAAAGAAACAATGAACTTAGATTTAACCTAGGATGGTGTCCTAATTATTAGAAACCAAATGAACAAATAATATACAAAGAATATAGCCTAGGATGACATCCCAATGATAAGAGTCCAAAAGAACAAAGAATGTATTTAGATTGGACGTATGATGGTTTCCCAATGATTAGTAACTTAAGGAACAAAAAATAAACTTAGTTAGAATCTAGGATTGTGTCCCAATGATGAGTTACCAAAGGAATATAGAATAAACTAACATAAAACCTAGGATAGGGTCCCAATAATAAGAGTCCAAAAGAATAAAGAATAAACTTAGATTCAACCTAGGATGGTGTCCTAATGATAAGAAATGAAAGGAACAAATAATCAACTTAGATAGAATTTATGTCACACCCCAGTTTTTTTTTTTTTCAAACTGAACAATTGATACTCAAATACAGTATAAGTGCTCTCAAAGATATGGGGATACAAGAATTTAAATGCCGAGTTTCTACTTGATTTTGTGCAAAAAGAGAATATGCAAAATCTGTTATAAAGAGTGCATCTTGTATTAAACTTCGTAACTATTTGTTAACAAAATATGTTTTGTTTCACAAAAGAAACTTGTACTACATTAATTTACAAATACCAAAATCCCATGGTTCACTACGGGTAGCCCATACTACAAGTGTACCTAACAAATATATATATTACATCATTCCTAAAAAAAGATTTGGTCTTTAATACAAAGGCAAATCCTCAAAACACCATCAATGCGAGCAAACAACATCCAATCATAGTAAAGCAATGCTCAAGCATTATTTCCCGCATAGGTCTTCTGACCTGCATTTAAAGATGGAAGGGATAGGGTGAGTTCACAACTCAGTAGGAAAGTTTATAACCATCCTAAACATACCCTTAAAAACTTTGAATTAAACATGTAATAGCATGCCTGATAAATATTTTATAACCATTAACAAATATGCAATCATGTCAAACATGTATGCATGTGTTTGCTGGTTTCATCTTTACTTTACCTTGTACATCCTTTCACGACTGATAAATTGTTCACCTCCACTAATCTATATATCATATATCAATGCTCCACAAGATACATTATCAATATAATAATGACTATTTTGGGACATCACCAAAAGGCAAGTCATACCCCGTGCCTTTTAGGACTCATACCTAAGGGCAGGACCAACCCTATACACCCACATCGGAGTGTCTTCCTCGAGGGCTTTAGGGACTTTCACCCAAGGACCCACAATCCCACATAAATAATATATCAAAGGATAATGCCTGTAGTATCGCACAAATACTTCCCACCAATCAATTCTTTGAATATCATCTGTGATTATTCCATATCCTTTTGTCAATGCAACCACACCATGAACCATTTCCACAACACAGAACCATGAATCTTCATACCAATGTGAGTTCCAATCTCAATGTAACATTTCAACACAATAGACCGAGATGCAATGACACATTAAAACATTTTATGAAATCATAGAAATGACATGAAATTTCCAATAAATCTTTCAAGGAAAGAAATCAGATACACCATGGGTTAGCATAAAATCCCCTACCTTACACAGACTTTCCTTCTATGATTCTTCTATGTAGGCGATCTTTACCTATTACAAGGAATTAAAATGAAACACATAATTTAGACTTTCGAATGATGAAAATTTATACAATTTACTGTTGCTAATTTTTAATTCTAATGTTCTCTAATCTACATGCCTACAGGTTTTTAAATCAAATTTGAATTGAATTAAACAATATTTATAATGCATATTAATATTCTCTAATTAATTACCAAACACTAATTGTTTTGATTTTCTTAAAGCCTAACCCATTAACAAATCCCAAGGGTCCAAATAACCTAATTAATCACATGTTTACTAATCTATTTTTCAATTAAACCAAATTAAACAAAGATTTATACTGATTTTACCATTAATAAAATATTTAAGCTAAAATACTTTAATCCTTAATTAATTTTGATTTTTAACTAAAACATGTTTATAGCTAATTATACTCAACTTTTACAAAAATTTTACCATTAATTTGTTTCAGTACACCATTAGGAACAAAAATGAACTGAAAGCACTAAATTAAACAACTTGCTTACCTCAAATCTACACTTTTTCTCTCTAGATCCTCTCTCTAACCCAAGTTGTTGTAGGTAAAATGGTGCAAAATGAGTTGCATGCCCTTATATAGGGTTCTCCATGCAGCCAAGTAGAAGGTGGCAGGCCACATGGCGGCCACCAACCCACCCAAGTAGGAGGTGGCAGGCCACTTGGCTGCCACTGACTCCAACTTCCCAATTTTGCACTTTAGTCTTTCAGGTTATCAAAAATTAAACCCATAATTACCCATTAGTCCTTTATGTTTTCATAATTATAATCAGCCCCTAAGAACCTAATAAGCATGGTTGTCATTAACTAATCTAACTTAACATTAATCAAAGTTTAATTTATAATTAAATAGGATTAACACTAAACTAGTTTTAACATCTAATTAAGCACGTTTAAAGTTAAGTACTAAGATAATCATTATTGCCTATTTAATTCATTGGTGCTAGGTATTACAATTTAGGATGACATCCTAATGATAAAACTCTAAAAGGAACAGAGAATAAACTTAGATTTAACTTAGGATTGTGTTCCAATGATAAGAAACCAAAGGAACAAATAATAAATTTAGATAGAACCTTGGGTGGCGTCCCAATGATAAGAGTTCAAAGGAACAAATAATAAACTTATATTGAACCTTGGATGGTATCCCAATGATTAGAAAAAAAAAAAAAACAAATAATAAACTTAACTAGAACCTAAGATGACATCCTAATGATAAGAGTCCTAAGGATCAAAGAATAAACTCAAATTGCGGCTAGGATGGTGTCCTAATGATTAGAAACCGAAGGGACAAATAATAAGCTTAGATAGAACCTAGGATGATGTCCCAAAGATAAGAGTCCAAAGGAACAAAAAATAAATTTAGATTGAACCTACGATGATATCCCAATGATAGGAAACCAAAGGAACAAATAACAAACTTAGATAGGACCCAGGATAACGTCCTAATGATAAGGATCCAAAGGAACGAATAATGAACTTAGATTACACCTATGATGGTGTCCCAATAATGA
>JAJJMF010028790.1:22369-45078 GCA_022058775.1 Vitis hybrid cultivar | reverse complement strand
ATTAAACCAATCAAACACCTCTCTCTAGACTCTTGTAAGTCTAACCCATGCTGTGCTGCACACTTGGCCTTTTTCCATGGGATGCATGGATGAGAGCTGGAGAGGGGAAAGAGTCCATGGGACATGAAATACAATAATGGTAATGGATTTGCAGCCTTGTGGCCACATGGCGAAGAATCTCAATAGTCTCTGTAATTTTCTAGACATAGCCTCTCCAGGGCCTGGAGATCACAAGCTTGAATGCATGGTGACAAATTGACCTTGCTCCCTTTTTCAATATCAAGCAGGTAGCCAATTGGATTAGTGGACCTAAAATGCTCTACAACCTCACACAGTTAGGACACTGGATTCTACACTTGCATATCGACTATATCCTAAACTCTGCAAACTCTCAGCTTGAAATGTAATCATAATTTTGGTCTGGTTCTACAGTACTTTCATTTTTTCTTTGCTTATCCTAATTTCATAACATTAATGCTTGTTAAACTAACAACTTTCCTAAAAGTTTTAAAAGCTTAGGACACCGATCGGAAAGACGGAGTCAACGCAAATTGCAGAGAGGGGATCGAACCCGAAACCTTCTATCAAACCAAAATCTGATGTCACGTTAAACTAATAACTTTTATAAAAACTTGAACTTGTAGAATTTACGATCAATATACATATCATGTTGCTTAATGACGTTATCTTTGTTTTTCTGAAAATTTGAAGGAAGATGCAAGAAGAAAAAAAAAAGTTACGAAAATAAAAATTAAATTTAAAATCAATAAATTGTTTTTACATACTACAAATGTATTTTACTTATTTTTATTTTTTAGATAAAGATTAAATAATTTTAAAATATATTAATTTTTAACTAATTTTAATTTATTTGTTTTCATATTTTCTACTATAAAACCAAATATAAGGAAATTATTTTTTTTAACAGGTTTTTTCTTTTCTTTATATTTTCCAAGTCTTTTAACAAAAAATTATTTTGGATAGATTTCATTTAAATAAATGGTCATCTTCCTATCGTTTTCAAATTAATAATAGTAATAAAGTAGGATCACTTAAGCAGTCTTCATACTGGTAGGAACTGTTTTACATATGATACCTCACAATACACTTTACAATAGGACACGCGTAGGTGTGAGATCCGTCTTGGATAGGCTTTCATTACATGTCTCCTTTTTTTATTTCTTTAATTTTTGAAAATAACGTTAATTTAAGCTATAATTTTAGAAAAGACCAGTGATGAGATCATGAGATAGAAGTTATTTATTGGAGATAAGTTAGAGTATGCATTTTTTTATTTTATTTTTTGAAATTGTAATATGTTTTATTCAAATAAAATAAGTATAATGAAATTTATATTATATTTATTAATTTAAAATAATAAAATCGCACCATTGAACTCTCCAAGTGATATTCTATGCTTTACAAATCTTAAGTGATCTCCTACATTTAGATTTTTCCCTCTCAAATAATACCCTATACTTAAACCCACCTCAAAAGATATACAATAAAATATTTTATAAGAATAAATCTAATTTACAATTTGGTACCATAGAATATTAAAAAAAAAATAGGGTTTGAATGGTGCATTAAGATAAAGTGTGAGAAGGTATTTGTTTTTTTATATTTTTATTGAAAGTAATTTGTTTTCAGATTTTAAGTTGTTTATTTCTTTATTTATTTTTATAATTTATTATGAATTTTTTATTGAATAGAAAAAATCAAAATATTTAATTTTTTCTAAATGAAAAAAATAACATATTGATTTTTTTTAATGATTAACATAAATAAAATATTATAAAAATAAATAACATAATACTTAATACTATTAAACATTAAAGTTTTATTTAAAATTAAGTAAAAAAAACAAACACCACCTAAGTTTGAAAGTAAGTGCACTCTAAAAATACTCTCACATAGTTTAAATAATATTTAAGAATGATTTAAAACTCTTCATTCATATAAAACGATATGTTTGAAGCATTTAAATAGAAACTAGGAGCACAAACTAGCTTTTAGACATAGTATGAGTTCAATCAATCCACTAATTACTAGCCATTAAGGTTACCATTACCCATTTGGTTTAATTAATCTTCAATCCATCGAGGTTTAACCTCGATCAATCAAATGCATGCTATTGGGAGAGAGAGAGTCCAAGTGCATCTCAACTGATTGAACGCAATCAGATCTTCCTTGTCTTAATTAGTTATACTATAAAATGCATAAAAGACTTCGCTTTGAGATTTGAAACCTTTAGCCACTTGTATTTAACTTCATAAACTTTTTAAAACAAGTTTAGGAAGAATTAGATTTAACATTTTAATAAAAGACGTAAAATCACCTAATTTATAAAAAAAAATGAAAATATTTTGGAATCTAAATGATTTTAAATATTTAAGTAAAATTGAAATACATAATCTTGATGCACTTAACAATCGAATAAAAGAGATCATAGAAAATAAGTTTTAATTTTTTTTTTATTTCTTCTCGTTTTTTTAAATTTTCTTTTAATTTAACTTATCTTTGTATTTCTTACTTTGAAAATCATATTGCACGTCCAAATATATTTTGATAAATTATTAGTTTTAAATCTTATTTTATTATTATGGATGATTTTACAAAAATATTTCAATATTTAAACATTGAATTAAAATAAAAACATATAATAATAAATATAATATAATATTTTAACTTAAAAAGATATGGAGATAAACGAGAATACTTAATACAAGAAGTCAAAAATTTGGAATTATATTTTATCAACATAAATTTTATGAATTTTAAAAATTTTAAACTAATCAAAGTTATCAACAATGTAGTATAATATTTTTGTTTTTCTTAACATCCTACTAAAATAAAAGTAGATGACTCATAATCATTAATATCATTAAAAAAAATAATCAATTTTCTTATTATAAGGTATTTTCAATCTTAATCTTATTATATCAACGTCTTCTCTTCCAGAATTTCTCTTCCAAAATCCGGATTCGGGTTGCCGCCTTTGGAAGATCCATTAGGGGTATGACCCGTTTTGGAAGATCCATTAGATGATGTCGGGTATGCCCCGAGTGGCTGTTGAATGGATCCTTTTACAAGCAAATGCAGGCGGTCCCAGCGGTTCGCGACAGTGGCTTTGGGTTTCTTGTTCCCCAATTCTCCGAACCCAAAATAGCGAACAAAGAGCTGTCTGAATAATCTGAATGCTGCAATGGAGTTTATTGTAGAAGAAGGCAAACACCTCAACAACGATTGCTCCACTCTTGTTCTGGTTCTCTCAACCTTCTTCATCCTTCCTTTGTTTGTCATTTTTCGTTGATTCCCGAGAGAATGCAAGTAGAAATTTTGAATCTTTGATTTATTTTTTTGAACTGATGTGTTGTAGAAGGAGGACTTTTGGATTATTTTATTTTGTTTTCTCGGCAACGGAATGGAGGGTTGGGGAGTTTGATTGAGTAACTATTTATTTGGTTTTATGGTTTTTGGTGTTGGATCAGCCTGCGTTGTCGATTGGAAATGTAGGGCAGTTGGCGGTGGACCTCTTGATCTCGTCTACGAGAACGGAGAGAATCGGTTATTTGGATGACCCTTATGTGCTACCTTGTGTTGGCAATGATGCATATGGCCCTATACCACGAGGCGAGGTTGCTCTGCCTCTCGAAGGTGAGCTTCTCAATCCCTCTCTTGGTTTTCTTTTGCGGTTCTGTTTGTATGCCGTGAAATTTATGGAATAAGCGAAGAAAAATGTGAATGCAAGTGCCGTAACTAGTAAATGCAGAAGTTAAATGCTATCCCCAACAAGACTGTAGTCTCCTTCTAGGGCTTGATTTTTGAGTTCGGTTGAATTTCAGGTGTTTCGCATGAAGTGATGGAAAGACGAGGTTGTTTTATTTTGTTTTAGGGCGAGTCTTCTCAGGAACCAAACAAAGGGTTTTTGAGTATTTCTCTCTGTTTGTTTCAATGGGAACAACTTTAAATCAAACCTAGTGAAAGCTAAACCTCTCCACTTCATGCAGTGTTCCTTGTCGATTTACTGGAAAATTCTTTTGGTTAGACGTGTAACATTTTTGTTTGGGTAGGACAAGCATGTCTCACGATGGTTTCCATTGTTTGTGTTGAAAAAAGGGTCTCTCTTGTATTGCATTGTAAATTGATTTACAATAGATATACAAAAGAAGGATCGATAAGATATCTTTAAATTAGGCAACATGACTTCTAGGGTCATAGTATGGAATTTACCTAGATTTCTTGGTACAAAATTGTGGATCAACTTTTACAAAAAAAAAAAAACAAAAATAATAATAGCAATTCATATGGATCTTCATACAACAATCTGCCCAATATATTTTGTTAAGTTTTGGGCTATTCTTCTAACACTCCCCTTCAAGCTTTCAATCCATATTTCCATTGTTTTGAAATAAGATTCCCTTGCCTGGATTCTGTATACTGCCCTCATATGAGATTCATGTGGTGAATGCATGAATTGGCTTGCCATAGCCATAGCTTCCCCATGTCGGGTTGGGTGTGAGATAAATAAGTTAATTTCCCCACTAATCTTTGATAGGGGCCACGGTCTACCATATAATCCTCCATTTTTTCCTTTTTATTTATGATTCTACTCAATTGGAGTCTTTGTTGGTTTACATCTTAGCATCCTTATCTCCCTTTGCAAATCCGTGATATATTTTTGTTGGGAAATAAATATTCCTCCCTTTGAGTGTGCTACTTCAATCCCAAGGAAATACTTTAGACTCCTTAGATTTTTGACATCAAATTCATTGGATGGATAAGTTTTTAGTCTTTGTATTTCCCCCTCATCATTTCTAGTAATAATAATGTTGTACACACATATTTCTCATGAAGAAAAATTATGCATGATCAAATCAAATTTTTATTCATTTGAAGAATGGTGTAAGTACAATCTTTATTTTGTATTGTGATTCTTCCTTTTCTAGTTGTTAGTCAAGGCTTGAAGAGGCTTGATTTCAGATGGCTTGAATTTAATTTAGGCTTTGACTTGATTTAGGTTTAAGTCTTAACTTTTTTTTTGATAGGTAAATAAAAATGATATTGAAAAACACCAAAAAGGGGCACACTGAAGTACATACGATGTATACAACGATCGTCAAAAAGTGCTAAAAAAAGGGAAAGGGAAAACAAAAAACCACTTATTCCCTCAAACCGAACCCAACCAATCAAAGAAAGACATTGAGCTTTCGGCTATAAACAACTTGGTCCTAGATAACAAGTTACCCAAAAACAAAATTTTCAGCCTTTGATAAGAGAACTCCTCATTCTCAAACGATCTTCTATCTCTCTCCTTCCATATTGTCCATAAAAGACATAAATGAGTTGCTCCTCAAACTTTTTCTGCTGTCTTTTGACAAAAGAATCATGTGGACCTAACATAATCTCTCTTACGGAAGAAGGAATCGCCTAATAAACCTCGAAAAAAGAGAACAAAAGTTTCCACAACACACCCTTACCTTGACACAATGCAATAGGATGTGGTCAATTGACTCCTCATGAGTTTGACACAAGAAAAATTTATTGGCTAACAACCAATCTATCCTTTGTTGAGTGAAGGAATATCCAAGAAAGACACACTTAAGAGCTCTTGGGTTAAGTTTATCTCTAGATTGTTTAGGAATGTGAATGAAAGAAGTACACCCAAATATTTTGGGGGGAAGAGTTCCAATACCCTTAAAGTTAGGAAAAGACTTTGGGAGTACATCTATGGGGGAATTGAAGTCAGGGGCTTGTGAAGGCATTTGATTTATTAGGAATGTGGTAGTCAAAATGGCTTCCCCTTAATATGATTTTGGAATATGCATTTGAAAAAGTAAAGACCTAACAACTTCTAAGAGATGTTTATTTTTTCTCTCTGCTACCCTATTTTGTTGTGGGGTATCTCACATGAAGGTTGATATACAATATCTTCATTTTGGAGATAGGTGACTAGATCATGAATATTCCCTTCCATTATGTGAACTTTTTTTTTTTTTTTTTTGATAAACCTTCCATTATCTGAACTTAAGGTATGGATTTTGGTACAAAATTGGGTACAAGCCAATTTGTGGAATATTGCAAAAATGGAATTAACTTCTTATTTGGATTTTAGGAAATATACCCAAGTAGTATGAGTGTAGTCATTAATGAAAGTAACAAACCATCTACCTAAAAATATTTGGGCATGCATGTGTATTAAACTAAAAGGAGAATGCTCTTTTTTTTTTTTTTTTCATTTCTTATTGGAAAAGGTACACCATGGTGTTTTGTAAATTCACAAACCTTGAAATAAAAATCATGGGATTTAGTTTTGCCAAACAATGTGAGAAACATCTTTTCCAAGAAAAAGTGGGGTGGTTGTCCCAACCGTTTGTTCCATAGCCATTTTTGATCAACTTTTGGGAGGTTATTGGTGGTAACAAGAGCTTGTGGAATAGGATTGCCAATCTTTCAATGTGTATTGAGGTAGTAGAGTCCAACTTTCCTCTCACCATGCCTAATCATCCTCCTTTTTATTTGGTCCTGAAAATATGCAATGAGAAGGGGTGAATGTTATGCAACAATTGAAGTCTTTAGCAGTCTTACTAACAAACGAGATTCAAAGACATGTTTGGAACATGTAATACATTTTTCAAGGGCCAAGGAGTGATGGAGGCTATGCCTTGACCAGTTTCAATCTCAAGGGAATTATAATGGGGAACTAAGTTACCAACAATTAAGGCTGGTTTGGGGAAAAAACAAGTGAACAAGTGGCAACAATGAGGGCTGTTTATGACTGAGCAATGAAGGCTCTATGGATTTTAAGTGTTAGACTTCCTGCTTTGAAACCATGTTGAAAACAAAGGGGGGGTGATCTCCCTTGTATTCCATTGCATTCTGATTTACATTATATATACAATGGAAGGGTTGACCAAATCCTTTTAAATTAGGCAACCTGATTTCTAGGGCCTATTATGGAATTTATCAGATTTCTTGTTACAACATCTTGGGTCAACTTTCATAAGAAAGGAATAATATATTGCAGGAAAAACAATAGCAATACCTATGGATCTTTAGACAACAATTTACCCAAAATAACTTGCTGATCTTTGGCTATTCTTCTTCCAGTTTGAATGTACTTTTGTTTTATATCTTGGATGGCAATATAATAAGGATGTGGCATCTTGATAATCAGCAACATTTAGTAACTTCCAAGTGATTCGCCCAATTGGCCTAGCAACATGAGGCAGGATAAAAATAACACGTAGTGTAAAAATAATCTTATGCAGTTATGCTTTAAGTTTAACAAGCAAGAGCCAACTTAGGCCGACCCACTTGGCATGGTGCAAGTCATGGAATGCCTAGATGAAACCCAATGTAAGGTACCTCAAATAGGGGACTCCATCAAGACTTCCTCAAGTGGAACATATCATGGCCTTGTGCTAACCTATGGCCCCTCTCATATTACGTCAGCTCAATGATAGTGGAATGCATTTGGGGCCTTTTCTATGTTGCTTTTCAAGCTAATCTCCGTCAAATGCTCCAAGGTACATGATGTACATCTTGGCCATTGGATTCTTGTGCTTTGGCTCTCCAAGACCTAGGTTGTATGCCTTAGCTTTTGGATGCAATTTACGTACTGTTTGTGCTTCCTGCCCTGAGACGAACATTCATGAGTGCCCCTCTTACACGTCTGAGATTACTATTATTATTGGAAATTTATTTTGGCCATTGTTGCCAGTGTCTGTGAAGACTTCTAGTTTGGATAGAAAATAATCGTACTTTTCAAGTTCCTAAATTCTCTTATTTATTTATTTTTTCTGTTGGCTGACCTTGCTTTGATGCAGTGGATAAAATGTGTAATCGTGAGTTCTTCAGATGATAAGTAATAAATCTAGATATTAGTGTTGCTGCAATTGACTATTTCTTAATTCGTTTCTTGTAAATTGTATGAGTTCTTATAATTTGTGAATGTTTTAAAAGCACAGTGATACAGTTTACTTCTGGTTTGCAGCTTATGATTCATCTCTTAATAAATTGACACTTGTCCAACAAAGATCTCCAGTTCTTAAGGTATCACTTCAATAATTTACCACTATTTAGTTTTAGAACATTTTCAATGATTTTAAGGTGTTCTTTTCCCCACCAGAATCTGATGCAACAATTACGTAGTATCATTTAATATTTCATGTTAATAAATTGTGATAAATGCAAAAACCTGACAAAAATGTGTCTGGAAGCTATAATGGTTGCTGTTGCTTGAGTGAGAGTTGGCTATTGCAAATTTGAATTGAAATGTAAAACATAGGTAGTTACAAAGAATGTCTGTCTCGTCTTTGAAGAATACCCCTTTCTTTCTTTTCTTTTTTACAGTTTTCCATTTTTTCTTTTATCCACTTGTCTCTTCTTTGTATTTTTAAATATGATGTCTTATCCAAAGAAAAGAAAAAAAATTAAGTTGATCAAATGATTTTGGTCCATGTTACTTTTTTACCTTAAATGATTTTAATTGCTTTAGTGTTGTATGTTCTTTATATTTTTCAGAGGCATTTCCAAGGGTTCACCTGTTATTGCTTGACCAGCACTGCCCAACTAGGACATAGGGCAAGCAATGGGTATTTCTTACAAGAGGCCTTGACTGCACTGTTTGACCGTCATTAATAACATAATGCTTGTCAATAACACCGTTTCAATAAATGGTTTTCCTATTTAATGATGCTTCCTGGGTCACTCTGGTTCTGTATGTTATGGCATATATAGGGTCACGGTTTTGTTTGTATCCTTCCTTTGTTGTATTGTTATCCTTGAATTTTGAAATTTTGACTCAGGTTTTGGATGGTCAACCAAACAGGGGATGATGGTTGAATTTGCTAAGAATTTGGCTGATTTTGCTGCTGACAGTGGGAAGAAGCATGTTATTGTGCTCTCTAGCCTAGATTTTGGGCAGTGGCAAAGGATTGATATGTCAAGGTATTCAAAGCAGTGATCTTATTGTTGTGATTATTCAAAGCTTGAACTTTATATATGAGCAATATTGTGATTGACAGTTATCTGACTCTCCATGTGACTAGTCATTTAGCCCAACGACTCACCCATCTTTAAATCCTTTAAAGGTTGACTGTCTGGGCAAATGCATAGGCATCATTTTTATTAAAGGTTTATTGATTGGGTGACTTTCATAATGCCACCCCTGTGAATAGTTGACTTGTAGGCACCATTTAGGTAGGATCTCCCCCCTCTTTCTCTCTCAAGGTTTTGTTTTTTTATTTAAAGATCTCTCTCACACATTCAAGGTTCTTGTTTTTGTATTTAATGATATGCAAATGCAATGAACCACCTTATTTGTTCTAAACTCATGCATCAGCTCTAGAAAGTCACAAGTTTTGTTCAATAGAAATTATTTGTTGAAATCTACTTCAAAAATAGTGTCTTGAGGCATGAGATTTTAAACATAACTGAAAGTTATTCCTAAACAACATTTCTTTCTTTAATGAACATTTATAACAAATCTGACAGAATATTGAGTTAATTTTGACTTCTGTTCCCTGGTGGACCTTAAGTAACCAATTAGATTAATTGTCCATAATTTTCCATGCATTTTGACAATGTTGATTGCTTCTTTGGTTATTTTTTCAGTGGTTCGCAGATATATTACATCTCCAGTGCCAATATGGATGGAACAGATGATGACTGTGAAAAACTAGGGTGGAAAAAATTACATGAATATAACCCTGCTCAGAGGCGATGGAAGTATCTTAGTACATTAGCTGCAGGAAATGCTATGCAGGAAGATGGTTTGCCTTTTGAAGATGAACTTGAAGACGAAGAAGATTACTACCCAAGTTTGCCATTTGCTGCACTTTTCTCTTGTTTTAAGGTGTTTTTTCTTTTTCTTTCTTTTTTCTTTTTTAAATTTCTGTCTTTGTTATATATATATATATATATATATATTATTTTTATTTTTATTTTTTATTATGTGCTAATGTTTACAATTGCTTGTTCTGTATCCTCTACAACATATTTTTTATAACTCATTGGATGTTTTATGCTGACATTTTTTTATTTTATTTTATTTTTTTGTTGCAGCCCTCATTTTATACTTTAGCCTACTGATTTTCCTTCCTTATTTTGGTTTTTTCCCCCTACTCCATCCCAATATGTAGAGCCATACCAAGGAAGTTTTTTGATGCATAATAACCCTAGGTTTAGTTTCCTAAAATCAAATATTTGTGGACAAAGTCTTCGGCTTTTTAATGGATCTATGTAGAGGAAAGTGAAACTAAGGTACTGTTAGAATGAGTAATTAAGCATAGGGTTTTAAGTGATTTAGGCTGGAATCAAAGTTAAGGTATATAGAAAAGTAGGCCGAGATTTATGATTGATACACTTCACACCCTTGAGAATGGTAGCAATTTATTTATTTATTGACAGGGACAGGCAGAAATCACAATTTATTAATTTTAAGAATACAATTTGGGTCTTGATGTGTCACTCGATTGGGAGAAGTTTATAATGCTTATATTTTTTTTCCAAGGTTTTGTGAAACCTATAAAATGTCTATTTGGTGGAAAATGGGGTAGACTATGGAGTTGGAGGGAGTGAAATTCAAAAATTCAATAAAATTTATATATTAAATTGGGGAATTTTATATAGGAAAACTTCTTTAAGCTGTTCAAATATTATTGGTGGCAAGTTATTGTTTAGTTTTTATCAGCATGTGAATTGGCAATGTTCTTGGAATTTCTTTATTTAGTAACTCCCACACTCCTATTAGTATGGCTTCCATACTTTTGCTGGTGGTGCTACTAGTCATATTCTACTGCTACTCCTAGTTGCTACTGCTTCTCTCTCTCTCTCTCTCTCTCTCTCTCTCTCTCTCTGTGCCACTTCCACTACTCTTCTCTAAAAACAGAGAACTGTGATTTGATAATTATATTTAGTTGTAACTGCAGTTCATTTGTGGACCAAGGTGAATTTAACTTACAAAAGGTTATTGGCTCATTGGATCAGGCCAAAGGTTTGAAGGTAACTTGCTTATTATGTTACTGCTCAGAAGGGGACAATATACCTGATGCTTTCAATCTGGCTGACGCGGCATGCAAACTTCTTGAGCTTAGCCCCCAAAATTTCCATGGTGAGCTTGAAACCTTTCCCATTTTCCCACCCCCTTCCTCCAAACAAAAAGGAGAACATAAATAAAAACCTTTCAATGTGCTGAATCAGGTCAGGAATTGGTGAACTACTGATAAATCTGTTCACTCATAGTAATGTGCTTTATTCTCCAGCTTCCAAATTTTTTGTTGAATTTTTTTGGTGTTCTCAAGCTGCTTCATGTAAATGTCAAAACTAAAAATGCTGAAATCAGGCATCACATGGAATTTACTAGTTCATTATGCTTTGAAGAAAATTCAATTTGATGATCCATCTTCCATAATGGATATATCTGCTCTGTGCTACTACACCCTATGCCTGACACCATGCCCTTGTCCCATATTTCCACGGCATTCCATGTTTCCAGATCATCAGCTGGCTGGAAACCTCATACATAACATAGCTTGATATGACAGGATCCTTTAGTAATGCTCAATGAACAATTCTTCCTCTTTAAATATATGCCATGGATTCCGTTCCTCATAAAATGCTAGCTCTTTACCGCAAAATAATAATTTTGATTTATGGGCATTTTTTCAGTCATGGTTCTGTTTGTTTATGTGAAAGGTATTTCCTGCCAGGAAACTGTGTGGGATGAGAAGCTTATCTGCCAAGTTGATCCACAGTGCATGCCATTGGCATTTTGGAATTCTTTTGTAATATTCTTGTTTATATGAGATGTAGATGGTAATTGTTGTCTTGCTCCTATGAAACTTTAATGATGCTTTAATCATTCAGTAATTCTAGAATGCTGATGTGTGTTTGCTGTTTTCTCACATGTTGGTTATCCTCACTCAATTATGCTTGCCATTTTATTTGCTACTGAAATATTTTTGAAATTCTTTCTTAGCGTTTCTGTTATCTCTGATCTTGGATATCCCAATTTGTATTATTCTTGGCTTCACAGCATTCCTGAGTTCTGAATCACCCTTTAATTTTGGATTCATGGGGGGCAGGCTTTTGGAATGTAGAGCCCCCAATAATCATTTATGTCCTTTTATCTGTTTTAACCAATGGGCTTTTTAAAATTTGTGGAACTAGCTACCCTAGTTTATTTAATGGTTTAAGGTTTATGGTAAAGCATACCTTATCCAATTTACTAACATGGGAATTGTTGCATTGGAACTTGGAGGATATTTGTTGCATGCCAAAGGGTCAGTGCATGGGATGACCGATTTTATGGGTTTCAACCATACTATGAACCTGATTTGGTTAAGCAGTCAGCCAATCAATGCTAATATTTGCTAATGGTTTTGTTCAGGTGATCAAGGTGGTAATTGGGCTATTCCATTTTCATGGAAGACTGTTTATGGGCCACCCCCAGATATGTCTCTCTTTTAGGGTTGATGATCCAATGACCTACATAGATAAGGTTTGGAAGGATGGAAAGCTGGTGCATCTGCGTTCTTTGCCATCTTTGTATTTCAAGTGTTGAGAATATACTAAGTACCTTTTTTATCAAGGTAAAACAACACGTACAGAAATGAGATGGAATGAAAGGTCACTCATCTAAGATTATTGATATATTGATTCAGGTAGTCATTCCTTTGTTTTGATTTAATTATTTTTGATAAAGACATTGTGAAAATTATGCACATGCCATTTGTGATGATGACTAGATTGCCTCCAGAAGAACACCATCCGAATCCAAACACAGAGAGGTTCAGGATTTGGTTGTTTTTGTATCTTGTCTTTTGACTTTGAGGAATGTGTTGCTTGGTTGTTGATAAGCTATGATTGAGGTAGTTTTTTTTATTTTGATTAGGATCTGTTTTGATTCTTTTGAATGCTCAAAACTCTTCTTTGCTGGGTTTAGTTTACTTTCTTCTCTAGCACATTATGCCACATTCTATACACCTTGTTTTCTTCGCAAAATTTGGAATGCAATGACAATCATTAACCGGTTCCTCAAATCTTTTCTTTTCCAAAATCCCAACTTCAAAATAGCATTGAGTTGAGATCTTTATCGATGCTATTTTGGATTTTTGAGATTGTTTCATGATTGGGAGGTGTGGGAGCTGTTGGGAGTATCCTTGCAGGAAGCTCGTATATGATTGTGGTGGGGAATGGCTGTTTTCCTGTCTCAAGTCATTTTACTCCTCGGTCAACTTCCTTTTGATGTCGGGGGTAGCAAATAATGAATGATTTCCTGTCAAATTGTTTTATTCCTCGTTAAACATTAGAAAATCATGTGCATTTTCCTGGCTTCAAGATGTGCTTTCATTACTCGGGAGGCATCTAGCGTAAAGTTTCCACTAATTGACTAGGTTATGAGAGAAGAAGATGCTGCCTACGCAACAACATATTTCCTTTCAATTCTATTAGGCCCGAATGCTCAGGGCCCCTCTTTGTTTGTTTGCTATGGATTTACGTCATTGCCGAGCAAGAAGTCGGTTGGGTTTTTTGTTTGAGCCATATGGAGGTAATTGCTGGTCATCAATCATTGTCACCGTAACACGATAGGCTACTTTCAAGTTTTAACCTTTTTCCCCAACCATATTATTTTGATGATCCACCATCTGCAACTGTGATGATCCTGAGACAGCTCACAAGTTGAGTACTGTTGAGGCCGACAATGACGATCAAATGGTATGGTGTTCCCCCTTCCATAAGACTAGCTGATAAGAATAGACTGCATGGTAATATCAAGCTCCACGTATCCTATTTCCTTCGTCATGGGTTAGTAAAGTGAATGTAAATATATTAGTTCAAAAATATAAAGATAAAATAATTTAAATTATTTTGAATAATCATGCCTACATTCATGAAAAATGGGGAATAATTCTATTATATCATATAAAATATCATAAAGAATAAAAACATATTTAACTAAAAAATATCATGTTTTCCCATCTCTTATGTTCGGAGCGATGTCTCATTTTTCTATGCATCACATCTTCATCTCATAATCTTTCCTCCATAACTTAAAATATTTATAAATATATTTATAATAATTTTATTTATTCTATAAAGAAATAAAATATTATAAGGCATATGAATATAAAAAATATTTTATATATTATTTTTTACAAAAAGGAATTTATAAGACATTGCCCAATACTACATTATATAATACAAAGCTAAATCATAACATAGCCAATCATATGCCAAACTTTTTAACTAATATGCATGCAAATAAATGAACAAAAATACAATAGAATAGTAAGAAATTGATAATTTTAATTAAATAATAATTTTTAATCAGTCTTGACTTAGGATGAATGTGTCAAATTGATAATTTGATAAATTCATAAAAATTACAGAAATTTTTTTATAGCTTCATATGGGACCCACTTATTACATAAATTAATAATTTTTTTTAATATACAAGTAAATCAATGGGATTTGTTTAGGAGATCTTTGTAAAATATTGGACATAGGCGATTTATGAATTTTATTTATTTGAACAAAATACATGAAAAATAGTTAGTTTATAAAACAAAATATAGGAGTTTTTTTTCTTAACTTCATTGTTGTGGGTAAAAGCATTCCAATTGTATACAATTTTTTATTTTTTAAAAAAAAAGGAAAAAAAAGAAACTGTACACATAAAAGTTTGATTAAAAGTTGAGTTCAATAGGAATTACATCAATGATAAAGTTGTAGAGATGAGCTTCAGCCCTATACTTAATTGATAGAGCATGATGGAACGTAGCAAGAGGCATGTGAAATCACGTGTGAATTAACAAGAACCACCTTAGAACGAGAATAGGTAATAAGAAAAATAAGAACATATGTAAATTTATGTGAAAAATCCTAAAAGGGAAAAACCATGGATAGACAAGAAAAATAATCTATTATGTCAAAAATTGATACAAAATATGAGAGTATCCAACTATTACAATATAAATCTCTAAAAATTTATACACCATCCCATAAATATATATTAGAAAAAAAAATAAATAAAGCAAGAAAATCCATTTTTTTTTTCACCATATATATTGCACCGTAAACTTTTCGGGTTGGACCAAAAAAGGAAATTGGGTCACCAAGGTTTAACATTTCAAGACTAAATACTTCGAGGTGACGGATAGTGATGTACCATTGTGAGGGAACGGTGAAAAAAAAATACCCATCCATGAGTGAAAGATAAGGGCTCTGACCACATGTATGTTGAAGAATGAGCTGACAGACTTAGCTAATGGAACCCATTGGAGGTGTAGCGAAAGTGACACATTTTTCTCATTGATAAGACTAAAACACATTTTTCTCAAAAACTTTTTACAGTCTGACCAAAATATGAATCATGCCACATGGGTGTTACTGTAATTGGTTGGTGAAATATCAATTGACATGGGTTAGGTTTTGACAGACCCACAGTAAAGGTAATATGGCAAATGTATCACATGCAGTTGCCATTATTTTGTCTGAAT
Organism: Vitis hybrid cultivar; assembly: GCA_022058775.1. Lineage (NCBI taxonomy): Eukaryota > Viridiplantae > Streptophyta > Magnoliopsida > Vitales > Vitaceae > Vitis > Vitis hybrid cultivar. The sequence continues at coordinate 29,572 of JAJJMF010028790.1, read as the reverse complement.
ATACACAGGAGGATGTCAACATAATAACATTTGAAACATGTAAAATGTTTTGCTGATTTCATTATTTGCTCTTAATCAAACTTATTTATCATGAAGAATAAAAAAAATCTATCACGATGACTAAATATTTGGTTAATGATTTAGTAAAATTAATTATTATAAAGCATTACGTTAATCTCATTGTTTTGTATCTTGATCTCATATAAAAAATTCTTCATGTGGATATTGCCCGTGTAGAGGGGTTTATAGTTCATACCTTTATTCGATTTGAAATTAAAATCACACTTCTATGCGAAAACTCAAATTATAATTATACTCTTATATGGAACCTTTTCGAAACAAATAAACATCCTTTAGGGAGTGTTTGGTATACAGGAGTAGAAAATCAAAATAGATATTTTATTTCTAGTGTTTAGATGAACCTACTAATTCAAAATTAGAATAATTAATATTTGTTTTAATTCTAATGTTTGGTAATAATAAGAATAAGAATGAAAAATAAATAAATTGACAAAATTATTTTTACACGTAGTTTAAAACATTTTTTTAATTTTATCTAAAAATAATAATTCTAAGAGCTTTTTTTGTTTGTTACTAAAAAATAAGACTAAAAAAAATAGTATTATTATAGGATAAAGAGGCATCGGAGTTTGACGAATGGAATAATAATTTTAAACTATGTTATATTTTTTTTATGGGATAAATGAATTAAAATATCATCTACTTGCAATGAATTGAAATCATATTTATAAGTGGGATTTGATTTCTACCGAAATAATTTTTTATTTCATTTTTATAATCATACAATTTATTCAAACGTAAGAATGAGAGAGGGAATGAATGAAATTTCTATATTGACTCTTTGATCCACGTAGCAATCACTCCGTTATGGAATCAAATAAAATCTAATGTCTAGCAACATATTTGCTTTGAATTCTATTAGGCCCCTCTTTGTTTGTTTGTTATGGATTTACGTCATTGCCGTGCAAGAAGTCGGTTGGATTTTTTGGTTGCGCCATATGGAGGTAATTGCTGGTCATCAATAATTGTCACCGTAACACGATAGGCTACTTTCAATTTTTAACCTTATCCCCAACCATATTATTTTGATGATCCCACCATCTGCAACTGTGATGATCCTGAGACAGCTCACAAGTTGAGTACTGTTGAGGCCGACAATGACGATCAAATGGTATGGTGTTCCCCCTTCCATAAGACTAGCTGATGAGAGTAGACTGCATGGTAACATCAAGCTCCACGTATCCTATTTCCTTTGTCATGTGTTAGTAAAGTGTCAATGTAAATATATTACTTCAAAAATATAAAGATAAAATAATTTAAATTATTTTAAATAATCATGCCTATATGTACGAAAGATAAGGAATAATTCTACAATATCATATAAAATACTATGAAGAATAAAAATATATTTAATTATTGGGTTCTGAAAAATATCATGTTTTCCCATCTTTTATATTCCGAACAATGTCTCATTTTTCCTTACATTTCTATGCATGACATCTTTATTAAATAATCTTACCTCCATAACTTAAAATATTTATAAATATATTTATAATAATTTTATTTATTCTATAAAAGAATATAATATTATAAGAAAGATATTCTATATATTATCTTTTTCAAAAAGGAATTTATACCTGTTAAGAATTTGAAACACTGCCCGTTTTATAATACAAAGCTAAATTACTTTCCCAAGAGCCCCACGTCTGAGAAAAAGCTATAAACAAATATATTTCATTACTTTGTGTTTTTTAATTGAAATTTGACTTTGATAGCAAATTCCGTGAAGCAACCCCCATAATCCATTACATCAAATCAAACTGACTCCACTGAAAATAATTGCTGATTGAATGAATTATTTATTGAAGAATCCAAAGCCATTGAGTCAATACCTAACTTTCTAACTTTAAATCTGCATGAATTATCAAATTTTAGAACACTAAAAACTCAAAAAAAAAAAAAAAAAAAAAAGAGATTGAAGTAAAAATAAATAAATAAAGAGATGAAAACTAAGATTTAGATATAATACAATTACTTTTAAAATAAATAATTTTCAAATAACAAATATCTTATTTGTGTTTCCTTTCTTTCATTTTTTTTTTAATATATGTCAATTTAATAATTAAAAAAAATTAAGTGATTATAAACAATTGTAATGCTCAAAAATAAAAATGAAATAATTTTCCTAATACCATCTAAATGTTTGAAATTTAGTAATTCATATTATATATGCTATCGAATTTTTATCCAACTTGGAAATTTAAAAAAATGTTTATCATATAAATATTTAAAAAATGTAATTATTTTCAAAAACAGTTTTAAAAAATAATTTTGAAAAACCTTTCTATGAAGTTTTGTAGAATATAAGTATTTTTGAGAATTTGAAATAATTTTAACATTCATTTAATATTTTTATATCATTGTATTTTATTTTTAATCATTCTATTCTTAAAAAATGATTTTTAAAAAAATCATGTTTTCTATTCTTAAGAACATTATAAAAAATAGTTAACAATATTTATTTTTTTTAATTGTGAAATCATGTTTTTTTTTTTTGAATAATAAAAAATTGTTCCTAAAAACCGTTTGCCGACGATTTGGATTTTTATTTGAACTTGTGTGAGGTGGGGTTTGAATTTCCATTAATACTTTGATGAATCTATGAATTCATCCAACTTGCAAGGGGTCATTGATCAGAAAGAAGTGCAACTTGGACCACAGGCTCCAAGTTGAATTTGACAAATTCATAGATAAGGATAAATTAAGAACATAACCTTTTATATTAAAACAAATTATAATACTAAATTTAAGAAAAAAAAATACAACAATCTTAAAGAACTTGTTTCCACATGATAGGAAAGAAATGATGGTGTTTGTTTTTTTACTTAATTTTAAATAAAATTTTAATGTTTAATAGTAATAAATATTAAGTTGTTTGTTTTTATAGTATTTTATTTTTACTCAGTATTAAAAAGTAAAAAAAAATAATATATTTTTTTTTATTTAAAAAATTATATATTTTGATTTTTTTTATTTAATAAAAAGTTTATAAGTCAAAAAATAAATAAATAAATAAATAAAAACGAATTACTTTTAACCAAAAAAAAAAAATCAAACATCTAACTGTCTGTGGCCTTGGTTATCGACTTGAACGTCACTGATGATCCCAACAACAAGGTTCCGGATTCAATGTCGAACGTGTCATAGCGGAGGAAGAACTCCACCAGCATTACCCTGGAGAGCAGCAGCACCAGATCCTTCCCTGCACACTGTTTATTTTCCACCGTCGGATTATCTGACTCACGTCCATTAGACCAATACACGTACTTGAGCAGTCTCTCTCCCTCCCCCATAAACCTGTTGCCCATGAACTCCTCAGGATTCTCGAAAACTTTAGGATCCTTGGTGGCAAATGGCTGATATCCGAATATCATCTCCCCTTTCTTGATCTCAAATGCAGCATCATGGCTGTGGATCACCATATCCTCCTTGGCCTTTCCGTACTGGAATGGAACCGGAGGATCAATCCTCAGAGCCTCATATACCACTGACTTGGTCAAACTCATCTTCTCAAGAGCTGCGAATGACACTCCTCCCTCCGCTTTAACAACGGTCCTTATTTCATCAGCTAGTTCGCGGTGTAGCTTCTCTCCTGCTGAGCCAACCCACTTGATCAAAGAGGGAAACAAAGTCTTCATGCCACCATATGCATTGAAGCCAGCAAGAAACACAAGGTTATGGCAAGCTTCATCTCTCTTAATTCCCATTCTCTCAGCTTCATCCAATATCGAGGACGCAGATGCATAAAAAGCGCGGTAAAGCTTCTTATAATCGGATTTTACGAATATTGACGGCAAGGGAAAGGTGTGTAGAAGTAGATCTTCTACAAAGTTTGGTAACAAGGACAACCCAAGTGTAATGAGAGGTGCAAGTTGGAAGAACAACCATTTTGTAACAATACTGGATCCTTGTGAACCGAGCGCAGTCTCTGAAGGATATTTATCACAAAACAGTCTGAACACGAAGTTGAAAGACATGTTATCAGATATATCATTGAAGTCCGCCTCGCCTTTGCTGGAAATATCATATTCGAGGCTGGTGAAGAGCTCGGACAAGCTGCTCCGAAACAGGGGAATGAAGTTATGATGCCGAGCAGCAAGTGCTGACATGAACAAGCGCTTGAGAAGAGCGTGGTTGGTTTCGGAAGGGTCGAGATATGCACAGACTCGATAACCACCAGTGAAGGCGGTGGAGGGCATGTATGTGCCGTCAAGGACGTTTCTCTTTTCAACTTTGGAGGTGTCGAATAGGATGGGAAAGCTGATGGAGTCGAGGAGGACGATGACATTAGGGTTGGAAGCCATGAAAGGACCAGGTGGCATGTTGGCTCTGAAAACGGTGGATTGATACTTGTGCATTCGAGCGTTGAAGAACTCCTCCCGCCCCTGTTTGTAGAAGTAATCAAGACGATCCTTTATTGCACCAAAGAAGGGCAAGCCATAATCGCCTGGAATCTTTCGTAATGGAAGTTTAGACAATGAAGAAGATGAATTGAGATCGTTTTGATCAGAAGATGAAGACATTATTGGATTGTAGGTGAAGGTGTTTGTATGAAGTAGAAGAAAGCCAAATTCAAGAAATGTAGGTGATATAGATGGTGATAACTGTGGTACGGTGATGCAATGCAGGACAGTGTGGCAGCTTATATAGACTCGGAGGATCGCTTATTTTCAATTTGCATGTGAGTGGTTAATGTGACATCTTCTCACTTGAAATCATCAGTCATTACATCACCTTTTTATGGCTTTCCGGATATGGTTATCTCTTCTGATCAAATCCTGTCCCACATCGACATGGGCTCGAACAGTGAACAAAAGACGTGCAAGGCACACGTATCTGGAGAGGAAAAGTAGAAGTAGAGGTAGGCTACGACACGTATCATACAAAGAAAGAGGCTGGCCCAAGAAATAGTCCAAAGGCTGCTGGGAGCCCGCCATTCAAACAAAATCAGAGTCAATGCAACACGTGTCCGTGTCAAAAGAAGGAAACCATGTGCTGCATCTCTTCACGTGTTTGTCTAGCCAAGAAGAACATTCCATGGGTCTGAGCCACCATGGTTTAAGACCAAGGGCGGGCCCATACACCACGCCAAATTTTAAGAATGACATTTCCTTTTTACTTTTTAACGTTAGTAATACTATTAGAATCATTTTTATAATCTATCACTCTACACTATGAATTTCAATTTTTGTTATAAAATTATTTGTGACAAAATATAATATTTCACCTCATCTATGAATGATAAAATGTCATATATGGAGGTTTTCATAATATACCATCGAAGAATCGACCAATAAACTCATGTGTGCGTCATTATAATTTTAAACTCAATAATATCAATTGAAAAATAAGGTCATAACATTAAATATCACTATTCTATCAAAATTCAAATATCATTATTATCTTTTGTTACAAACTTTACCTTTTACCAAAAATATCTTTATGGCCTATTAATATCTTTAAAACTCTTAATAAGGTACTATTTTCATACTTAATAATTTGCAAAATAAATAAAGAAAATATATGTAATAGTAATTAGATATTACAAAATAAAATATTTTTTGTTTATTTCAATACAAAATTAATTTGATATTAATAATTATTAAAAAAAATACCATTCAATTTAAGAGATTTCTTTTATTCATTAAATTAAAATTCTTTAATATTAAAGACACAATATTTTGCAAAATCGTAGCAAAAAAAAAAATATATTTCATTACTATTGAAGATTAATAGCTATATTATTTGTTTGGGCTACAAATTTCATTATAAAATTTTAAATAATTTTTATATTGAATTATTCTTCTTAATTTCCTTTTTTAATCGATAATGAAAAAAAAAATTATTCTTCTTTTTCCCTTTCCGGTGCATTTTATGACCCAAAGGAAGTCCATTGTGATATTTTTGTGTTTTCTTTATATGGTGTTTAGTCCTAAAAAGTGCTGAAGAAAGGAAACAAATATAGGAAAATGATTTTTTAATTTAATTTTATTATGAAAAATTCAAAAAGTAAATATAAATATTTTTTTATATATTTTTTAGATTATTTAATTTTTATTAAAAAATAAAATAAATTTTAATTATCATATTAAAATAATTTTTATTGATATTTTTATTTTTTTCTTAATTAATTCCATTTTTTCTCTTACATTTTCCTTTAATTTTTTTTTAGAATCAAACATAAGCTTCGTAAATAATATACTAATAATTGAAAATGATGGACAGCCAAAAGTGAGTATTAATTTAATTCAATAATTAAGATTGTTTTCCAATCATAGAGTTTAGAATTTGGTAAAAGCCTTTGGCTCTATTTGGTTCTTGGAAATACTAGGAAGAAAAAAGAAAATAATTTTTTCATATTTGATCACACCATAAAAAATATAAAATAAATCAAATATAATTAAAATTAATTTAAAATTTAAATATTTTAAATTATTTAAACTTTGAGTTTGAAAAAAATATATAAAAATAATTTATTAAATTTTAACTTATTTTTTTTTATTTCCTTTCATTTTTTCTTTCATTCCACTTTTCATCTCTATTTTCTTTTCTTTCATTCTTTCTCATTCTCATATACCCTAAAATTAGTTTTCTAATTGCTTATTCAAAAATTGTTTGAGATAATATTTTCCTTTATTTCATATAATTCTTAAATGTAATAATGTAAGTTAAAAAATTATTACTTTGCCTCAAATCCACTATTGCAAATTAAGATTTATGATCAGGAGCAAAATGTTTATATTTTTGGTATTTGATTCAAGTTATTATTGTTTATCATTTTTTATGAATTTCTTAAAATGTAGTCTTTGGCATAGAGGAAAAAAAATAGTAATTATGTGGAAAAAGAGCAAACCAAAACAAGAAGTGAGTATCCAACGACGTCGTATTGTGGAAAATAAACACAAATCAAAAGGCTGAAACGTCGTCTTCTCCAACAAAAAACCCCAGATAGATTCAGTGCGTCGCAGGTGCAAAAAGTAATCGCCTCCGCTGGTTTGCAGACGATGGATGGTGGGTTTGTGGGTCAAATAATCTAACGGCTCAGATCACATTAAAACTAGTTTTGAACGGCTGGGATGGGGAGATGGGAGTAAGGGGGAAAGAGAAAAAAAATTTGGACCA
>JAJJMF010028790.1:0-17930 GCA_022058775.1 Vitis hybrid cultivar | reverse complement strand
AAAAAAAATTTGGACCATTTCTCGATTTGTGCGTGTCATCCTTGCGCAGGGGCCATGCTAATCTTCTCTGTATCGTTCCAATTTTATCGGATGTCTCCGAAGAGACAATCTCTAAGCGTTTGCTCCTGATATATAAAGGCTGAATTTAGTCTATGGGCAGTCGATGTGGGAAGAGTCGTTTGGGAACGACGTCGTTTCGCTTTGGTCTGGGCATCGAGCCCACGGCGCCGTCACCACAACTCATTTGGGTTGAATTTAGAATTGGCACGTCTGCCCTTGGTGTTCCCCACCAGAAGGTGAGACTGCTGCTCTCTCTGCGTCTCCTCTCTCCTCTCTCATCTCCTTTTTCTTCCTTCGTTGCTTTTCATCTTTATTATGGTTGTTCTTTTTGTAATTTATAAAACCGAATCCTAGACTGTTTTCAGATTTGGGAATTCTTTTTGTTTTAGGGTTTGGGAATTCCATTCTCAGCCCTAATTTTGCTGGTAATCGAAAGAAACTGAAAAAATTACAGGGGATTTTCCAGAGGCAAGTGTTTATTATATGTATAATTAATTAAATTAAGTAGAAGATACTACCAGCGTTGCAGAAACTCCAATTCAAAATGCACTCCAATTAATTAAACAAATTTCCAGAGGGGACATGATGGATCAGGGGTTAACTACCCATACAGAGCTCTTAGATACTGATTGCTGGGGCCTGATGATTAGGGAGTTGAACTGGTCCCTCTTCATTGCATGGTTGCCAGGAAAGTTGTATATGTGTAGATTTCCCAAGCTAAAATGGGAGTCCAGGAACTCATCCTTGTGTAAGGCTTTTGAGTAATCCCATGTGTTCAGGTTCATGCTTGTGTCAAATGTTTTCTTCTCTACCCTTAATCAATTGGAACTGAATTGTGGGGAATGGATGCTGCATCATGTGTGAGTAAAAATGCTGAACCATTTTCTGTTTCATATCCAAGTGGCTATCCATCCATTTTCTTTATCAAAGTTTTTTTGGTTTCCTTCATTTCAATTTGTCCAAAAAAAGGCATAGAAGAGTTGTTCTCCAAACCTTCTTCCCTTTTTGCACACAAAGCTTCCATACCAACCCATTAACAAGTGAATGAGAGAACCCACAGAATGCCAAAAATGAAGAAGAGAAAGTGTCATAACTCTATAAACAAGGGAAGAAGATTGTTGGTGTTGGCAACAGGGCTTCTGTACATTTGCTGTCAATATCGTTGAGATTTTTGGGTTTGCTTAGTTAAGGGGATGTGGAGGGCTGTCTTGGTGCAAGAATTTTTTCTTTTTCCTTCATTTTTTTTTTTGGGTGCTCGTGTGTTTTCTTCCTTTGATTATGAATTTTAGATTGTGTTTGGCTACTTGGAAAGTAATAAAGGGAATACAAAGTAAAGCAAATAAGACGAAAAAAATGATAAGAAAGAAAAAGCGAGGGGTAAAAACAAATCTAAAGTTAACTAATTATTTTTATATATTTTTTCAAATTTATTTTACTTTTTTTTTATTCTATATAAAGATTAAATAATTTGAAATATATAAAATTTTAATTAATCTTAATTATATTTTGAATTTTTATGTATTTTTATTTGATAAACTAAACATAAAATAAAAAATTATTTTTCTTAACATTTTTTTTTATTTATAATTTTTCGAACAAAACGTAATGTTAAGGAGAGATATAGGATTGGAATTGAAGAAAAGTATCCATTTTGGAATGGGATTACTTACACTTTTCTGCTACAAAATAAAGGTTTGAAAACAATGTTTTGGGTTTTAGTATGAATTTGTGGGCATTCTATTTCCTTTTTCACTTTTCTGCTAACACGAATTTTCCATATCATCCCATTTATAACTTAAGATAGAGTGTAAGTAATGATAAGCTTTAAATGTTAAACCACATATTTTGAACTATTCTCCTTTCTATATGTTGATGTCCACACATTTTTTTATGCTTTTCCTCTTATTATTTTTGGGTTGCTTGATAAAGAGAGAAGAGTTGACCCAAATTAAACAAGCCAGCTTGTTACATTATACATGTTATATACTTCATTAATATATGTATATACTACTTTGTATTCAACAAAAATCTCTCCCCATCTCTAAAAAGGATAGTGTTTGATTTATAAACTTTTAGAGGGTGGATTTTGATGGGGTGTGAACAAAGAAATTGAAGGAAAAAAATTCTTCATAAACCATGCAAGGAGACAATTACATTATTCAAACTAGAAATACGGGGATATCAACCTTAATCTTACATTAAAAAACGACTACGTGCCTTTCTACGATACGTGCTTAATTGACTTGTGATCAAATGTAGGTTGCTTGGTCAACGACTTGAACGTCACTGATGATCCCAACAGCAAGGTTCCGCACTCAATGTTAAACGTGTCGTAACGGAGGAAAAACTCCACCAGCATTACCCTGGACAGCAGGACCACTAGATCCTTTCCCGGACACTGTTTGTTCTCCACCGTGGGATCATCTGACTCGCGTCCATTAGACCAATACACGTACTCGAGTAATTTCTCTCCATCGCCCATGAAGCTGTGGGCCACAAACTCCTCAGGATTGTCGAAAACCTTGGGATCCTTGGTGGCAAATGGCTGATATCCGAATATCATCTCCCCTTTCTTGATCTCAAATGCAGCATCATGGCTGTGGATCACCATATCCTCCTTGGCCTTTCCGTACTGGAATGGAACCGGAGGATCAATCCTCAGAGCCTCATATACCACTGACTTGGTCAAACTCATCTTCTCAAGAGCTGCGAATGACACTCCTCCCTCCGCTTTAACAACGGTCCTTATTTCATCAGCTAGTTCGCGGTGTAGCTTCTCTCCTGCTGAGCCAACCCACTTGATCAAAGAGGGAAACAAAGCCTTCATGCCACCATATGCATTGAAGCCAGCAAGAAACACAAGGTTATGGCAAGCTTCATCTCTCTTAATTCCCATGCTCTCAGCTTCATCCAATATCGAGGACGCAGATGCATAAAAAGCGCGGTAAAGCTTCTTATAATCGGATTTTACGAATATTGACGGCAAGGGAAAGGTGTGTAGAAGTAGATCTTCTACAAAGTTTGGTAACAAGGACAACCCAAGTGTAATGAGAGGTGCAAGTTGGAAGAACAACCATTTTGTAACAATACTGGATCCTTGTGAACCGAGCGCAGTCTCTGAAGGATATTTATCACAAAACAGTCTGAACACGAAGTTGAAAGACATGTTATCAGATATATCATTGAAGTCCGCCTCGCCTTTGCTGGAAATATCATATTCGAGGCTGGTGAAGAGCTCGGACAAGCTGCTCCGAAACAGGGGAATGAAGTTATGATGCCGAGCAGCAAGTGCTGACATGAACAAGCGCTTGAGAAGAGCGTGGTTGGTTTCGGAAGGGTCGAGATATGCACAGACTCGATAACCACCAGTGAAGGCGGTGGAGGGCATGTATGTGCCGTCAAGGACGTTTCTCTTTTCAACTTTGGAGGTGTCGAATAGGATGGGAAAGCTGATGGAGTCGAGGAGGACGATGACATTAGGGTTGGAAGCCATGAAAGGACCAGGTGGCATGTTGGCTCTGAAAACGGTGGATTGATACTTGTGCATTCGAGCGTTGAAGAACTCCTCCCGCCCCTGTTTGTAGAAGTAATCAAGACGATCCTTTATTGCACCAAAGAAGGGCAAGCCATAATCGCCTGGAATCTTTCGTAATGGAAGTTTAGACAATGAAGAAGATGAATTGAGATCGTTTTGATCAGAAGATGAAGACATTATTGGATTGTAGGTGAAGGTGTTTGTATGAAGTAGAAGAAAGCCAAATTCAAGAAATGTAGGTGATATAGATGGTGATAACTGTGGTACGGTGATGCAATGCAGGACAGTGTGGCAGCTTATATAGACTCGGAGGATCGCTTATTTTCAATTTGCATGTGAGTGGTTAATGTGACATCTTCTCACTTGAAATCATCAGTCATTACATCACCTTTTTATGGCTTTCCGGATATGGTTATCTCTTCTGATCAAATCCTGTCCCACATCGACATGGGCTCGAACAGTGAACAAAAGACGTGCAAGGCACACGTATCTGGAGAGGAAAAGTAGAAGTAGAGGTAGGCTACGACACGTATCATACAAAGAAAGAGGCTGGCCCAAGAAATAGTCCAAAGGCTGCTGGGAGCCCGCCATTCAAACAAAATCAGAGTCAATGCAACACGTGTCCGTGTCAAAAGAAGGAAACCATGTGCTGCATCTCTTCACGTGTTTGTCTAGCCAAGAAGAACATTCCATGGGTCTGAGCCACCATGGTTTAAGACCAAGGGCGGGCCCATACACCACGCCAAATTTTAAGAATGACATTTCCTTTTTACTTTTTAACGTTAGTAATACTATTAGAATCATTTTTATAATCTATCACTCTACACTATGAATTTCAATTTTTGTTATAAAATTATTTGTGACAAAATATAATATTTCACCTCATCTATGAATGATAAAATGTCATATATGGAGGTTTTCATAATATACCATCGAAGAATCGACCAATAAACTCATGTGTGCGTCATTATAATTTTAAACTCAATAATATCAATTGAAAAATAAGGTCATAACATTAAATATCACTATTCTATCAAAATTCAAATATCATTATTATCTTTTGTTACAAACTTTACCTTTTACCAAAAATATCTTTATGGCCTATTAATATCTTTAAAACTCTTAATAAGGTACTATTTTCATACTTAATAATTTGCAAAATAAATAAAGAAAATATATGTAATAGTAATTAGATATTACAAAATAAAATATTTTTTGTTTATTTCAATACAAAATTAATTTGATATTAATAATTATTAAAAAAAATACCATTCAATTTAAGAGATTTCTTTTATTCATTAAATTAAAATTCTTTAATATTAAAGACACAATATTTTGCAAAATCGTAGCAAAAAAAAAAATATATTTCATTACTATTGAAGATTAATAGCTATATTATTTGTTTGGGCTACAAATTTCATTATAAAATTTTAAATAATTTTTATATTGAATTATTCTTCTTAATTTCCTTTTTTAATCGATAATGAAAAAAAAAATTATTCTTCTTTTTCCCTTTCCGGTGCATTTTATGACCCAAAGGAAGTCCATTGTGATATTTTTGTGTTTTCTTTATATGGTGTTTAGTCCTAAAAAGTGCTGAAGAAAGGAAACAAATATAGGAAAATGATTTTTTAATTTAATTTTATTATGAAAAATTCAAAAAGTAAATATAAATATTTTTTTATATATTTTTTAGATTATTTAATTTTTATTAAAAAATAAAATAAATTTTAATTATCATATTAAAATAATTTTTATTGATATTTTTATTTTTTTCTTAATTAATTCCATTTTTTCTCTTACATTTTCCTTTAATTTTTTTTTAGAATCAAACATAAGCTTCGTAAATAATATACTAATAATTGAAAATGATGGACAGCCAAAAGTGAGTATTAATTTAATTCAATAATTAAGATTGTTTTCCAATCATAGAGTTTAGAATTTGGTAAAAGCCTTTGGCTCTATTTGGTTCTTGGAAATACTAGGAAGAAAAAAGAAAATAATTTTTTCATATTTGATCACACCATAAAAAATATAAAATAAATCAAATATAATTAAAATTAATTTAAAATTTAAATATTTTAAATTATTTAAACTTTGAGTTTGAAAAAAATATATAAAAATAATTTATTAAATTTTAACTTATTTTTTTTTATTTCCTTTCATTTTTTCTTTCATTCCACTTTTCATCTCTATTTTCTTTTCTTTCATTCTTTCTCATTCTCATATACCCTAAAATTAGTTTTCTAATTGCTTATTCAAAAATTGTTTGAGATAATATTTTCCTTTATTTCATATAATTCTTAAATGTAATAATGTAAGTTAAAAAATTATTACTTTGCCTCAAATCCACTATTGCAAATTAAGATTTATGATCAGGAGCAAAATGTTTATATTTTTGGTATTTGATTCAAGTTATTATTGTTTATCATTTTTTATGAATTTCTTAAAATGTAGTCTTTGGCATAGAGGAAAAAAAATAGTAATTATGTGGAAAAAGAGCAAACCAAAACAAGAAGTGAGTATCCAACGACGTCGTATTGTGGAAAATAAACACAAATCAAAAGGCTGAAACGTCGTCTTCTCCAACAAAAAACCCCAGATAGATTCAGTGCGTCGCAGGTGCAAAAAGTAATCGCCTCCGCTGGTTTGCAGACGATGGATGGTGGGTTTGTGGGTCAAATAATCTAACGGCTCAGATCACATTAAAACTAGTTTTGAACGGCTGGGATGGGGAGATGGGAGTAAGGGGGAAAGAGAAAAAAAAAATTTGGACCATTTCTCGATTTGTGCGTGTCATCCTTGCGCAGGGGCCATGCTAATCTTCTCTGTATCGTTCCAATTTTATCGGATGTCTCCGAAGAGACAAGCTTTAAGCGTTTGCTCCTGATATATAAAGCCTGAATTTAGTTTATGTGCAGTCGATGTGGGAAGAGTCGCTTGGGAACGACGTCGTTTCACTTTGGTCTGGGCATCGAGTCCACGACCCCGTCACTACAACTCATTTGGGTTGAATTTAGAAATGGCATGTTTGTCCTTGGTGAGACCGCTGTTGTTTCTTTGCTCATTTTGTGAAGCTTTTTTTAACGGGTTTTGTGAGGTGGTTGTGGAGGAGTGGTCTTACATGGAAACAAGGGATTTCAATATAACTTTTCTTTTCTTTTTCCCAAAAAATGGACCCAATAGTTCCTTGTTCCATCCAACAGCTAGGTTTCATTTCTGATATTCTTCATAAACCATTAAAAAACGACTTCGTGCCTTTCTACGATACGTGCGTAATTGGCTTGTGATCAAATGCAGGTTGCTTGGTCAACGACTTGAACGTCACTGATGATCCCAACAGCAAGGTTCCGCACTCAATGTTAAACGTGTCGTAACGGAGGAAAAACTCCACCAGCATTACCCTGGACAGCAGGACCACTAGATCCTTTCCCGGACACTGTTTGTTCTCCACCGTGGGATCATCTGACTCGCGTCCATTAGACCAATACACGTACTCGAGTAATTTCTCTCCATCGCCCATGAAGCTGTGGGCCACAAACTCCTCAGGATTGTCGAAAACCTTGGGATCCTTGGTGGCAAATGGCTGATATCCGAATATCATCTCCCCTTTCTTGACCTCAAATGCGGCGTCATGGCTGTGGATCACCATATCCTCCTTGGCCTTCCCGTACTGGAATGGAACCGGAGGTTCAATCCTCAGAGTCTCGTACACAACCGATTTAGTCAAAGCCATTTTGTCCAACGCTGCAAATGTCACTCCTCCCTCAGCCTTAACGATGCTCCTGATCTCATCAGCCAACTGGCGGTGTAATTTCTCTCCGGCTAAGCCAACCCACTTGATCAAAGCAGGAAACAGGGTCTTCATGCCACCGTATGCGTTGAAACCAGCAAGAAACACAAGGTTATGGCAAGCTTCATCTCTCTTGATCCCCATGCTCTCAGCGTCATCCAATATCGAGGACGCAAATGAGTAAAAAGCATGGTAAAGCTTCTTATAATCGGATTTTACGAATAATGAGGGTAAGGGAAAGGTGTGTAGAAGTAAATCTTCTACAACGTTTGGTAACATGGACAATCCAAGTGTGATGAGAGGAGCGAGTTGGAGGAACAACCATTTTGTAACAAGATTGGGTCCATTTGATCCGAGTTTGATCTCGGAGGGATGCTTATCACAGAAGAGTTTGAAGACGAAGTTGAAAGAGATGTTATCAGATATGCCATTGAAGTCGGCTTTCCCTTTTCTGGAAACATCGTCTTCGAGGGTGGTGAAGAGCTCTGTTAAGCAGCTACGAAACACAGAAATGAAGTTATGGTGTCGAGCTGCGAGCGAAGACATGAACAAGCGTTTGAGAAGGGCGTGGTTGGGCTCGGAAGGGTCGAGATATGCACAGACACGGTAGCCACCGGTGAAGGCGGTGGAGGGCATGTATGTGCCGTCGAGGACATTTCTCTTTTCAATCCTGGAGGTGTCGAAAAGGATGGGAAAGCTGATGGCGTCGAGGAGGACAACGACCTTAGGGTTGGAAGCCATGAAAGGGCCGGGTGGCATGTTGGCTCTGAAGACCGTGGATTGATATTTCTGCATGCGAGTTCTGAAGAACTGGTCACGGCCTTCATTGTAGAAGTAGTCGAAACGATCCTTAATGGGCCCAAAGAAGGGTGAGCCACAATCACCCGGGATCGATCGCATTGGAAGTTTTGATGATGAAGATGAGTTGTCGAAATTGAGGGGACGAGAGGAAGAAGAAGAGGACATGGTGGTGGCTATGGAGGGTGGAGGGTGGAGCAGAGAAAGCCAAGGTCACAAAGTAAGTACTAAATTGCTAATAGAGCAGGAGAGGTCCACTCTTAGGGATATAAACAAGTAGTGCACCACTTACTCAAATTTAATATGCGTCCACAAGAATCACACCTCAGCTTTGAATATCATGAGATGCAATAGTGTCAGTAAAGAAAGACCGTACTACTTTAATTTCCACGCCTTTTTTAATAATATTGCCACTTTTTCTGATCACAATCTTGTTCTGAACTCAGAATATGCTGCAGCACGTGCCTGAAACTTCCTGTGAGGCACCAGCCAGCCCACTTGCATCAACCCACTCCATGTGGGCCCTTAAAAACCCTTTAATTCACCACATATTCCGCGGAAAACGACAATGCACCAACTGAAAAGACACATGCATTTTTACCCCATGACTGGTGGTTGAAGCCTGAAGAGGATCAGATACATATCCTCCAATTTTTTTTTATTATATTTCTTATTTGCCTAAAGTAGATGAAATTGATTGGATATTTCCAAATCTTTGGTTCGAATGGATCACCCCATCCCCGTTATATAAATTAACTTTCATCCAATTATATATAAATATATATATATTTGATATGATCCACCACCGATATAATTCGAGCGAATATATTTTTTACAAGTTTTGATTGAATATAAATGAGTTAAGTATATTCTATTTAAAAAATAGGTCTTTTTTTTTTTTATCAATTTGTATAACTCAAATTTTAGTCAAATTGACTCATTTAATAAACTCATTGGTCTCATTTATTAGTTTAATTGTACTTTTAAACTATTTAACCTATATTTGACACGATAAAAATACGATCTACCAACACGAATTGTCACTCTTAGTAATATCTGAGTTTATTTGGATTTTAAAAAAATAAAAAAAAATATCAGTTCATCGCTAATCAAATTGTTTTTATTCTAAACTTATTTTATCATACACGATATATGAAAAACTCATCCCGTTATCATTCCTAATCATCTCTTGAGATAAAAAGGCATTATCATTTTCTAATTTGAAACAATTACGCAATCCATGGTGATGAGTCGTTGAAAGTATTAAAATGCATGACAAAATGCTATATAGCTGCCCAATGGTGTCAAGTTTGGCAAACCAATTATAAAAAATTGTAATAACGTATCTTTTGCTTAACAAATTAGATTGTCCAAACGTGTCGTCTCAATATATTGAATTATTTCAATTTTAAATTCAACAATTGAGTCATGGCTAACACAAAAGTTGGATTTAGATTCATTTACGCCCTCTTTTAGAAGAAAGATCTCTCTATCCCCTATTGAAAAAAAAAAGGGAAAAATTCTTAAAAAATAAAAATCTTGTTTGACGAAGCATTTGACTTTTGTATTTAATAATAGAAAAGATAGAA
This sequence comes from Vitis hybrid cultivar, assembly GCA_022058775.1. NCBI lineage: Eukaryota > Viridiplantae > Streptophyta > Magnoliopsida > Vitales > Vitaceae > Vitis > Vitis hybrid cultivar. The sequence goes on along the minus strand of JAJJMF010028790.1, from coordinate 8,155 downwards.
ATAGAAATAATTAGTGTTGTATTATCATTAAATTCTATATTTGGAAACTCAATTTGGTTCGAGTATTTACCTTGCCTAGCCTCAACCTAATTATATATAATTAATTTTTTTGTTCATTTTCTCTGTTTTTAAGGTATATAACTTTTTTTGTGAAAAAATAGGAAAAATTCTTCTGATTTCTTGTTATTTCTAAACTTTTTGTAGCAATAAATAAATAAATAAAATTATTAATATTTCTTGATATTTTTAAAAATTCTCTTGATTTTTTTTTTAATTTTTTTTAATAAAAGCTAAATATTTTAGCAATATTTTTAATATTAAATTTGATATATTTTATATTTTCATCTTCTTTATAAATAATATTGAGAATTGTTTATTTTATTAAATGATATTTAGGGTACTATTTGAAAATAAAAAAAAAATTATTAGAAAAAATGGGTTTTGACTCACTAATTGGAAAATATATGAAAAAAAGAACGTCAAATTTTTTAAATTAATATTATCTTTATATATTTAAAAATTATTTTAAATATATTCATTTTTTTAATTAACAACTTAGATTCCTTCACATAAATGTTTTTATTTCTTTTAGATATTATTATTATTATTATTATTATTATTATTATTATTATTATTATTATTATATTTCTTTTAATTTTCTTGGCTACCAAACATTAAGAATTTTATATAAAAAATAAAAATAAAAACAACAATATGTTACTTTTTTATTTGTATCTCTATCTTTGAATTGAAGATGAAACCAAGAACAAAAAAATTCTTTAAACAATTAAAGTCCTTAAAATTAACCTTAACTTGCCATAATGAAAAAAAATCCCAAAGAGATTATAAATAAAATTATAAATTTTATTCCCAACAAACTCAAATTCGTCTACACTTTGCTAAGGTTTTACCTACTTCTAATGTCAACACTCTTCAAACTAGCTCACTTTTATTATGAAATGTTTGTTTATGAGGGGAAAAAAAAAAAGTTTAAACTTTTCTCAGGTGTCTGTTTTTAGAGAGAAAAAAAAATCTCAAATAATAATAATAATAAATTTCTAAAAGAAAAGGAAATAATTAAGTGAAGGAGTATAATTGTCAATTGATGTTGCCGACATGACAAGTAAAATGAGTATTTTAAGGAATAATTAGATAACTCATTAAAAAAAATTATGTTTTTCAAATTATTTTTAAATAAATGAATATAATATCGATTTAAAATTTTTGAAGTTTTTTTTCTATATATTTTCATACACTTTTCCCAAAATTATTTGTTTTCTATCATTATCCTCTTGGTTTTTTTTTTTTTTTTTAATTTAGTGTTAGTCATATTTTCTATAAGTTCTTGGGAAAAAGGAAATTTAATTTAATGAAAAAACCATAGGATTTGTGATTGTTTCTTAAAACAATTTTTAAATATTTTGTATAATAAAAGTCTGTTTGGAAACCAAAAATATTTTTAATATTTTTAAATTGTTTTGAAAATAATTTTAATGTCCAATGTTTTATTTTTAATCATTATACATATTTGTATAATTCCTTTTTAAATCATCACTCAAAAAACAAAATAAAAAAAATAAAAAAAACGACGAAAAGATATTTTTTAAAAACAACAAAAAAAACAGCTTTTATTTATCAAACATATTTTCTTTTTAAAAAAAAAAATTAGAAAATTGTTCTAAAAAAAAAATTACCTAATAACGCCATAATGGTTATGTTAGAACTTTAATTATTTTCAAGTTATCAGAAACACACACAGGGGTATCTTTACAAACCAAAAGGAGAACTGAGCATCCAACGACGTCTTATTGTGGCAAATAGATACATAAATAAAAAAAAAAGGCTGAAACGTCGTCTTCAACAAAAAAACCCAGATGGATTCATTGTGTCGCAGCTGCAAAAAGTAATCAGCTAATATGGGCGAACGATCAATTGGTGGATTTCTGGGTCAAACAATCTGACGACGCAGATCACATTAAAGAGTGTATTGAACGGCTGGGATGGGGAGATGGGAGTAAGGGGGAAAGAGAAAAAAAAATTTGGACCATTTCTCGATTTGTGCGTGTCATCCTTGCGCAGGGGCCATGCTAATCTTCTCTGTATCGTTCCAATTTTATCGGATGTCTCCGAAGAGACAAGCTCTAGGCGTTTGCTCCTGATACATAAAGGCTGAATTTAGTCTACGCGCAGTCGATGTGGGAAGAGTCCTTTGGGAGCGACGTCGTTTCGCTTGGTCTGGGCATCGAGCCCACGGCCCGTCCCCACAACTCATTTGGGTTGAATTTAGAATTGGCATGTTCGTCCTTGGTGTTCCCCACCAGATGGTGAGATTACTTTTTCTTCGTTGCTTTTCATCTTTATTATGGTTTTTGTCATATAATGTTTTCAGATTTGGGCATTCTTTTTGTTCTTAGGGTTTGGGAATTGCATTCTCAGCCCTAATTTTGCTGGTAATTGAAAAAAATTGTAGGTGAATTTTCCAGGGCAAGTGTTTATCATATGTCTAATTAATTAACTTAAATTCAAGAAACTACCAGCACTGCAAAAATCCACTTTTGTATTGGATTTCTTATGTAGGATACCGAGGGTGGTAGCTTATAATCCATTGACTGCTGATCATAAACCAACTTGAAGCAAAACCATGGCAAAAAGATTTTGAATATCATCTCTTGCGGAGCTCTTAGATAGAGATTGCAGAGACATGATGATTAGGGAATTGAACTGCTCCATCCTCATGCATGGTTGCCAGGAAAGTTGTGCATGTGTAGATTTCCAAGCTAAAATGGGAGTCCAGGCAGTCATCCCTAGTGTTGAGATTAAAGGCTTGTGTCCAAAATCGATTTTTCAAGCTCCAAATTGGCCCAAACCAACACACACATACATGTACAAAACTTTAGATATAATTTTTGGCGCCACTATATAAATGTCTTATAATCTAAAGCACTAATAACACACTTTTGGAAGATCCACTAATTTTCCCAAGCTGAATTAAAATTGAGTTGGGAATGGTTGTTTCACCAAAGAATTCTCTTGTCGTATTGTCCTTTCTTCCTTCTCTTATGTTTTTTACCTTCTTTTTTTTTCTTCACACGTGTCTCATTTTTATTCATAATATAGTTGTAAAAATCTTTGTAATGGTGTGTGTTGTACATTTGTATCTCGGGACCTAGACGATGCCAATGCGGCGCCCAAGATTTTTGGCTCTGGTGCCTAGGCTGAGCCAATGAGGATTCGAACTCGAGTCTTCATTTTTCCATTTCAATTTTTCTTGTTAGGCCTTTGGCCTTAGGTGGACATTTAGTCTTTATCGGGTCTTGACCTTGGTGGAGATTTCATCTTGATTGGTCAAAACAATGACAAATAATGTATGTATATATATATTTATATATTTATCTATTGTGAGCAACTAAAATACTAATCAAACTGTTGTGCTAACCTATAGATGTGTGTAGGCAACCAACAAAGTTTCTATATAGGTAACAACGTCACTTAATGGTTACTATGTGACAATGAACTCATACTGAAGTTTTGATCAGCCTAATGGTCAACCATTAATGGTTACCAAGTGACAATGAACTCATAGCGAAGCTTTGATCAACCTAATGGTCAACCATTGGCAGCTTATAAATTAATGGTCAATAATCCATAGAAGATGCCAACAATCAATCCCCTCTTCATGGTATTTCGGACCTTTGCATGGGAAAACTTTCTTTCTATCAAAGGTGGCCTTTTGGACCCATTACTATATCTATAATTTTGAATCCTTCTTTAGATGGTGCAGTAAATTATCCCACTTGGCTTCTCAAATTAAGTGGCAACACATTAACTGGTGGATAGGAGTTGGGTTCGTGATGTGGAGAAGACCATTTACAAGCTCGTGTACTTTAGGAATGACCTTGTAATCTAGCTGAATTTGGATTGGGAGCCACCGATCGACCTCTATTTAGAGCGGACGAGACTTTAATTTTTTTTTAAATTTGGTGTATTTTTTAAATAATTTTTAAAACTCATTATCTTTTCAAAATAAATTTGTAAGAATTTATGTTGAAGTTATTGAAGTGACCCCTAATAAAAGGTCCGTTATGATCTCACAACACCATATAAATATCATGGGTTGTATCTAGCGGTCGTGTTCTCAAGAACACAGCTACATAATCCCAAGGGACATCTTTTATATCATACGAAGTTATCATTCCTTCCCATCAAAAGATGACACATGGACACTTAATAAATATAAATATTAAAAACATTTAGGAAAATGATAATAAAAAATTAGTGTACTTATCGTTATTACTATTTTTTTAAAAGAAAAGAAAACGAAAAGTGTATCAAAACAAAAATCGTATCCAAATGGACACTAAGTTTATTTGTTATTTGTTCTCAATAAGGGTTTTTTGTTTTTTTATAACAAAAAAAAAAAAAAGGAATATGTTGGATGATCAAACACTATAAAATAATTTTTAGTTTTTAAAACATAAAATATAGTATTTTCTAATAATATCTTTTTGTTGTTTTTTATTTTTATTTTAAAGTTATTTTAAAAAATAATTATACAATTGTGAAGAATGAATAAAATAAAGTATTACAAATAAATTTTATTTTTAAAAATATTTAAAAGCCTTTTAAAAAATAAATTAAAAACATTTTAAGTTTTCCAATAAGCTTTTATTATATAAAATATTATAAGATAATTTTCAAAAACAATTCTTAAAAATAATTTTTAAATACAGTTTCCAAATGAAACTTTAAATATCTATTTTTTTTTTATTATGTTAATTTTGAGTTCACGTTAATATTATTATTATTTTTTTGCATGGTACGTTATTATTTTAATTATATGAGCATGGCTTTTTGTTTTTCATTTTTGGCATTAAACTCGAGGAAAATCGATGTAATAGTAAAAAAAGATGCATAGTAAATTCATGTTTCATCAGAAAGAAATGTTACATTGATTCCAATCCATAAATAAATAAATAAAAAACCAGCAAACACATTATCTTGTAAAACATACAGAGCGCACCGGACGATACGCACACTTTAGATGACTGTATTTGAACTGGAAGAAATATGACGTTGACCATGATCAAGTGGAACTGGTCTTGGTCAACGACTTGAAAAGCAGAGATGATCTGGTCCCAGACTCAACTTCGAAAGTATCGTAATGAAGGAAAATCTCCACCAGCATTAACCTGGAGATCAGCAGCACCAGATCCTTCCCTGAGCACTGTTTATTCTCCGCCGTCGGATTATCCGTCTCTCGTCCATTAGACCAGTACACGTACTTAAGCAATTTCTCCCCCTCGCCCATGAACCTATGGGCCACAAACTCCTCAGGGTTCTCGAAAACCTTAGGATCCTTAGTGGCAAAGGGTTGATATCCAAAGATCATCTCCCCTTTCTTGATCTCAAACGCGGCATCATGGCTGTGGATCACCATATCCTCCCTGGCCTTCCCATACTGGAACGGAACCGGAGGCTCAATCCTCAGAGCCTCATAAACCACTGATTTAGTCAAAGCCATCTTATCCAACGCTGCAAATGTCACTCCTCCCTCAGCCTTGATAACGGTCCTTATTTCATCAGCGAGTTCGCGGTGTAGCTTCTCTCCTGCTAACCCAACCCACTTGATCAAAGCGGGAAAAAAAACTTTCATGCCACCGAACGAATTGAAACCAGCTAGGAATACAAGGTTGTGGCAAGCTTCATCTCTCTTTATCCCCATTCTTTCACCTTCATCCAATACTGAAGAGGCCGATTCGTAAAAGGCCTTATAAAGCTTATTATAATCGGATTTTACCAAGAATGGTGGGAAGGGAAATGTGTGTAGAAGCAAATCATCTATGAAGTTTGGTAAAATGGACAACCCAAGAGTCAAGAGAGGAGAAAGTTGGAGGAACAGCCATTTTAAGAAAATATTGGGTCCTTCTGATCGGATTTTAGCGTCGGAAGGATCTTTTCCGCAAATCAATCTACAGACGAAGTTGAAATACATGTCATCGGCAATGTCGTTGAAGTTAGCTTTCCCCTTGCTGGAAACATCGTCTTCTATGGTGGTGAAGAGGTCCGGCAAGCCGCTACGGAAGACGGGAATGAAGTCGCGATGGCGAGATGCGAGTAGAGAGAAGGAGAAGCGTTTGAGAAGATGGTGTTTGGGTTCGGAGGGGTCGAGATATGGAAGGACGCGGTACCCGCCTGTTAAGTCGGTGGAGGGCATGAAAGTCCCGACGAAGACGTTTCTTTTCTCGACTTTGGAGGAGTCGAAAAGAACGGGAAAGCTGACGGTGTCGAGAAGAACAACCACCTTGGAGTCGGAAGAGATGAAGGGGCCTGGCGGCATGTTGGCTCTGAAGACTGTGGAATGATATTTCTGCATCCGGGTTTTGAAGAACTCGTCCTGCCCTTGATTGTAAAAGTAGTCGAAACGATCCCTTATGGGACCAAAGAAGGGTAATCCATAATCGCCTGGAATTTTCCGTAACGGAAGCTCTGATCGAGAAGAGGAAGAAGAAGAAGACGAGGATGACATTGCGAAAATCCGGAAGGGGTGGGGTACTGCAACAGCAATGGACTGAAGGATGGTGATAGAAGAATGACAGATCCAGAAAGTATTATTCGTAGGTGAAAGATATCAAAATTGTTATACAAATAAAAAGGAATGCAGACTTAGAACGATACGCAAGCGTGCTGGCCACCGCTGTAGATGTCTCTGCAAGTTATTGAGCTGTTGAAGTATTCAAAGGACACACACCATAGATAAGCAAAGCCATGACGTTGAATGACTTCAACACACTAATAAATTATGAAGGATGGTACAACTATTCACCCCCCTTGCACCATGACTGTAGGTCGAAGAGTTGACTTCCTAAACGAGATGAACGGATGGGATATCCCATCCCGATCGTATAAATTAAGTTTTCGAATGGATGACCGACACCGCTGTCCAAATATATATATATAATGGATAGGATATACGTGAGCGTAAGTTTGATACAATTCCCCAACAAAACTTAATGTCTTTTGGAATTTGAATCGAATATAAATAAGTTAAATTTGAGTCAACCCTACATAATTCGTTTAAAAATGGATAGGTTTTTTATCAAACGTGTAAAACACTACTCTAATCTACTCCTTTAATAATCCATTAACCTAATTATTTTTTAAATTATTTAATATTTATTTAATTTATTTTAAATTTATATTTAAATAAATATATCAATTACATCATAAACATGTTTAACTGAAACATTAATCATAAAAATATCTTGTCAAATATGAAAATTTAATTATTAAATGGGTTAAATATGTTACACACGACGTGTTAACTGTTTAATAATTATAAAATATTTAGATTTATATTTTTCACATAATGATTATTCATGTTAGATTTGAATTGATTAGTCTTTAATATGACATGAACACGATCCACCAATACGAATTATCATCCTGATATTACTTAAATTTGTTCGAATTTATTTTAATACTAAACTTGTTTTATTATTAACTACATTGGTGATGTGCTTTAAAAAAACTCGTAACATTATCATCCCTAGTCATATGTACAATTGAATTAACGGAGTGAAAAGGTATTATCATTTTCTGATTTAGACAATTAAGCAATCCACCACCATGATGAGTCATTGGCAACGGGAAATAAGGTATTCAAATGCATGGCCCCACTGGTGTGAAGGTTGAATTTGGATTTTTTTATTTTTTTTATTTCTTATTTTTTAGATCTAGGGGGCATTCAAACATCCCTCTCAAGGTTCAAATGTGGATCTTCCAATGGCAGTTTTTTCAACCCATTTTTTCATATATTTTAACTATAATAAAAGATAATATAAATTTTTATGCAAAAAAAGAAATTGATGTGGCTCCTACCAATCATAGATGATTTCAACATGAAAGTAATAAATTTTTCATTTTTTTTTTTTTTTAAAGCAATGTGCTTTGAAATTTGGGATAATTGTGTTTTGGACCTAGTTAGACCCAAAAATTAAATTTTGGTCTATATAAGTTTATTATTTAAATCAAAGACCTAGAAAAAATGTGAAAATTGAGAAGGAGGATATGAAGTTTTTATCTTTCTAAAAATGATCTTTATTAACTTGAAAAAAAAATAGAAAAGCGTTAATTTAAATTTTATTCCTTTTGCAAA
>JAJJMF010028784.1:400464-456345 GCA_022058775.1 Vitis hybrid cultivar | reverse complement strand
GCATTATTGTGAATTTTGAATAATTTTCGCATCATCGATATTTTTGTTAAAATATCCACCAATATTTCTCCAATATTTTCGTAAAATCTAAGTACTGATATATCTGTATTTACCAATATTTTAATTCTTGTGTTCAACAACTAGTCTCAAGCCTTTACATGTGAAATTTAATTCCAACTTTTAAATAAAGAAAGAAATATGCTATGGTATATATATATAAAAAATTATGTATAAAGAAAGACTTAAACATAAATGAATGGATCAACTAATGTTATGTTAAAGAATTAAAAAGAAAGAAATTTTTAGATAGATGAATTGATTTTCATTGATTGATTGTGATAATATAAAGGAGTTTCAATCAGTGACAAAAATATCACAATATATCATGTATTGAGAAGTTCCGACACGATATTTTCAGCTAATATATCGGGGAGGAGAAATATAGCAACATATCGCCAAAATATTGTTGATATATCGGTGATATATAGGTTGTAGTCGATAAATCGACAATTTAGAGGAAAAAAAACAAAAACAAAACGCCTATGAACGCAAAAAATCATTAATATTTCAACAATAAATCAATTTTTGGGCGAAAAATCGTCTTATACTATGAGCATGATCTAATGGCCCAAATCACACCCGCGTTGATCTGATGCCCTAGATCACGCTTGTGTGCAACGATTAGCTTCCTCATTTGATCCAATGGTTGGGATGACAATCCAACAACTATTTCATGATCTAATAGTCAGATTTCGCCTAGATTTTGATCCAACGGCCAAAAACAATTTTTTTGGCCTATTTTTTTATTTTATTTTATAAATAGTTCATTTTGGATCCATTTGATCCACATTTCATTGCATTTGATCTCTCATTGCTCATAATTTTTTTTATCATTCTCAAATTATTATAAATTTGGGAAATTATTATAAAGGAAGAAATATGATATGGCAAAAAAAAAATTAATAAAATAAAATTATGTATAAAGAAAGACTTAAACATAAATGAATGGATCAACTAGTGTTCTGTTAAATAATTAAGAAGAAAGAAATTTCTAGAAAGATGAATTGATTTTCATTAATTGATTGTGATAATATAAAGGAGTTTCAATCAGGGATAGAAATATTGCGATATATCGTGTATTTGGAGGTTTTGACACGATATTTCCAGCTAATATATTGGGAAGGAGGAATATTGCAAAATACCACCGATATATCGACGATATAGGTTGTAGTCAATAAATCAGCAATTAATGAAAAAAATCACCTATGAACGCAAAAAATATCTGATATTTCAGCAAAAAATCGCATTACATTTTAAGCGTGATCTAATGACCCAAATCATGCCCGTATTAATTTAAGTTAATAAGTAAATTAAGTTTATTTGGTAAAATGACTTAATAATATGATTTAAAGTCAAAAAACAACTTTAAATAATAAGTAAAAATAATTAATTTATTCTTAAGTTTATATTTTCATTTTTACCTTTTTATCCTCATGTGTCCTAGTTACTTTTACGATCTTTTTGCTATTCTATAACCTCTATTATTACTTAATCTCTTTTACCCTAATTATAATTTATGAGGATAAATATATCAATTTGATGATTTAGAATAAATTTTAAATTAATTTTATCAAACAACCTTAATATTTAAAAAGTAAGAGTTAAATAATAAGTTATAAGTCAACAACTTAAGTATGATATAACTTAAAATTAGCTTAAATCATTAAGTAATAAGTTTTAAGTTTTACCAAATACCTATAGAACTTTATTTCAAGAGTAAAAATATGAAATGAATTACTTGAATTTGAGTGCAAACAAAATAATTTTTTTTTCCATTTTTAAACATATATAACATGAAAGTGATAAGTTTGACTTTTCATAAAAATAAAACAAAAAATAATACTTAGATGATTTAGTTTTTTTTTTTTTTTAAAGTAGAAATTTTAGAAACTTTATGTAAAAGTTATGTTTGCATTATCTACTTAAAAATTATTTTGATAATAAAAAAATTTTAATACCTTAATTTTTTAATTAAATATATATATATATATATATATATATATATAATAGGTTATATTTTAAATAAAAATATAAAAAGGATTAGATTTACAAATTTGGAGATTATTTTATCTATTTTAACCAGTTTTTTAAAACCTAACGATCCAATCATTCCAACCTATCACCAATCCAATTTGGTTCAGTCTTTTAAGTCGGATAGCTGTTGAACCAACGTTAAACCGTCGAAACCGAAAGTCGAACCAGTGAACCGATCGACCCGACTGATTTTGAGTGAATCGAACAGTTCAAAAAAGGGAAAATCATCTAACCATACACCAACTACAAAAAAATATGAGATTTTGGAATTTTACTTTTTTCTTTTTAATTTTGGTGTAAAATGGGAAAAAATATTTTCTATTCATGCACTCCAATAGTGCTTTCAAATTTGTTCCACAATTATCCTTGAAAGTAAAGGACAAAGTATACACCAATTTGATATCACCTGTTAACCAGTATATGTGTCATTTATTTTTATTATTTCTCTCACATCAATAAATCTCCCTTACCACTTGCCACGTTTCCACTTTTTTTTTTCCCTCTCCTGCCACCATAATCCATTGTCACCTATTATAGTTATTATTATTATTTTTATTTTCTTTTTCCTTTATATATTTTTTAATATGCTCGTGCATTTTCTCATAAAACTTCTTTAATTTTAATTTTTTTTTACTCTATAATTTCTCCATATTTATTGCTTTTAATTATTTTTTTTGACATATTAAACTTAAAATGATAATATATAATAAAAAGTTAATATAAAAAATTAAATAAAAACAAAATATATAATGGACAAAAATGAAAATATTATCCCACAACTAATAATGATTTTAAATATTAATTATAATAATACATTTTATAAATTAAGGTTTAAATTTAAAAATTCCATTTTATTATTTAGAAGTTTATGATATAAGATTTATTTTTATATTAATACTAAACAAAAAATTTATTTATTTTGTAAATTCTATCACATGTAAAAGTAAAAATATCATTGCAATACTATTTTATTATTTACATTATTTTTCTTTTAATTTTCATTTTAAATTTATCATATCAAAATCACAATAAGTGATGGTGCTTTTATCATTTTTCTTATGATTTTAAATTGATTGTGGATCTAACTTTTTTTGGTTAAAATCTTTAATTTTTAATTAAAATAAAATATAAAAGAAAATATGTTTTTCATAAAAAATTGTATTTAAGCTTTTATATTAATTTCATAAAAAATAGGTACCTCCTTAAAAAAAAAGAAGGTAAATTAATGCTTAGGAGAACTAGAAACACTATCATACTTATCATGGTGTATATATTCTTTTGGGACCCTCGATAACTAATTGGAGGTCTTTGCCCACCCCAAAAAGAACTTTGGGATCCTAGGTATATCCATTCTTAGGGGAACCAAGACCTTTATTTTCATTTTCATGGTTCCTATATTCCTTTGGGGACTCTTGAGAAGGAATTAAAGGTTATTCCTTATCCTAAAACAAACAATTGAACCTAGTGTACATCCTAGAGACAATTTGGTACATATTTCATAAAATTTGGCACATCCTTAAAACAATTTTGTTTATCCAATCCGTGAGCTACCAGGACCTCTATATTATTACCCGTGGTTCATTTATTTCTTTAGGGATCTTTAGGAAGTAATTAGAGGTCGTTTCTTACTCCGAAACGAACTTTGGAACCCTAGGTACATCCTTAAGGAAATTTGGTACATCGTTAGGAAATTTTGGTATATATAATCCTTGGGCTATCAAGACCCCTATCTATCTTCCCATGGTCCATATTATCCTTTGAGGACCCTTAGGTAGTGATTGAAGGTCATTCTCCACATCGGAACGAACTTTGGCACTCTTGGTACATCATTTACAAAATTTAGTACATCCTTAAAATATTTGACACATCCTTTACAAAATTTGATACGTCATTTACAAAATATGGTACATCCTTCATAAAATTTGGTACACCATTCAACAAATTTGGTACATCCTTAAAAATATTTGGTATATACAATCCTTGAACTATCGAAACCTCTATCTTATTACCCATGGTCCGTTTATTCCTTTAGGGATCTTTGGGAAGTGATTGGAGATCGTTCCCTACTTCGAAATGGACTTTGGAACCCTAGGTACATCATTGAGAAAATTTGATACATCTAATCCTTGAGCTAAGGGGACACTTATCTCCATTTCCATAATCCATTTCTTCCTCCCTCGGGAAGTTATTAAAGGTCGTTCACCAACTCATAACAACTTTGATAACATTCGTACATCATTTACAAAATTTGTTACATCCTTTACAAAATTTAGTACATCATTCACAAAATTTGGTACATTATGAAGGATGTACCAAGTTTTGTGAAAGATGTACCAAGCGTTCCAAAGTGCGTTTTGAGGTGGGGATCGACCCCCAATCACTTCCTTATGGGTTTCAAAATGAAATCATGGACCATCCATGTTCAGATGGGGGACTCGGAAACAATAAGATCGAATGTACCAAATTTAATAAAGGATGTACCAAATTTTGTGAAGGATGAACCAAATTTTGTGAAGGATGTACCAAGGGTTCCAAAGTGTGTTTTGAGGTGGGGATCAACCCCCAATCACTTCCTTATGGGTTCCAAGATGAAATTATGGACCACCTATGTTTAGATGGGGGCCCGAGAAACAATAAGATCGAATGTACCAAATTTAATGAAGGATGTACCAAATTTTGTGAATGATGTACCAAGGGTTCCAAATTGCATTCTGATGTGGGGATTGGCCCACAATCACTTTCTTATGGGTTTCGAAATGAAATCATGGACCATCCATGTTCAGATGGGCACCCGGAAGCAATAGGATTGAATGTACCAAATTTAATGAAGGATGTACCAAATTTTGTGAAAGATGTACGAAGGATTCCAAAATGAAATCATAGACCATCCATGTTAAGATGGGGGTCTCGAACGCAATAGGATCGAATGTACCAAATTTTCTGAATGATGTACCAAGTTTTGTGAATGATGTACCAAGGGTTCAAAAGTGCATTCCGAGGTGGGGATCGACCCCCAATCACTTCCTTATGGGTTCCAAAATGAAATCATGGACCATCCATGTTCAGATGGGGGACCCGAAAATAATAGGATCAGATGTACAAAATTTAATGAAGGATGTACCAAATTTTGTGAAGGATGTACTAAATTTTGTGAAGGATGTACCAAACATTCCAAAGTGCGTTCCGAGGTAGGGATCGACCCCCAATCACTTTCTTATGGGTTCCAAAATGAATTCATGGACCATTCATATTCAGATGGGGGTCCTGGAAATAATAGGATCAGATGTACCAAATTTTGTGAATGACGTATCAAGGGTTCCAAACTGTGTTCCAAGGTGGGGATCGACCCCTAATCAATTCCTTCTAGGTTCCAAATATGAAATCACTGACCATCCATGTTCAAATGGTGGACCCGGAAGCAGTAGGATCGAATGTACCAAATTTAATGAAAGAAAATTTTGTGAAGGATGTACCAAGGGTGCCAAATTGTATTCCGAGATGATCGGCCCGCAATCACTTCCTTATGGGTTCCAAAATGAAATCATGGACCATCCATGTTCAGATGGGGGTCCTGAAAGCAATAGGATCAAATGTACCAAATTTTCTTAAGGATGTACCAAATTTTGCGAAGGATGTACCAAGGGTTCCAAAGTGCATTCCAAGGTGGGGATCGACCCCCAATCACTTCCTTATGGGTTCCAAAATGAAATCATGGACCATCCATGTTCAGATGGGGGTCCTAGAAACAATAGGATTGGATATACCAAATTTAATGAAGGATGTACCAAATTTTGTGAAGGATGTACCAAGGGTTCCAAACTGCGTTCTGAGGTGGGGATTGGCCCCCAATCACTTCCTTATGGGTTCCAAAATGAAATCATGGACTAGATGGGGGACCCGTAAACAATAGGATAGGGTGTACCAAATTTAATGAAGAATATACCAAATTTGTGAAGAATGTAGCAAATGTTCCAAAGTGTGTTCTGAGGTAGGGATTGACCCCCAATCACTTCCTTATGGGTTCCAAAATAAAATCATGGACCATCCATGTTCAGATTGGGGTCCTGGAAACAATAGGATTAGATGTACCAAATTTAATTAAGGATGTACCAAATTTTGTGAAGGATGTACCAAGGGTTCCAAATTGTGTTTCGAGGTGGGGATCGGCCCCCAATCACTTCCTTATGGGTTCCAAAATGAAATCATGGACCATCCATGTTTAGATGGGGAACCCGGAAGCAATAGGATCGGATGTACCAAATTTAATGGGATTTACCAAATTTTGTGAATGATGTATCAAATTTTGTGAAAGATGTACCAAGGGTTCCAAAGTGTGTTCTGATGTGGGGATCGACCCCCAATCACTTCCTTATGGGTTCCAAAATGAAATCATGGACCATCTATGTTCAGATGGGAAACTCGAAAACAATAGGATCGGATGTACCAAATTTAATGAAGAATGTGCCAAATTTTATGAAAGATGTACCAAATTTTGTGAATAATGTACCAAGGGTTCCAAACTATGTTCCAATGTGGGGATGGGTCCCCAATCACTTCCTTATAGGTTTCAAAATGAAATCATGGACCATTCATGTTTAGATGGAGGACCTGGAAGCAATAGGATCGGATATACCAAATTTAATGAATGATGTACCAAATTTTGTGAAGGATGTACCAAGGGTTCCAAACTGAGTTCCAAGGTGGGAATCGGCCCCCAATCACTTCCTTATGAGTTTGAAAATGAAATCATGGACCATCCATGTTCAGATAAGGGCCCCAAAAAACAATAGGATCAGATGTACCAAATTTAATGAATGATGTACCAAATTTTGTGAAGAATGTACCAAGAGTTCCTAAGTGTGTTTCGAGGTGAGGATTGACCCACAATCACTTATGTTAGAAAAATTAGGCTAATCCAACCTATGGTAATCACCTTAGAGAGAGAGAGGGGGGAGGGGGTGAATAGGGTGATGGCTTCTTTTTGCAAATTTAAACTATGTGAATGTAAGAGACAATTATATGCAAGTATATAATAAACAATATAAAGACAATTGCATATAAATTAAAAGAGTAGGGAAGAGAGAATTCAAACACAAGAGTTTATAATGGTTCGGCGCAACCCGCCCTACATCCACTCTCCTCTAGCTTCAATCCCAAGCTTGAGGTTCCACTAATTCAAGGCTTCCAAACCAAGTCTTTAAGCAATACAGTTGGATTATGGTTCCGATTCACCCTCTTGGACTTTTGGCTCCAAGCACCCTTTACACTTCTTAAGAGATATCCCACTCTTGAACAACTTCTTCTCAAATATTTACAAATAAATGATCTCACAAAATCCTAGTATAAAAACTTTAAGCTCAAATGATATAAGAAAACTAGGATTGAAAGGTGCACTAAAGATATGCAAGTTTTAGAACAATGGTGCACTCAAAAACACTCTTCCAAGGCTCAAATATATTCAAGAAAGGTTTGGGAAGGTTAAACTCTTTAAATAATGAAGATTGGAGCCTTTTTATAGAAGAGAAAAGCCAAACTAGCCGTTTGGGGGTTCGACTGGTTGAGCTAGGGGTCGACCAGTTGACTAGCCGTTAGCATTAAATGCTTAGTAGGTGATCGTTGGGCCTCAATCGGACCTCGACTGTGAAGAGAATCACTTTGACTGGGAAGAGAAGGCCATTGGGAGAGAGAAACTTTTTGGCCTCCCTTGACCAATCCTCGATCGGACGAGCACAACCGGTCCTCGACCAGACAAGCACAACCGGTCAACCGGTTCCTCAACCGGTTGAGCCATTTTTTGGCTCAACACCCAACCTTTTTCAACTTAAAACCTTTTAAAACAAGTTTGAGAAATATTTAACACAAGGTTTTAGTTGAAAACATGAAATAATCCAATTCTTAAGATTTTTAAAACAAAATAACTCTTGGATGATTTTGGTGCATAAGTAAAGAATGTAATGCATGAAAATCCTAGTGCACCAAAAACCTTACAAAGAGATCTTATGAAGCTTGGGTCTTGAAAAACACTTCTCTTTGAGGTGGTCTTCTTCTTCATGATTTCTCCTTGGCTTAATTTGTCTTTGTGATTGCCACTTTGGAAATGGTCTTGCCTAATCACACTTGAAATATAATCATTAGTTCTAAACCTTGTTTTGTTATCATCAAAATCAAGATTAACCAAACCTTAGTTTCACAACTTCCTTATGAGTTCCAAAATGAAATCATGGACCATCCATGTTCAGATAGGGGTCCCGAAAATAATAGGATCAGATGTACCAAATTTAATGAATGGTGTACCAAATTTTGTGAAGGATGTGCCAAATCCTTGAGGTGGGGATTGGCTTCGTGTTATGTGAGGAGTTAGTAAAAGGGAGGTTGACCCATTAACACCATAGAAAGACATTCAAACATTTACACTGTACCCTTAGAATCAATGGAAATTTTGTTTATGCAATAACATTAGTTTGGTATGTTATGTGTATAAGGCAATCTAGGGGCGCGCCTTCCATTTGAAAGGCATGCCTATGTGTGAATGACATTATATTTCTATGCTACATGTAGAAGGCAAAGTAGAGGTGCACCATTTGTTGCATAGGCATGCCCATGGATATGATAACATTATTTTGGTACACTATATGTAGTATGCAAACTAGTGGCACACCTTTTATTTTAAAGGCATACATATTGTTGAAACCATTATATTGGTAGGCTATCTGCAGTAGTCAACCTAAGACCACAACCTTCATGGAAGATGCATGAATGTGGGTGAAAAACTTATTTTTGTTAAACTATGTGCAGTAGGAAAAAGATAGGCATGACTCTCTGTTAGAGGCATGCCTTTAGGATAACTAGATTTGAGGTGTGGGTTGGGCAGTAAGGCAAATGGAGGCATGCTGATAGCTTGAAAGGTTGGCCTTTGACGTTCATATGAAATAAGCGATGGAAATGATTCCTTGTTGATTTAAAATCCTAGATTTTTTTGTAAGATTTTTTTTTAAATAAATATTTATCATTTAAAAAAAAATTAATTGTTCATTTTTATTTTTTATTTGTTATTTTTTAAAAATCATATTATCATTTTATTTTATATTATCTTTTTATTTGTAACTACTTTTATTTAGCTCATTACAGGAAACTAGCTAGTATATTTTGTTTCATTTATATAAATTTCAATTTGCATTATAAAATGGTACCAGTTGAATCTCTATACCAAAAATTTGGTACATCTAATCCTTGAGCTACCAGGACCCCTATCTTATTACCCATGGTCTGTTAATTTCTTTAAGGATCTTTGGAAAGTGATTGGAGGTTGTTCCCTACTTTGAAACAAACTTTGGAACCCTAGGTACATTCTTGAGAAAATTTGATACATCCAATCCTTGAGCTAACGGGACACCTAACTTCCTTCCCATGGTTCATTTATTTCTTTGGAAAACCTTAGAAAGTGATTGGAGGTCGTTCCCCACTTCGGAATGGACTTTGGGTCCTTTGGTACATCCAATCCTTGAGCTATCAAAACCTCTATCTTATTACCCATGGTTTGTTTATTCCTTTAGGGATCTTTAAGAAGTGATTGGAGATCGTTCTCTTCTTCGAAATAGACTTTGGAACCCTAGGTACATTCTTGAGAAAATTTGATACATCTAATCCTTGAGCTAATAGGACACCTATCTCCCTTCTCATGATTCATTTCTTCTTTTAGAGTCCCTTGGGAAGTGATTGGAGGTCGTTCCCCACCTCATAATGGACTTTGGTAACCTTGGTACATCATTTGCAAAATTTGGTACACCTTTCACAAAATTTGGTACATCCTTAAAAGAAATTGGTACATCCAATCCTTAAGCTAATGGGATCCATATCTTATTACCCATGGTCCGTTCCTTTCTTTAGGGATCTTTGGAAAATGATTGGAGGTCATTCCTACTCTGAAACAAACTTTGGAACCCTAGGTTTTGATAGCTCAAGGATTGGATGTATCAAATTTTGTGAAGGATGTAACAAATTTTATAAATGATGTACCAACTTTTGTAAATGATGTACCAAGTAGTCCAAAGTCAGTTTCAAAGTGGTGAACGACATCTAATCACTTCTTAAGGCTGTCCAAATGAATAAATGGACGATGGGAAGGAAGATAGGTGTTCTATTAGCTCAAGGATTGGAGGTATCAAATTTTCTTAAGGATGTACCTAAGGTTCCAAATTTTGTTTCAAAGTAGGGAACAACCTCCAATCACTTTTCAAAGATCCTTAAAAGAATGAACGGACCATGGTTAATAAGATAGGGGTCTCGGTAGCTCAAGGATTGGATGTACCAATTTTTTTTAAGGATGTACCAAATTTTGTAAAAGATATACCAAAATTTGTAAATGACATACCAAGGTTGCCAAAGTCCATTTCGAGGGGGGAAACAACATCCAATCACTTCCCAAGGGTCTCTAAAAAAAGAAATGGACCATGAGAAGAGAGATAGGTGTCCCGTTAGCTCAAGGATTGGATGTATCAAATTTTATCAAAGATGTACCTAGGGTTCCAAAGTCCGTTTCAGAGTAGGGAACAACCTCCAATCACTTCCCAAAGATACCTAAAGGAATAAATGGACCATGGGTAATAAGATAGAGGTTTTGATAGTTCAAGGATTGTATATACCAAATATTTTTAAGGATGTACCAAATTTGTTGAATGATGTACCAAATTTTGTGAAGGATGTACTAGATTTTGTAAATGACGTATCAAATTTTGTAAATGATGTGCCAAGAGTGCCAAAGTTCGTTTCGAGGTGGAGAATGACCTTTAATCACTACTTGAGGGTCCTCAAAGGATAATATGGACCATGAGAAGATAGATAGGGGTCTCGATAGCCCGAGGATTGGATGTACCAAAATTTCTTAACGATGTACCAAATTTCCTTAAGGATGTACCTATGGTTCCAAAGTTCATTTCAGAGTAGGGAATGACCTCTAATTACTTCCTAAAGATCCCTAAAGAAATAAACAAACCATGAGTAATAATATAGAGGTCATAGTAGCTCATGGATTGGATGTACCAAATTGTTTTAAGGATGTGCCAAATTTTATGAAATATATACCAAATTTTGTAAAGGATGTACCAAATTGCCTTTAAGATGTACCTTGGGTTCCAATGTCCATTCCAAGGTGGGGAACAACCTCCAATTCCTTCTTGCGGGTCTCCAAAGGAATATATGAACCATGAGAATGGAGATAGGGGTCTTGGTTCCTCTAAGCATGGATATACTTAGGGTTCCAAAGTTCCTTTTGGGGTGGGCGAGGACCTCTAATTTCTTATCGAAGGTCCTAAAGGAATATATACACCATGATAAGTATGATAGTGTTTCTGGTTTCCCTAAGCATGAATTTACCTATTTCTTTTAAGGATGTGCTTTTTTTTTTTTATGAAATTAATATAAAAGGTTACATACATTTTTTTTATGAAAAATATATTTTCTTTTATATTTTATTTTAATTAAAAATTAAAGATTTTAACCAAAAAAAAAAGTTAGATCCACAATCAAGTTAAAATCATAAGAAAAATGATAAAAGCACCATCACTTATTGTGATTTTGATATGATAAAATTAAAATGAAAATTAAAAGAAAAATAATGTAAATAATAAAATAGTATTACAAAGATATTTTTACTTTTACATGTGATATAATTTACAAAATAAATAAATCTTTTGTTTAGTATTAATATAAAAAATCTTATATCATAAACTTCTAAATAATAAAATAGAAAATTTAAATTTAAACCTTAATTTATAAAATGTATTATTATAATTAATATTTAAAATCATAAAATATATTATTTGTGGGATAATATTTTCATTTTTGTCCATTATATATTTTGTTTTTATTTAATTTGTTATATTAACTATTTATTATATATTATCATTTTAAGTTTAATATGTTAAAAAAATAATTAAAATCAATAAATATGGAGAAATTAGAGAGTAAAAAAAAAAAAAAAATTAAAGAAGTTTTATGAGAAAATGCACAAGCATATTAAAAAGAATATAAAGGGAAAAAAAAGAAAAATAATAATAAAAACTATAATAGGTGACAATGGATTATGTTGGTAGGAGAGGAAAAAAAAGGAAAAAGAAAAAAGTGGAAACGTGGCAAGTGGTAAGGGAGATATATTGATGTGAGAAAAATAATAAAAATAAATGATACATGTACTTGTTAACAGGTGACATTAAATTGGTGTGTACTTTGTCATTTACTTTTGAGGGTAATTGTGGAACAAATTTAAAAGTACTATTGGAGTGCATGAATAGACAATATTTTCCCCATTTTACACTAAAATTAAAAATGAAAAAGTAAAGTTCTAAAATTTCATATTTTTATAGTTGTTGTATGGTTACATGATTTCCCCTTCGAAAAACCCCCATCTCCTTCACCCATCTAGCTCCCTCCTCAACCACCTCCGCCATTTTTTTTCTTCCTAGATTTGCAACTGCACTTCCACCTCCGTCTCTTTCCAATTCCTAGCGTGCGCCCCTCACCCTCTCTCTTTTCCCAGTTCTAACGTGCACCTTTTTGCGGCGCCATCCAACACCCTCCCTTTACACTTTGTCTCTTTCTAGTTCCTAGCGTGCGCCCCTCACTCTCCCTCTCTTCCCAATCCCAGCGTGCGCCTCTCCACGGCGCCACCCAACACCACTACCACCAAACCCCTCCCCCCCTCCCTCCCTCCCTCTCCTCTTCTTTCTTCTACCGCTGCCTATATTCCCCTTTCTTTTTTAGTTGAACTCTCTTCCCCTTTCCCACCTCCAACATGAACACCTCCCATTTCACTTCCTGATTTTTTTTATTATATATTTTTTTATATTTTCATTTACATTGTCCGTTCATCTCCATTATTATTTATTTTATTTTATATTTGTTAATTTTTTTTTAACTTTATGATATTTTAAAACTTGTGATTTTAATTTAAATTAATGAAAACATCATAATTTTAAATAAATTTCTATCTTTAAAATTTTATTTGAAAATCATAAAATTTGTTTCAAATTAGAAATTTAAATTAAGACAAAAGTTTAATTTAAAAATAAATTTTAAAATTTAAAATTAAAATTTTTATCTTAATTTAAATTCCTAATTTGAAACTAATTTTATGATTTTTATTTTTAAATAATATATAAATTATATATTTATATTGTCATCGGTTTGATTGTAGTTCGACCATCAATCCAACTAGTGAATCGTGAATCGGTAACTTTTCCGATTCAATGATCATTGATCCAACTAGTGAATCATAAATCGATAACTTTTCTAGTTCAATGATTCGTTCAATTTTGAAAACATTGATTTTAACTAATTAATTCTAAAAGTTAATATAATTTTATATTTCTAAAATGGAAAATTAGAAGTGTATGTAAATTAACACTTATTTGTTTATTTATAAATTTTATTTATTTTTATATAATTAATTTTTTTAAAAATAAAGCAAATGGCTATCTCACTCCATTTGGAATTAAGAATAAGAGTGAAAATATACTTAAATAATAATTAAAGCAAGGGTGGGAAAGGTGAGCCACCTATACTTGAGGCTTTACGTCCCTAAATATAAAGCTTTACTAGGTCATGTTGGCATATTTTTCTTAATAACAGATGATTAAGAGATACTCTATTTGATTGATGAATTGTTTATAGGAAATTTTAGGATGTCAAGTTCATATTAATTGAATTTACAATCTCAATCATGAATATGTATAGTGAAATTTAAACCGTTGAATATTGATATAAATAAATAAGATCATTGCACAAATAAATGAGATTAAAATATAAAGAAATGAAATTAAAGTACAAAGTAATGAAAATTAGATACAAAATATCAGTAATAGATTAGATATATGACAAGTAGTAATTAAATCCATATTTTGGTAGGTAATGATTCAATATTGGAACGAGAACTCATGATTTATAAGGAGTGAGTAGTAGATGGCAAGACCAAATTTGTTTTGAAAAGGGAAGTAAATGCGAAGGCACATTTACTAGACTTGACATAAAATAATTTTATAAGAATTTGTTTTGATTTTGGAACATATTTTATATTTGTCTAATTGTTTTTATATAGTATTTTTAATAATAATTTAAAATATGAAGAACACTCTAAAAAATTTTATATTGTATATAAATTTATAATATTTTTACGAAGAAACAGGCTCAAAAAATTCTTATAAAGAAATCCATTTTTAAGAATTATTATCAAAATTAAGCTGTTTTTAGATAACTATTTTTAAAACAAAAATAACTAAATAAATAAATAATAGTGGTTGGCAGTTTACATTAGCGAGAAGGGCGATTATTATGTAGGGATAGTTGGTCCTTTCTATTTCTGAAGTCGGACTGTATGAGGTATAATTTATTTTGCCTACTTCTATCCTCCCTTGGCTGAAAATTAGAAGACGGCAGAGCTCGGCCCCATACCTTGTCCTGACTCCTGTGTGCTTTAAAATCACATTATGCACATGCATCGAACTCAGCCTTTGAAGCTCTTCCATCACTGCATTCAGATGACCCAGCCAAATCCAGTGGGGTTAGACACACTTGAAGATGTCACAACTGGTTTTCCTTGAAAAGGAAGCCCAGAATTCTTTTAAGTACTTGGACATTGTCACATCTACCAAAGGCTTGAAAACGTTGGTTTGTCATGATTTTTTCCATTTCTTAAGGGTTGGTTTTTTATTTTTTATTTTTTATTTTATTTTATTTTATTTTATTTATTTTAAGTATAAATCTTTATATTTCTCCATTGTTACATCTCCGTATCAAGCTTTGGAAGTGACATGCCTAAGTATTCTTCCATGGGAAAGCTTTTGGAGTAAATAATTAAGTGGGAGATTTTATTTTTTAACCCATTAAACGGGTGTTTGGTAAACCAATTTAATAACTTAAAAGTGACTTAATAACTTAATTTTAAGTTATTAAATAAATTAAGTATATTTGATAAAATAACTTAATGATATAACTTAAAAGTCAAAAACAACTTTAAGTAATAAATAAAAATAATTAACTTACTTTTAAGTTCACATTTTTATTTTATTTTTTTATCTCCATTTGTCATAATTATTTTCATGATGTCCTTTGATACTCCACGATCTTTATTATTACTCGACATCATTTGTCCACATTATAATTTATATGAATAAATATGTGTGGACCCGCATTTTTCACGTGTGTCCCCACTCGACGACGAGACTCGCTTTTTTTATTTGTGAAAAATTAATTTTGGAAAAAGTCGGAGTCGCCACTTATTTTATTTTTATTTTAAAGGGAAAATAAAACAAGAAAGAAAAACCCTAAAATGTGACTCCATAATTTTTGAAAAAAGCATGTCTTTGAAAAATCCGAATCTAGGTCCGGGGATCAGGTTACTTATTGGGAAGGTACCTCTAGGAGGTAGCACCCCTCTAAGCCCCAAAGAGGTCTCTACTGACTAAGTTAGGGGAAATGTGGCAATTAACTGATTAATTGAGGATACTTAGATAGACTAAGGTGATTTCAAAAATAACATGTCAAACAAGATCAAATTACAATAAAGGAGAGTTAGGGTGCATACCTGGACTGCTTCTTAAGCGCCATCAAAAGACATCAATGATTAGTTTGGAAAATAAAACACACAACATATATTTTATCATAGTCTCTTAATCAAACATGGCAAGCTAAACAAACAATAAAAAAGATATGTTGAACAAGTTGAGAATCGCATGCAAAGCAATACATAACGATCATATATAAAGCAATACATAATTTATGGAATTAAGATACAAAGGTAAGAAGCATACCTGAATAGCATGGGTAATTCATAATGTGTTTCCACAAGACATGAGGGGTTAGATAATAAATAATAAGATAAATCCTAGCATGCTTATTATCTAATTAGCATAGCAAAAATTATCAGAGTATACTAATTCATCAATTATCACATAGTCTTGTATATAATTCCTAAAAAAATAGATGTAATTGTAACAACCAACAAAGGTGGTAGCAAAAATAAGTTTTGAAAAGATTTTTTTATGTAGGGGTTTCACCAATTCCCCAATTGATATACACGAATTTAGCCCAGAATTATCCCCTTTATGTGGGACCACAAGCTTTGATTCGTGTCTGATTTAAAACCAAAATTTTCATTAAAAACCGAGAAAGATGCAAACCGATCAAAAAAATGGTAGTATATTATTTTAAGAAAATGAGATCTTTGATTCTAAGGACTCTAAATGAATTTTTAAAATAGATTTTTACAAGGAACATTTTGAGAAAAGTATTTTATTTTAAAGGGAAAGACATTATTCACAAACAAACAATTCGTAGAGATCAAATATAGGCAACCAAAAATAAAAACAAAATGACAAAGTAAAATTTTCTCAATAATAAAAAAAACTAATAAAGGCGAGGGTAGAGACCAATCTTCATGATTTTTCAATGGCCTTTAAAAATTAATCTTCACAAAAAACTATCAAAGCAATAAACTAAACAACTTCAGATCAGATAAGATTAGAAGATATTAATCAAGAGTTAAAAATGGGGAATCGAACACAGAAGAATAATAAAAAAACTAACATAAGATCAATTAAGCTAATTAACTAAAATTTTAGAGAAACATATGAACTAAATTATGATTAATCCAAGAATGAAAATTTATACATTTAAGATAGAAATAATACAATTTAAGATCAATTAAACAAGTTATCTAAAGCTTTGAAAAACATACAAACTAAAAGTGGATCAACCAAGAAATAAAATTAACAAGTTCAAAATATGAAAATGACATGGAACCGATCAACTTAAACAACCCAAGTCTTAAAAACTCACGTACTAAAAGATGAAATAAAAAAATAAGATTATTATGGGAAAACATGAATTCAATCGTATAGGATCAATTAAACTAATAAACTAGAATTCTAAAACCACTTAAACTAGATAACATGAATCAAAACAAGGATAACCAATTTTAAAGACATGAGATTAATTACATGGATCAGCCAAATTGATAAACTAAAATTAAAAAAAAAAACCTAAACTAAATAGATAAATTAAAACAAAACTAAAGCAAGGTTAAAAACATGAACTTTATCAATAGAATTGGTTAAATTAATGAATTAAGATTATATAAAAAAAAATGCAAACCAAACAAATAAATTGCAATTAAACTAAAACAAGATCAGAAGCATAAATTTTATCAATAAAATTAATTAATCTAATAAACTAAACTAAGATTATAAAAATATATCAACTAAAAAAGATGGGACAAAACAAAATCAAAACTCGTTTTAAAAAACATAAACTTTATCTAATAAAATTATTTAACTAATGAATTAAAATTACTAATACATTCAAACTAAAACATAAACTAAAACTAAACTAATGTGGAATTAAAAAAATAACTTTACTTCACAAATTACTTAAACTAAGGAATTAAAGTCACTAACACATTCAAATTAAATCATAAACTAAAATTAAGTTAATCCGGAATAAAAAAATATAATTTACTTCACAAATTACTTAAACTAAGGAATTAAAATCACTAACACATTCAAATTAAATCATAAGCTAAAATTAAGTTAATCCGGAATTTTAAAAAATAAACTTTACTTCACAAATTATTTAAACTAAGGAATTAAAGTCACTAACACATTCAAATTAAATCATAAACTAAAATTAAGTTAATCCGGAATAAAAAAATATAATTTACTTCACAAATTACTTAAACTAAGGAATTAAAATCACTAACACATTCAAATTAAATCATAAGCTAAAATTAAGTTAATCCGGAATTTTAAAAAATAAACTTTACTTCACAAATTATTTAAACTAAGGAATTAAAGTCACTAACACATTCAAATTAAATCATAAACTAAAATTAAGTTAATCCGGAATTTAAAAAATGAACTTTATCTCTCAAATTATTTAAACTAAGGAATAAAAATCACTAACACATTCAAATTAAATCATAAACCAAAATTAAGTTGATCTAGAATTTAAAAAAATAAACTTTATCTCTCAAATTATTTAAACTAAGGAATAAAAATCACTAACACATTCAAATTAAATCATAAACCAAAATTAAGTTGATCCGGAATTTAAAAAAATAAACTTTATCTCTCAAATTATTTGAACTAATAAATTAAGGTGGACAAATGCGTTTAAACTAAACACAAATTAAAATTGAACTAATTAGAATTAAAAAAACACAAACTTTATTTAAACTTTCATGATTAAAATAAACTAGCATAGAACTAATGAATTGCAATCATAAAAGAGAGACATTTAATCTAAGAAAAATAAAAGATTGTACGAAATCGGGATTTAAAAGAATTTATCACAAACAATTAATTAAACCAATAAACTAAAACCCAAACTAGAAAAAAGAAATACTGTATCGAAAACCAAAAACTAACCTATATTGTGTCAGAAAAATACTCTCTTGCTGTGTCAAAATGGCAGCCCAATTAGTGTTTGAAGTCTTCTGCCACTCCCCAAAAAAAAAAACTCTTGTGTGTGTCCTCTCTAAAAAAGATTGCTCTTGTATGTGGATCTCTGCTCCCCAAAAGAAAAGTCTCCGTGTGAAAATTCTTTTTCCTATTCCCCTCCGAAAAAAAAGTTCTTTATGCTTAGATTCTCTCCTTTATTTATAAGGTAGCCCACTCCTCATGGAATATCTTATTTCCATTTTTTCCTACGTGCCCATGGATATGGAAAGTCCATTATGTGTGGCTCACTTGGAGATTTCCCCAAGGATGCAACCGTATCTTGTTTGGTAAGTGATCAGATCTCCTTTAATCTTCTTTCCATATGCTCTCGAATTCCTTCTTAAAGTCGTGATTTGCCCACTTTCTATATGCAACCCATATTCCTTCTTAAAGCAAATCATATGCAGCCCGGATTGTTCTTAAAGCCGTGATCTGCCCACTTTCTATATGCAGCCCAGATTCCTTCCAAGTTTCCCTATTTGGCCGCGATCTCCTCTCCTTGATGTCTTCAATTGTTTCCTTATCTCCTAGAGCCACCTTTCCTTAAACTCTCCCAAAACGTATCTTCCAATCTGAATATGGTATCCATTCCATCTCCAATGATCAAGCATCCAAGGAAATCCCACATTCCAAATATTAATACCATGCACATTTTCCATACATTTCCTATAAAATTTCAAATAAATAAGGACAAGTAATAAAATAATAATAATAATAATAATAATAATAATAATAATAATAATAATAATAATAATAACAACAATAATAATAATACTAAAAAAAATAAATAAATAAAAATATTAACACAAAATTATTAAATTAAAATAGATAAGTAAGGACAAACATGACGGAAAAAGTGACAAAATAATAAGGAAATAAAATAGATGAAGAAATAGACAAGATAATAAATAAAATAAATAAGAATTAAATAATAAAAATTCAAGTCATGCAACTTTAAAATAAACGAGTCATGCAAGTTAGGCAAGCCATACAAAAAATGCAATCATGCAAACATGCAAAAAATTACCTGAAAGGTGACCTAAGTGGGCCTAAATGAGCCTAAGTGGGCTAAGTGTATCTAAATGGGCTTAGGGTGTCTAAATGGGTCTAGGGTGCCTAAATGGGCCTAGGGTGCCTAAATGGGCCTAGGGTGTGATTACTACTCAAAAAGTGTTATTTCATAGCTGGTAATTAACTCTTTTAAACACTTTTGAGTAGTAGTTATCACCTTTTAACCCAATTAACATATTAAGGACCCTTGTAATCAATTCTAATCAAATTGTGTTAAGTTTTGGTGTTTTGATAACTTTTTGATCACCAAAGCAATCCAAGATTGAGGAAAGTTCTTTGGAATCCATAAGCAAATCCAGAATACAAGGAGTATGGGATCCTGCTCATTCCATTCGGTTGCCGCCACTTTACACGGATGACATCCGGAATTATGTTCCACCGCCATTTCACCCGGATGACATCCGAAATTCTGCTCCACTACCATTTCACCTGGATGTCTCACATCCGGAATTCAGGAGCCGGATGGGAGAGGAGGAACTTCTCCGGATATACATATCTGGATCCTCTAATAGCGCTCACCCGGAGAGTTTCGCAGCATTGCACAGTGCCGCTGTGTTCTCCTGAAGCTTCCCGATATGTGCGACCGACATCTTTAGATATTTTTCTTTAGATCTTTATCTTTAGACATTTTTCTTTAGATATTTTGCTTTAGATATTTGATGTCTAAATCCCCAAACTCTCCTTGTGACCCACCTATCATAGGATTCCTTAGTCCTTAAGTAAAAATAAAGGGGTGAATAACCTCTTATAAATAGTTTGTAATTTCCTTTACAGAGGATATCGATGATAGATCGATTAGGGAATCGAACTGGGAGCTTGTTCTCAGGACGCAACCTTTTGTACAGTTTTGGGAAGGAAGTAAAATACAGAGCACTTGCTCTGCTTTTGTTTTCTCGTTATTTTCTTTCTAGCTAATCAAACTCTGAGGATTTTTCCTCAGAGGATGAGAGACTAGGCTCTTTGTCTCTTGGAGTGAAGAAAGCCGGGTAAGTTTCCACATGCATAAATTGGAAGTTTTGTTGTTTTAGTTTTTATCTTTTTAGTTAACTTAAAACGCCTTTAAATCACCTGGGCCAACACTTGGTAAGGCAAGTGATCTCCATCCATTGAGATGCACTAGTTTATCTCTTGCGAGCCTCTGGGAGGTGGTTTGAAGGTAGGATTTTCTAGAATAGCCAACATTTGGTAAGCTTTTGGACTCCACGGAGACATCCATTAGTTATCTCTTGCGAGCTTGAGACGGGAAATCCAAGGTTAAAGATCACCTTGAATGGCAAGTGCTAGGTGAGAGGTATGAGTCATTGCAAGGTGCATCAGTGAGAGGGATTTAGTGTTTGAACCCATTAATGGGAAGCATCTGTACAAAACCGGTTAGAGAATTAACTATATGTTAATTCTCCAATGCGAGGAAAAGAAACAAGTGACCAGAACTCTCTTTTTGTACAAGGAATCTGAGCCCAGTGATCTAAACTCCAAGAGACATTTTTCTTTGTAAGTAAAATCAGTTACTATTTTTGGTTAGCTTAAAACCAAACTTTTTCAACTAAAGTTTATGTTTTCTTTTAAAGCTAACCTGGAAATGAAAAGACACCAATTCAGCTTTGAATTGATATCAATTGTGAAGTGAAAACCCATCCCAATGAACGATCCTAGAGCCACTATGCTATAGTAGCTTTGTCTTTGCTACCCTAGTTCATGGTGTAATAGGTTATAAATTTTGTTGATTACTCCCTGAGGACCAAAATCAAGGGACACCGGCTAGACATGAATCAGCTGATACACCGATTGGGCACGAATCAGGGTGCCTAAATGGGCCTAGGGTGCCTAAGTGGGCAATCAGGGTGTCTAAATGGGCCTAGGGGGCCTAAATGGGCCTCGGGTGCCTAAATGGGCCTTATGTGCCTAAATGGGCTAAGGGTGTCTAAATGGGCCTAGGGTGTCTAAATGGGCCTAAGGTGCCTAATGAGCAAAGAGTGCCTAAACGGGCCTAGAGTGCCTAAGTGGGCCTAGGGTGCCTAAATGGGTCAAGGGTGCCTAAATGGGCCAAGAGTGCCTAAATAGGTCTAGAGTGCCTAAGTGAGCCTAGGGTGCCTAAGTGGGCCTAAGGTGTCTAAATGGGCCAAGAGTGCCTAAATAGGTCTAGAGTGCCTAAGTGGGCCTAGAGTGCCTAAGTGGGCCTAGGGTGCTTAAATGGGCCAAGGGTGCCTAAATGACCTAAAATGAGTGTGTGTCATTTGAAAAGTTCCTAGGTTACCTTGAGTGAGTGTGTACAAGCTAGAAGGTACCTAAGTGGGCCTAAGGTGTTTAAATGGGCCTAGGGTGCCTAAGTGGGCCTAGGGTATCTAAATGGGCCTAGGGTGTCTAAATAGGCCTAGGGTACCTAAATGGGCCTCGGGTGCCTAAATGGGCCTTATGTGCCTAAATGGGCCTAGGGTGCCTAAATGGGCCTAGGGTGTCTAAATGGGCCTAAGGTGCTTAAATGGGGTAAGAGTGCCTAAACGGGCCTAGAGTGCCTAAGTGGGCCTAGAGTGCCTAAGTGGGCCTAGGGTGCCTAAATGGGCCAAGGGTACCTAAATGTGCCTAGGGTGTACTAAGTGGGCCTAGGGTGGTGCCTAATGGGCCAAGTGTATCTAAAAACTATCCTAAAAATGAATGAAAAGCCTAAGTCTAAATTAGGGCTACCAAGGGTCACAATAAGGGGTCAGTTAATCCCTCAACCAAAGTCTCCGAGGTGGCTCAAAAAAGGTAAGTAGTGTGAGTAGCTATGGGCCACCAAGGAACTACTATAAAGTATCAAATAAGTATCTAATAGGACATGTGCTAGGATGACAAAATTGAGGGTCTATAATATGTTAATTTGATGTTTTAGAATAAATTATGAATTAATTTTATCAAACAAAATTCATATTTAAAATAAGAATTAAATAATAAGTTTTAAGTTAACAATTTAAGTATAATTTAATTTACTCACAAAATTTTAGTACATGTAGGCTTAGATTATGATATTTGGTTGTTCTTTTTATAATATTGTAAGAAAATGTTCTAAAAACTTTTGTACTATATAAATGTATAATATTTTCATTCCGAATGAACTTCAAAAATTGTTTTGGTAGAATTTTGGATAACAAGTTTTTAAAACGTTAGAAAAAAGTTAGATGGGGTATAGTTTGGTCCTTTCTATTTATGAAGAGGGGTTGTTTTAGGCATAGTTTACTTTGCCTACTCTCCTGTCCTTCATTGGTTGAAAATTAGAACACACCAAGTCCCCATACCTTTGTAGACATAAAAAAATTAGTGAATTAAATTACCACTAATTTGGTCTTCAAAATGAATAAGTTTAAAAAAAATCCTCTTATGGATAAGTTTCCCTAAACTCCAACTATAAAAAAGATGATAATAATAATAATAATAATAATAATAATAATAATAATAATAATAATAATAAAGTTATTATTATTATTATCTTATTGGTAAAACCTATCGGGAGAAGAAAATTTTGCTAAAATCAAGGAACTAAATCCCTTGAATTAAACAACTAAAATTTGGGAATTTGAAATTCAAATTCCCTATTTTCATCTATAAATAGAGGTGTCTTTTATTAAGAAGGGGAAGAAAAATTTAGAAATTAGAAAAATCCAGAAAGGAAAATCTTAAGGAGAAAATCCAAAGGAGACTTCGTACTAGAAAAGAGGTTTCACAACAAAAGAAAAAACTTCATCAAATCTCCCTACAAGGTCGCTAAACGACAAAAGAACTACCACATGCGTTCTTCGCCATTCAACGAGTTCATTCGGGAATAAGCCACTTGTGGCCCTCAATTGATCTTCGAAATCAAGCAAACATCATTGTCGTCTTCCAAAGTGTGATCAAGGTAAAAAAATCAGAGGGAAAATATTCTTTTGGAAAGAATATTATTTTTGAGATTGTACCCACAATATTTTTAATTTCAATAAATACTTTGCTCGCATTATTTTCCTATCTATTTTGGTAATTTTACATGACCAAAATTTACGAAATTTGTGCGTAATAATTTATGGCACACCCGGTGGGACATCTCTACCGCTCATCTTTTTCGTTAGAAGATTTATCACTACTACATAGATGACACCCAAAAGAACTCAAGTTGTGCATGTCAACAAGGACAATGATAAGATCATCATTACACAATCGACACATGACGCTGCTACGGGCCCCATGACTCGTAGCAAAGCAAAATCAACATCTTCACTCTCAACAAAACAAACAAGTGAGTCTGTTTGTTTGCTAAAATCGGTAAGAACGCGTGATGAGCACCAACCACTCATCACCTTGGTCTCTTTGGGGGCAAAGAGACATAGTCCTCGTAGCAGGGAAAAACTCCCTTCAACACTATAGAACTTTGAGGATAAATCTCCTTGCTCTGTTACCAATGCCAACTCTAGCTTCGACTCACACTTTGGATTGCCAACTGGAATGTCAAAGAAGGAAAACTACTCCAATCGTTCCAACTTTTTTACTTCTCCCTTATTGATGACTATGCTAGTAATGGCAGCCGGTACTACATCCGTAGAGCAACAATTAGTAGAGATGGCTCATGCTATTGCCAAACTCACCAAGACACTCGAGAAGAAGGATATACAAATAGTTTCCCTCATAAACAAGGTTGAGGCACAAGTACAAAATACGGGTGAGTCAAGTCAAGGACTCAACCACCTTCCGAATGTTGCATCTTTTCTTGATGATGCACCACATACGTATAGGACAATGTAAGTTGAGAAATAAAATAGCAGAATTTGGCTCAGTGGCATCATTATCTGTCCAACAACTTCAGGACATGATAACTAACACCATTAGAGCACAGTATGGTGGACCTTCACATAGTACACTTATGTATTTTAAACCTTACACTAAGAGGATTGATAATCTACATATGTTTGTAGGTTATCAACCTCCAAAATTTCAATCATTTGACAGGAAGCGAAATCCAAAACAACATGTTGCCTATTTTGTTGAAACTTGTAGCAATGCAGGTACAGATGGTGACTTATTAGTTAAACAATTTGTCTGTTCTCTCTGAGGGAATGTTTTTTATTGGTACATAGACCTTGCACCTAAGTGTATTAATAATTGGGACCAAATGGAACGTGAATTCCTCAATCGTTTCTATAGCACCTGACGAACTGTAAGCATGATGGAACTTACTAACACTAAGCAATGGAAAGACAAGCCGATTATAGACTATATCAACTGTTGGCGTTTCTTAAGCCTTGACTGCAAAGATAGATTATCTGAGGTATCAGTCATGGAGATGTGCATACAAGGAATGCATTGGGGTCTCCTATACATTTTCCAAGGGATACGACCCTGTACCTTTGAAGAATTAGCTACTCGAGCACATGACATAAGGCTCAGCATAGCCAACCATGGTGTTAAAAAGGACCTTATTGTTGACCAACAAAGAGAAAAACATAATGGGAAAATAAGTGATAAGAATTCAATAAAACCCATCCAGGAGTCAATGACGGCAAATACGACTCTTATCAAAATCTCGGTGCAAGATAAAAAGAAGGAAGTAAAGGAGGCTAGACCAACCCAGGAAAATGAGAGGTGTCGATTCACCTTGAAGGAATTAGAGGAGAAGAAGTATCATTTTCCTGACTCTGATGTGCCTAGCATGTTGGAAGACCTTCTCCAGAAAAAAGTTATTAAGCTACTTGAGTGCAAATGTCTAGAAAAAATGGGTCTTGTTAATGATCTGAACAATTGTCATTACCATCGAATCGTCAGTCACTTGGTGGAGAAATGTTTCATCTTAAAAAATATCATAATAAAACTTGTAAAACAAGGAAGAATTCATCTAGATTTGGATGAAGTAGTAGAGTCAAATCATGCTACAGTCATATTTGGTCCCTTAATCCTGTTTCGTTACATGTTCCACCTAAGACACTAGGGTCATGCACCGATACTATCCAATGCAAGTCATCGAAACCAAAGCAAACATAAGTGTCATGTCAAGACACCCTTCTTCACTTCTATTTTGATAATGAATCAGTGTCATATAACGAAGGAGGTTGGACATCAGTGACACGAAAAAGACCTTGTAAGAAACAAGAATCTCATCCATACCCAAATCTTCCTAGGAAGGAACAACGTAAGCAAAATATTCACCGGCATGCGAAGAAGAAATAAGAAAAGAAACTTAAAAGAATAAAAACAATTGTGCAGGTTGATGACCTCTTGGTACAAAAGCTCATCACCCCTATCACCTTAAGAAAATACTTCCCTCTGAAGTTCTTCAATAAAGGGATGGTGACATCAACTCATATGGTCTCTTGTCATGAGACTTCGGAAAAAGATGAGTCAGGAAAAGATGAAGAAAATGCTTTCGGTGCAAAACCAAGGAAGATGATGAGGTAGTAGCAAATGATTACTACTCAAAAAGTGCTATTTTGTAGTTTGTAATTAACTCTTTTAAACACTATTGAGTAGTAATTATTAACTTTTAACTCAATTGACATGTTAAGGACCCTTGCAATCGTTTCTAATCAAATTGTGTTAAGTTTTGGTGTTTTTGATAGCTTTTAGCTACACCAAAGCAATCCAAGAATGAGGGAGAGTTGTATATAGTTCATGGAAAAGATTTTGGAAGCTCAAATTCATGAAGAACCAAGCTTTGGAGCTCCATAGTCCTTTGCCAAAGTCATTCAAAGTATGCAAGGAAAGAACAACGGAGAGAGGAAAAACAGAGTGAATAAAATAGAGGACAGCAGCTGCAATCTTATTTCGCACTTTTGGAGCACTTCCCGAAGTCCATTTTCTACATACTATATACCATTTCAAAGATCAGGAAGTCAAGAATCCAACGCTTCAAACCGTGTACGATTTGGAGCTCAAATAAGGAAGATATGGCCTTCGGTAGACAACTGCATCAAGTTGAGGGACAATTTCGCACCTTACGAAATTGGAACTTCAACGTGCGAAATTTAAAGTGGATGGCAGCTGTGCAGTCGCGGTGAAGCCCAAAGTGATTTTGAAACTTGCAAACTTGGATCTCAATGTGTGAAAGTGGATTCTAAGTTGCGAAATCAACTTGCCAAATTTTCGCAAGTCACCATGCAACGTGCGAAACTGGG
The DNA here is from genome assembly GCA_022058775.1 of Vitis hybrid cultivar. NCBI lineage: Eukaryota > Viridiplantae > Streptophyta > Magnoliopsida > Vitales > Vitaceae > Vitis > Vitis hybrid cultivar. The sequence continues at coordinate 429,581 of JAJJMF010028784.1, read as the reverse complement.
ATTTTCGTGCACCGACTCTTTTTCTTCTTATATTTTGTGTCTAAATCTCCATTTTCTCCTTGTATTCAACCACTCATGTAATTCCTTAGCTAGGAAGTATTCAAGGAAGGTTAAATTACCTTCCTATATAAACTCTCTTGTAAACACTTAAAAAACACTCGCTGGGGAGCTTGTTCCAGGAGACAAACTTTTGTATATTTTACACTTAGTGAAATACAGAGATCTTTTTGCTTTCCTTTTCTCTTTTCTATTTTCTTTTTCTTGGAAGCCAAACAACCTCTGAGGATGTTTTCCCAGAGGATGAGAGGCTAAACCTTTGGTTTCTTGGAGTGAAGAAAGCTAGGTGAAAAGTCCAGATGCAAAAGTGGAAAACTTTCATGCATTAAATACGAGTAGTTGGAGTTCATAAATGGCTTTTAAATCTAAAGTTTTGCTTTAAATCCCTTAGAATCACTTTGAATGGCCAATACATGATAAGCTTTTAGGTCTCTGTGGATACTTATTGCAAGATCCACATAAGACCATTAGTTATCATGTACGAGCCATTGGAAAGTGGCTCAAGGTGAAGACCCATAGTGTCTAAAGCCATTAATGGAACTTGACTACCATTTCTATTGACTTTTTATGGATTAAATCTTCATTATTAAACCTATACCGGTTCGGGAAACAACCATCCTTTATGTTGTTGTCCCTAATACGAGGAGAAAAATCCAGAATTTCCCACTTTGCATTCTGAACTTGATCCTAGCAACCTTTAGCTCCGGGAGAATTTCTTTCTTCCATTTTTACCTAGTTCTATGTTAGTTTAGTTCCAAACACCATTTTCAAAACAAATTTTATTTTCTTTTAAACTTTAAGTTTTTGACAAAGGAAATCATCAGACTCAATTTCTAATCTTGAGTCTATCACTGGTAGAGTGAAAACCCATCCCAGAGTTCGACCCTAGAGCTGCTATATTATAGTAGCTTTGCTACGCCAGTATAAGGTCATAGGATTTATAAATATTTTATGAGGAAATAGGAATTGCATTGATCCAGGTACTTAAGAATTCATCACTTTATGCCACAAAAATAAAGGAGACAAAACGATTTGAGGACAAAGGCCACGATTGTGCAACATGTTGTGCAAACATCACCTACACCAGTGGCAATGAAAAGAGTGTGACATCAAATTTTACTACAATTGTTTTCAAACCTCAGCATTCCAGTGATGCTCCTTAAAGCATGAGCCTAAAATGCATATTGCTCTTATCCTACAAGAGCTTAAACTATATATATTCTTGGCAAACTTATTAAGCTGAGGAACAAACTCGTTATATTAAAGAAGTCAAATTTGGAGATTCCAAACTAAAATCTCCAACTTCTCTACAAACAAGTGTTATTTTCTTTCAGCATGACGCATTCTCAAAAGGGTGATGCAACGTAGAAGCTAAATCCAAAAATGAAGCTTCAAAAGTCAAAATCAAACTCCAAACATTCTTTAACAAGCTCGTGGAAGAATATCAAACACAAACAAATGTGTCATTCATCTACCTTCAAAGCTAAAGAAGACAAGGTTGGGCTTTTCAAAAAACTTGAGGAAATTGTTGATAAGTTTACTTGAGATCAAGTCATCATTGACCCTTAATTAAATTTTGCTCCAAGGACACGTGTTTACCACCCTTGGATTAAAATCAAGTCCAAGCTTGACACATTATTCAACAAGCTCATGGAAGAATATCAAGCACAATACAAAAGTCCCATTCATCCACTTTTAAGGTTGAAGAAAATCAAGAAGAATTCAAAGGACTTCTTTTGTTATCCAAAATGCTTAAAGAAGGTCTTCACAAGTTTGGTTGAGAATAAGTCATCTTTGACACTCAATTAAACTTTGTTCAAAGGACATGAATTTATCATCATTCGATCAAACTTAAGACAAGTGATGCTCTTGGCCCGCATGAGCATAAACTGCGTATGGCACAAAAAAAGGGGTATGCTAAGTTGAAAACCTGAAACGACGACTTAAGCAAAATTTAGGATACATGCTCACAAGATTAAAATTTTATTCTAGTCTTGGTAAAAGTTAGAGTGTAAAAATAATAATAATAATGGAATTGCATTTGACTTGATCCTCTCTCTTTGAAAGGTACGTAGGCAACTCCGGGAAACCACTTGAGTTCAATCATTACCAAAAAAAAAAAAAAAAAACAAGTCTCATTTTGATTAATAAATAAATCTGGCTAACAAATGCCAAACTTTATTACATCTTAATAAAAATAAAAATAATGAATGAAGGAAAAGAATGAGAGCTAAAACTAAGTAAAAAAGTACAACGATCACATCCACACCAAGCATGCAAGCTCGTCACGTTGAGTCGTTAAGGCTTCTTGAAGTGTCTCTAAAGTCTTGATATCGACATCAGTAAGCACGAGAGTTTGGGCGATAATGACGTGTTCTTTCCTCAAGTGAGAAACATCTTTCCATTTATTAGCTATAATCTCATTGATCTCCAAGATTGAGTTGTGAAGGTGCTCTTTTTGTATACCTAGTTGCTCCAATTCCTTCTTAAGTACTTCCTGTTTAGCATAAAGAGTAGCTAAGTCAACCTTTATTGATTGATGATGGTTCGTCTGTACACCCTTAGAGTTTAGAACATCCACAATATGAGACGCAACAATAGCTAAACGTTCGCTTTGTACTTCCTGAGATATCTTCATAGAATGGGTGCGTTACACTACATTGAGGTGATCTACACTTTCCATGTACTTCTCAATCTAAGACTTTAATGGTGAAGGGTCTACTCCAATCTTCGTGATAGCATTGAAAAGCTCATCAATTTTTTCTCTTAATAATGAGAGACACTCATTGGAAGTTTTGATAATCATCTCCTTAATGTCTTTTCCTATCATAAGTACTACTTGGCGTTGGGAATTAAGGTTGATTTGTTCAATGTCAAATGTGTGAATGGAAGTAGGAAGAGCAACCACAGTAAGGCATGGAGATTGTTGTTCAGCAATTAAACTTGCAACTGCTAAAAATGTCAATTCATCATATGTTGTATCTCCAATTGTGGTCTTTTGACCTTGAGATTCAATCAGAACATCACTTAAGATGTTAGTAATACCTTCATCACCCAAATGAGAATGAGGCAAAGATAATGGGATGATAGAGTCATTATCTCGTTGTATAGTCAAAGTAAAGGGCATTGACTCCCTAATAGCAACAACATTTTCAAACCGATCCTTAAGAGAGGACTCATTCCCTTCATCGATAAATTGGTTGTCACCCGTCACCTAAGACAAATAATTATTTTTGTGAGTATCAATGCAAAAAAATTACCTCTTCACCATCAAGTTCCATCGGTTGAGTAGAAGTTGGGACATCAACAAAGAAGACATTTGCATCAAGAGGATGAGAGTTAGTCTCATCATAGTACACATGGTTGGGTCTAATCTTTCAACATTTGAAGTGACATTCACTTGTACTTTCAAAGTTATCATTTGATACATAAAGACCCTGTGCATTGTTATATTGATTAAAAGTCTTGTGACAGTGAGTACTACCACCATTGAAAATAGTTTCCTCATGCTCTAAGTGTGTAGAGGTATTAGTTTGATGTCCACCCATTGAGCGCTTAGAAGAAGCTCTTGAATCATTAGGTAAATCATCAAAATCTTTCTCAACATTGTCTCTAACATTCTCCTTAGTAGAAACACTTGAGTCAACCTTGTGTGTTCTACTCTCTAAAGATTTTGAGGGTATTTTTCGAGAAGAATTAGGAAGGGGCTCCATACAAGCAGCAGTAAGAATTTCCTTATCAGGATTACACACTCTGATCCACCAATCCATATAAGCCTTAGTGACTGAAAAATCTTTAAGACTATGATAATCTAGTATAGTAACTTTGGAGTAGGTACCAAGCCTAGTGCATGACTCCCAATGTTGATACACCACCTCTAAAGTTCCAGTGCGAAAAATCTCTGGCAAACCCCCCAGAAGGTCTTGAGGATACCCAAATTGCTTGGAAAATCGATGAGGATAAAATGATTGGATCACCCGATGGTTACCTTGTCATGAAAATAAATAACTAGAACGAAGACTTATGAGATAAGAAGCTTTGGTAACACCAATAGATTCATTATCAGTCCAGTGCACACGTTCCTTGTGGCTCAATGCCAAGTGGTCCAACTTTACGCCTTTGCAAGACATTATCAAAGCTTGAGCTTGCAAATCATCAAAACACTTAGTAGAAAACTTGTTGGCATAATAAGTCATCTATGGGGGATGGTTCCAAGGAGAAATGAAATGGGTGTCGAAATATTCACCTAACCATCTATATAAGTAATGAATAGGGAAAATAGATGCATTAGTCCCAGGTTTCAAAGAACAACCGATTTCATTTAAGTTGTTGTAAATGCTTGTTAACACTGGAACAACAAGGCTAAATGTCTCACATTGAGCCATTCTACTAGCTACTTTGAAGACTCTAGGATGAATCAAATTGATACACCCCCAAGGAAGAACAAACTTACATAAGCAACATGCTAAGAAAGCGGCCAAGTAAGTCTCTTTATCATCTACCTCGACTACGCCAAGGTTGTCAAAAATTTTCATCTCCGACTGAGTATGAGATTTAATAGGATCAATTTCCCCAAAGGGGTTATGAGTTTCCTTAGGCCTCTACACCTTATTCCTTATACTTTTGTTTGGAGGTTTTGCATACTTCATGGAGCCTTTATACCAAAATGACACCCAAGAGGCTAACTTGACTGAAGACTTTCTTTTCATCTTAGAGCAAATTCGATGATATGCAAGGAATAAATTTCGACAACTTTGTGGGACTGAGGACTTTGTTGCATCATTAGATAAGTCCTCCACGCTCGGCACCATCTCATCATAAAAAGATCCAATGATGGGTAGTCCAGCAATACGATACAAGTCCCAAAGGGAAATGGAAACTTCTCCAATGGAAGTATGCAAGGTGTCAGTAGTAGGGCACCAACGTTTCAAGGGACACATTTACAGGTGGGTAAAAGTAGATGATGGGTGCGCGAGTGAGAGCTCTAACTTGATCATTGTTTGATAAACACCTGTAGCCTCCCAGTGTCTCCTTGGCTGGTCTCACCGTGTAAGTAGCCATCGATTTCACCATTTTTCTTTTTCTGGAGAGAAACACCCAAACCCGGAGAAATAACTTGGATAGGATAAGTGATTTGCAACACCTTATATGAATGCCTTGCAAATATAGGAGATATATATATATATAGCACCCATGGCTTCTTGCAACCTAACTTTCAATCCTAATATAATGGCATTAACTAATGTTCAACCCAGCCCACAAATAGCTCTGCCTAGGATTCAAATGTCTTGATCCGCGAATAATCCTCCATATATATATGGGGTTATGAGGTGGATATCTTGCAGGTCAGATTTTAATTTTTCTTTAAGAATTGTACAATAGGAAGAGAAATTCAATCGCACAAGGAGATAGTAATTTGCATGAAAAACCATTCACAAAACCTCTCATTATATGTGATGTAAAAACCATTGGATTAGAAAGACTAGAGTTACAATCCATTAAATATAAAGAAGAAGTACATAGATTTATCTTATGGTTTCTATTTATAAGATTTACAATTTAGAATTTACACCTAATTTGATTTTTGCGATGTAGTGTTACTACGCTCTTTCATAGACTTTTCAATGCCTCGAAGAGATACAAATTCATGAAGCAAGAAAACAAATCATAAATAATCTAAGAGTTCAGGTTAAATACAAAGAATAATAATTTAAAGTTTAAACATATGAATTTTTTAAAGAACACTCACAATAAGAATAAATTAGAAAAAATCTAGTGGACGTGAAATCAATTTTAAAATCATATTCTACAAAAAAAAAAAAAAAAATCATTTAGCACACTGAAGAATCTTAGAAAGATTTGGAAATGTTTTTTCTTCTTTTTTAAGTTAAAAAATATTTAGAAAAAAATTCTCTTAAAATTCTTTTTTGAATTAATTTTATTATATAAAAATATTATTCTTTTTAAATTTTTTATTTAAGATTCTTTTTCAATTAATTTTATTTGTAATATACACAACCCATTTCTCACCTAACTTAATTATACTTATCTCTTTACATAGTTAATATTCCATCAATCTTAAATTTTTTAAAATAGTGTAAATTAATCATAAGAAAGTAACCAAAGTTTAATCATCATCAACAAAACAAAATTTCCAACTTAGCCCAATAATAATATATATTTTTTACCCATATCGGATTTTTTTCTTTTTTTAATTACCCATATGGTATATCTTTCCATGTTTATTCCAACTGGTTATATTTCATTACACGTTGAGTGTGACTGGTTGTTGAACATACATTCATTAACCTAACAGAAAAAAATAGTGGGCTTCACTTTCAAGGAATAACGGTTGTGAAAAGGTGAATCTCAATAATAGACTACACCTAGAAGGGGGATGAATAGGTGTTGTAGAACAATTTAAAAATTCTCCCAACAAAGGTTACCTAACCTTAGACTTTCTCAGTGTCAAGAAATTTCTCTTCCAACAACTATTCAACAAATCATAACATCCATAAGCAAGAATGTATACACCAACACTCTCCCAACAATTTATAAATGTAATACACATGCAAATGCTTCACCAATCCTCAAAAATAAATCAAAAGAACAGTTATCTCCTCAACTCATATCAATTCACTTCATGATATCATTAACCAAAATGAGTAGAAAAATTATTAAGGATATTTCATGGATCATCAACATTTATATCACCTCATGTTTCTTCCATTCAACATGTATGCCCAAGTAACCAATGATATCAAAAACATAAATTAAATCAAAGTGTAGAGTGAGAGAAAAAGACAATTAACACTAGATTTTAACGTGGAAAACCTCTGAAGAGATCAAAAACCACGAGCCTACCACCAATTGAAAAACTCCACTATGAAGAATAAAAACTGAGTACAAGGTTTTACCTAGCCCAAGCCAACCAATCCTTCCCGGACCAGTTGACTAGTACTTTCACTTTTAGCTTCTCACTTTCATCTTCCGGAGCACACTTGGAGTTAGCACCAAGCTCAATCTCGGCCTCTTCTTGAATCCACACAAGAAGAAAATGAGTTTTTTCACAAACCCAAATAGAATGAGAGATTGAGATATGAATGAAGGAATGAATCAACCCATTTATTGTTCAAGAAAATCCATTAAAAACTAGTTTGGAGAACATTAAGAGAAATGGATTTTCTTTGCAATCAAAAACCCCTAAATTAGGAAAAGATATGAGAAAATGAAGAACACATGGAGTGATTGCAACTCTCTCCACGTTTTCTGCAGTCTCTACCTAGAAAATGAGAGAAGTTTTATTTAAAGTGCAAAAAGAAGCCCTTCATCTAATGGCTAAAATTTGATCTTAAAACAAGTTAGTTGGATCGATCTGCCCCTACACCTGGATCGATCCAGAAATAGGGGAATAAAAGTCTTGCACCAAAAACCATTTCTCCCAACTTTCTAACACATTTAAAGATTAAAAACAAGGTTGATGCACATTCAATCACCACACACTCGGCTACATACCTCGACCTCTTAGCAAAGTCTTAGTCTTCAAAGTTAAGTATTCTGAAGAAGAATTGGAAAACCAAGTTAGGGGACACTTAGGAATTTTGTCTGGAATTGCCAACCTAGCTAAACACTCACAGGTTGCACTAAACATCACCAAGTTTGTCCCCACTGGATTTGATTGAATCCAGTGATGTGAGCGCATCAAATGGTGAGATGCATATAAGGTATGGAGACTTGATGTGTTCAAATTTTCAGCCAATGAAGATACCCGAGAAGTCCCTCTTCAGAGATAAAAAGGACCAAACTATACCCCACATGGAATAAAAGACCCCACTTTTTTCTTTTTCTTTTTCTTTTTTTACATTGTAAGAAGTTGTAATGAAAGTTTTGTATCATTGGTTAGAAAATTATAAATAAATAAATAAATAAAAACAACTAAATATCATAACCTAAACATGCATATACTAAAATGTTGTGTGTAAGTTGAACTATATATTTTGGACTCATAAATGTGATTAAGGTTTACACCAACTTAGGTGATATTTGTTTTTTGACTTAATAGAAAAAAAAATATTTGATTTTTTTTATTATGTTAAAAGTAACTGTAGACCCCGTGTTTTTCACGTGCGTCCCCACTCGACGATGAGACTCGTTTTTCATTTATTTGGTGAAAAATATGATTTTTAGAAAAATACTTAGAGTCGCCACTTATTTTTGTTTTATTTTTTTAAAAGGAAAACAAAATAAGAAAAAAAAAACCTATGTAACTCCTTATTTGGAAAAGATATGTCTGCAAAAATAGAATCTAGATCCGAAAGTCAAGTTACCTATTGGGAAGGTATGATGGTGAGTCGTAGCACCCCTCTAAGCCAGTATTAGTACAATCTCTACTAAACGAATTAAGGGAATTATGATAATTAATTAATTAATTATGGATGCCAAGAAAAATAATCATGGAAATGAGCATGTACAAGTTATGGTGAAAATCAATATACACAAAATAATGATGAAATCTAATTACAAGAATACACAAAATAAATAACAAGAGAATTATGCAAAATGATTTATTGAACTAAATAAAAAAAAGATATTAAAAAAAAATTCATGAAATTTCCAAGGATTTTATTAAAAATGATTTTTGAATTAATGATTTCAATTTATTTATTTACAAAAAAGAGTGAATTTATTTTCTCAATTTCATTTGTATTCAATTTTCAAAAAAGTTATTTACACTTATTGTATCAAAACAATTTATTACAAAATTTCAATTTGGATATAAAAATTATTTTTACTTGTTTTTACTATAAAAGAATGGATTTTTACAATTTTATTTACAAAAGTATTTCAATTTGTTTTCATTTAAGAAAAGTGACTTATACAAATTATTAAATATATATATAACTTTGCTTGCAAAAAAATTTTTAATTAAAAGGAAAAAAATTTTAAATCCCCTATTTCTAAAAAATTACTTTTAATCCCATATTAATTAAGGAAAAATAATTTATTTAAAAAAACATTTTTCTAGACAATTTTATTAAAAATTAATTTTTGGGATAACTTTATTTACAAAGCAATTTTTGGACAATTTTTATTAAACAAATAAATTTTTGGACAATTATTATTAAAAACATTTTTCAAATTCTATTAAAAACATTTTTTTTTCTAAAAACACTTTTATGAATTTTTATTAATAAAAAAAACTTTCTTTTATTAAAAAGAATATTTTCTGAACTATTATTTTATTAAAACATGTTTGCTGAATCGTTCCTCTTATTTAAACAAAATTTCTAGTTTGTTTAATGTTCAATTCTGTACACATTCAATAAATATATACAAACGAATATTTACAAAAACTAATGAAACTAAAACCAAATAAAAGTGGGAAATAAAATATGTACCCAAACAAGCTTACAATAAGTTCAATGTCTTCCTACGACTTTTCGAGTCTCACTTTCTTTCATGAAATTTCGTGTTCCACATGTCATAAATTCGTACACAACCAAAAAAATCCAAAATGTGCCCATACAAAAACAAAAATAGCCCAAAGTGTAAATATCCGAAAATATGTAGAATCCAAAATAATTATTCAAACCCAAATTCAAACTTCAAAATAGTCCAATAAATTTCATCAATTAAAAATGTACAAATTAACAAATATAACTCAACAAAAATATCCCACATGTCATAGACCCTAATCTAAAGTTTCCAAATTAATAGTCAAAATATAAGCTCAATTAATCAAACCCAAAACATGATAAATTAAAATAAATCTCATTAGGTCTAAATTTAATATTCCATAATCCAAGCCCAATTTAATATGCAAACCTAAATCCACAAACAAAATCACCCAATTTAATATGCAAACCCACATCCAAAATATACTATAATATTATATCATATCCAAATTAAATAATTCAAATGAGCACAACCATAAAAATTATCAACTAATTTACCCAAATTAACAAATTCTAAATTAATTCACCAACAATAAATTAGCCTAAATTTCATATTAATTTTCCAATAACAAATTAACCTAAATTCTATATTAATTAACAAAGCTCAAATTTCATATTAATTCAATAATTCAAATCTCACAAACAATAATTGCTATTAAAATCAAATCAAGAAAAATAAATAATAATAATAATAATAATAATAATAATAATAAATGAAGATAATAAGAAAATGGGGGGTGGAAGAGCACCGGAAATGGCGTCGGCATCATGCCATTGGCAGTGATGAGGGAGTCGGGTGGGGATGTGGGTGTTGGGATTCGTGGAGTGTGTTGGAAAAGAGAAAGAAAAAAAATGGGGCTATGAGGGTGGGAGTGGTGAGTGGCGGTATGTGTGGGAGTTAGGAAATGAAAGAAAAATGGAAGAGATGAGATGGGGGGGTGTCTAATAGACTTTGGTGTTGCAGGAAGGAAAAAAAGAAAAAAGAAATATAGCAGTTAGGGAGATGAGGAGCAAAAAAACTAAAAAGATAGAAAAATGAGAAGAAAGAGAATAAGAAAGAGATGAGAGAGGGGAGGAGGTGACGTGGGGGTATGGGTGAGAGAGAGAGAGTGGGTAGGGTAGTTGGGGGAAGGTAGGAAGAGAGAGGAGAGAGGAGAGAGGAGAGAGAAAAGAAAGAAAAAATAAAAGGAAGAAAATAAAAAGAAGGAAAATAAAAAAATAAAAAGGAAAAAAATAAAAATAGAAATAATAATAATAATATGATAATTAAAACAATATACAAAATAATAAAAACTAAGAATTAAATGGTGAGTGAATAAAAAATATCACATGTAATTGGGATTTAAAATCTAATGATAAAATTGGGCTCAAGATCAACCTAAAAAAAAAAGGAACAAATTTTAGGGTCTACAAATATGCCCTTTTTCGGTAGAGTTCACGAGTAAATTGAGTGTATACACAAACGAAACGAAATGGGCTCTGAAAAACAAAAAAAAAAAAACCACCAAATTTGTCACAGTATGACACGAGCTCTCTTAAACGAAAACAAGAACAAAAGGGCTCTAAAACCCTACAAAAATGAAATGACAAGAACGAAAATTCCTAAGATGCCCCTAAAGTTACACTATAAATCCAGACTACCCTGGAAAAGTCTCCAAAAGTGACTCGAAAATTGATAGTGAAGGCGAGTAACAGTCGAACCACCAAAGAGCATAGGAATGAGTACAAAGGAAAAAAAAACATATGTGTACCATACGAGGACATAAGGTGTAGAGTATCTAACAATACAATCAAGACACATGCTACGAGATCATAGAGCTATATCCTATACCAAAGCTGAGAAGAAACTCTAAAATATCATAATGAAGTGAGAAACACATATGCAACAAAAAGAGAAGTATGGTGAAATGTGAAGCTATGAGAATAGGGCATGCAATGCCAGTTATCAAGAATGTCGAGAGTTGTGGCTCTGAATGATAAGACTGACTCTAAATGCTAAACAAAGAAAAAAAAATGGCTCTAGAAGCCAAAACCAAAAGCCTACAAGTGAAGTCCTACGGTGGTGATATAACTTAAATGCCTATAAATGCAAATTTATGGTTGTGAAACTCTCAAAGACCCATAGATAAAAATTTATGGTGGTGAATCTGAAATGCCCAAAGATGTCTGATCTATGGTGGTGAAAACTAATCAAGACCCATAGATTATAATCTATGGTGGTCAATCTGAAATGCCCATAGATGTATGATCTACGGTGATGAAAATTGATCGAGGTCCATAAATGATAATCTATGGTGGTGAATCTGAAATGCCCATAGATGTATGATCTATGGCGGTAAAAAACTAATCAAGGCCCATAGATGAGAATCTATGGTGGTGAATCTGAAATGCTCATAGATGTCTGATCTATGGTGGTGAATCTGAAATGCCTATAGATGTCTGATTTATGGTGGTGAAAACTGATCAAGGCCCATAGATTTTCATCTATGGTGGTGAATCTAAAAGACCCATAGATATCCAATCTATGGCGGTGAAAATTGATCAAGGCCCATAGATGAAAATCTATGGTGATGAATTTGAAAGATCCATAGATATCCAATTGATGGTGGTGAAAATTGATCAAGGGCTATAGATGAAAATCTATGGTGGTGAATCTGAAATGCCCATAGATGTCTAATCTATAGTGGTGAGAACTGATCAAGGCCCATAGATGATAATCTATTGTGGTGAATCAACTAAAATGCCATAGATGTTTGATCTATGGTCGTGAAAACTGATCAAGGCCCATAGATGAAATTCTATGGTGGTGAATCTGAAATGGCCATATATATATGATCTATGTTGGTGAATCTAAAATGCCCATAGATGTTTGATCTATGGTGGTGAAAACTAATCGAGGCCCATAGATGATAATCTATGGTGGTGAATCTAAAATGCCTATAGATGTTTGATCTATGGTGGTGAAAATTGATCAAGGCCTATAGATGATAATCTATGGAGTTAAATTTAAAATGCCCATAGATGTTTGATTTATGGTGGTGAAAATTGATCGAGGCCCATAAATGATAATTTATGGTGGTAAATCAATTGAAATGCCCATACATGTCTGATTTATGGTGGTGAAAACTGATTAAGGTCCATAGATTGAAATCTATGATGGTTAATCTGAAATGCTCATAGATGTCTGATTTATGGTAGTGAATCTGAAATGCCCATAGATGTCTGATCTATGGTGGTGAAAACTTGTCGAGGCCCATAGATGATAATCTATGGTGGTGAAACTGAAATGCCCATAGATGTCTAATCTATAGTGGTGAATCTGAAATGTCTATAGATGTCTGATCTATGGTGGTGAAAACTAAAATGCCCATAGATGTTTGATATATGGTGGTGAGAATCACTGAAAGAAGGGGGAGGCCTTAAACAAATTGACAGTAGGGGAATGCCCTGAAAAAAAAAATTGAAGGATGAGGGATGCCCTAAACAAACTGATAATAGAGGTATGCCCCATACAAACTAACAGTAGGAGGATGTCTTAAACAAACTGATGAAAGAGGAATGTCCTTAAAAAACTGAAGGAATGGAGATGCCCTAAACTAACTAATAATAAGGGGATGCTCCAGACAAACTGATAGTAAAAGGATATCCTAAACAAATTGATGAAAGAGGAATGCCCTAAAAAACAGAAGGAAGGGGGATGCCCTAAACAAACTGACAGTAAAGGGATGCCCTAAATAAACTAAAGGAAAAGGGGATGCCCTAAACAACCTAGCAAAAAAGGAGATGCCCTAAACAAACTGACGATAGGGGAATGCCCTAGATGATAACTCGTAAAAATCGACAAATGGGTCTAACAACCATGAAATCAACATGAGATGTGATAAACCCAAAAAGAGGGGTATGCCCTAGTAGAAGAGCGTTAAAGGAGGTATGCCCTAGTATGACGTCTCGCAAAGATCAAGAAATAGATCGAGTAGTGAGAAAATCTACAAAAGATCTGATGAACTCAAGGATGGGGACACGCCTCAATAGAAGAGCACTAAAAGGGGGTATGCCCTAATATGACGACTCGTAAAGATCAAGAAATAGATCGAGTAATTAGAAAATTTGCAAAAGATCTGATGAACTTAAGGATGGGGGTATGCCCTAGTGTAAAATAGTAACCAACATAAGACACAAAATGTCACCATACAAGACACTCTAGGATATGCTCAACGATGATGCAATGAAAAAGTCTAACATCAATTAATAAATGCTTAAACAAGACCATATATCACGAAAACTAAAATAATAGGCCAAATAAATGTTGACCAAGACTCTAAGTCTAAAATGTAAGCAAAGCAAGACACAACATATTAACTGTCAATATGAAAACATCATCACAAATACATCAACAATTTAATAGGTCATGCCATCATGGAAGATGTTGAACCAAATCTCCAAAGGCATGTGAAAACTCGACCAAAAAACTCAAGACTGGTCTGCATCCTTCCTTGATCAAGAGAATGGGATAAGGTCATGCTCAATAATGAGATAAATAGGCGAAATATCTATTAGGCTCTGAATCAAACAATGTCAAAGGCAAAATATCGAGTATGTAACAAAGGTAAGTGGATATTTGAATCAAACTAAGTATGTTGAGAATACTAAACTCAGGGTGTCAACAACTCTATAATCCATCAACAAAAGGTCAAGTCTCAATGTCAAAATCAGTAAGGTGGCTATGCCTCAGTATGAATGCATCCTCTCAATATGGGTAAGCTCTAAGTGCAAGATAATCTCTAGGAAGTATGTGTCTGGCATAAGCTGTCATCTCATAAAATCCATCACGGATGAGTGGGTTATGCCCCAGTGTAAGCATCTCCAAAACAAACATCGATGAGAGGAGTACAACCAATCATACATCATCTGATCAAAATGAATCTCCACTCCTCAAAGTCATTGTGGTAATGTGAAGAAAGTATCTGACCTCATATAAAGAAAGACCATGTCCCAATGTAAAAAGGATCAAACAAAGTGGTATGCCTCAACAAAAAAAAAGTACTTTGACATGATCATGGCCCGATGTAAGCTGGTATCTCTAAGATCAATCGCTAATAAGATGGTTATGCCCCAGTCTAAGGTGATTTCTGAAATGCTCAAGAACCAATATAGCTCTCACAAGTGTGTGTCATGATCCAATCACTCAAAAATCCGTCAATACCCATGAGAGGGCTATGCTCCTATATAAACACATCAAATCAAATCACCCAGTCATATCTCATACTCCAATGTAAAGAAGAAACTAATCACCTCCTAGGAGCAACTATGCCGCAAAAACCATCATCAACTAAGAGGGGTATGCCCTTATGTAAAGTACACCAGATGAAATATACCAATCAAGTATCGCCCACATGAAAGCTATCAAACACAATGTGTGATATCATGGCCTTAGGGTGGTCTTAAGACTCAAGACGTAATGTAGGCTAAGGTAATAGGGTGAAAGAAATTAAGTGAAACAAGGCTCAAATACCCGATGATCAAAATCCATATCATCGTGTGTAGAATGCTATATGTATAGAGAGTCTCATAAATCATGGACCTAATTAGGACGTCCAATATGAATATATCAGTGATGAAGAAAGAATCCAAGATGAATATATCAATGATGAAAGAGAAGAAATGAAGAATATCAAATTGCTAATGGAATGTATAAGAATGATGTGAGGAAAATATCAAACACGGAATGTAAATCGATATGAACAAAGAACAATGTAAGCAAGGTGAATGAAATACCATGAGAAGAACAAATAGATCGAAGGAAAATGAATGAGCGCTAATCCACTCAAATCAAGTCATGAAGAACAATCAAATCACCAATGTATGTAATGATGGAGAAGACAATGATCTGAAGTCCCTAGGAAAATGTCACTTGTCTCTCACACATAAAATACATAACGAGATAGGCACAAGGAGATGAGAGCATCCTGAAAGTTCACATACGAACTTTCATAAGCAACTAACTCAATAAAACAACCTCAATGAAGAATGACACTATATACATACATACATGAGCTTATTTATTATTTATTTATTATTTATTTTTATTTTTTTACTTGCACATACTCTAAATATCAACAAACGAGCACCACTGAGAATACATAATGAAATGGATATACTCTCAAACAAAGACATATACACACTCTCTCCAACAAAATGACCTTCTCAACTAAAGATCTCTGAACCAATGTCCATGAGATAAGAGTGGAGAGGGATATGACCATCCTCTATGCATTGAAATATGAAAGATCATCACTCCTTGCATAGAAAGAAACGTGATGACAAAGATAAAGGATAGAACAAATGATATAAACAAAAAGGTATGATGAAAAATGATGGGACAACAAAAAAAATAATGAAGAAGATGAGTCAATAAGTCCATGGCTCATGAGACTCCCGAATAAAGCATATATACACCGGAGGACCCCTATCTTGGTGTAAAATGTAAGCAAGGCTATAAGAAAGAAAAGACTATAATGCTCATGTGAGGCTCAAGGGGCTAGCAATGGTTCGGATGTCAATAAAGGTAATAGGATGTGAGCTAACTGAAATAAAGGCCACCCATCATGCAACCATAGTCTCAAACATCGTGCTCTCAAACCCTTAAATGATCAATATTGAAGACCAATGTCCATCTTATATAACCACGTCAACCATCTAGAATCATGTGTCAAACCGTACTCCAAATACTCTATAATAATCTCAAAGATAATCCTCTCAAAGCAAAGTAAACAACAATCTCATCAGGCACAACTGCTCATCACAAGACAAATCTCATCATACAAGATCGATTTCTATACTCATGGCAAAATAAATGACAGTCCAATCAGGCAATCGAACAATCCTCACATCATAAACCAACCAAAGATCATAAGTCATCCATCACCATGCAAGATCAACTCTGGGCTCAAACTCCTCACACTCTACCTGGTTTGATCAAATAGGGGATATACAAAACTAGAACAACTAGAAATGGAAAGGTCATATAATGGTGTCAAGGGTGATGTTGTGCAAAACTCATAATGAATGGATGTAAGTCAAAGCAAAGTGAAGGTGTGAGAGTAAGGTACTACTCTGATAATAAGAAGATGGGTTACAGTTTTGAACTCCCTAGGTCAAATCTTCTATCCTAGGCTAATAAGCTCAATATCTTTCATGATAGGTCAGGCCTTAAAACCATGATGTGCAAGTGAATAGATGCCTCAAGTCAAAAGTACAACACATCATATGAAATATGGTCCTGTGATAGCAATCTAAAATTAGATAAATGACAGAAACTCTAAAGTCATAAAAGTGTCCACTATGATATGGCTACAAATGTGACTAAAGAATTTTTATCAATAAACCAGAAAATGAATGAGGTGTGAAAAACAACACTATCATGAGATCGATATTCCATCTATAACAAAATATCTTTGATTCACTTTCAACCCAAGCTTCATAAAGAAAAATGATAAGGTGATAAAGATGAACCTCTCAAAAATGGTGTGCATGTGAAAACATGCCTTTCACCTTTCTGTAATGAAAATGATAAGCATTGGGTTGAAAATGGAATCAAATGAATCAATCAAAGAATGAAATATCAGACCTATGATAAGTGTAGAAGGGTGAACATGATCGATGAGCATACCCTAAAGTGTCAAACAAATGACAATAAACTGAAAAAATGTACCGACTTAATAAATGAAACATGTTTAAAGCCCTAAAGGAAAACGTGCTAGACTCAACAAGCAATAAGAAGAAACCAAAACCATACAACAAAAGGTAGTCCAACTGATACTCAAACTCGCACCGATATCTAAGCTCTCTCAATTGGAGACCAAAAGATAGAGTACTAGATCCAAACTATGACTAAAGTAGCCCCAAAGGTTCTCAGATGCACCCACGTGTAGGAAAGGAAATCCTAATCAAAAGATCTAAGGCTCAACCTACAAGGTCAAGGCGGCTCTTAAAAGACAAATGAGTGGACTTTAAAGGATCTCTAGCAGAAGCGATCATACCCTTTGACAATACACAACCTCCTACACGTCTCTGAAGAGACGAGGCACTTCCATGCAAGGTGGTCATTACCTCCACATATGCACTACCTCAACATCCTAGGGAGTTTCATATGGTGAAAACTCTCATATCTCTCACCACTCGGTGGTAATCTAAGGTGCACAATGAACGGTGTGGGTGCATTCGAAAATTCTATCAAACTAAGCAGAGAGAAAACACACTGGTCACACAAATATCCTAAAATCTAGCTCTGGGCTATACAAGTCTTCAAATATCGGACTCCGATCAACATCAATGTGTTGGTCTCCTCCAAAATGCTCCTAAACATAGATATAGCCTATCACTAAACCCTACTCCGAATCACTAGCTCAGTCGGAGAACAAACAAAGCAACAAGTCTCATATCAAATACAAGAACAAGGGAAACAAGGTTGACCGAGACTAGAGAATTAGAGGTAAGGAGATAGATGTGTGTCCTAATTAGACAAGCAATACATGCATCACATAGAAGAATAGCAGTCATGCACCAAGGAGTCATGCAAATGACAAGTATATCACTCATATCTACACACAAGCTAGGCAAGAATATGATAAGCAAGATAGGTATATAACAAGAATAAGCAATATGTTGAGATAAACAAGATAATATACAATAAAGAGAATCAATCACACCAATATGAACGAGATATACAAAAATGAGAATATACATGTCAAGGAAAGTAAGATAATCATATAACAAGAAGAGTCACTATACTAAAGTAGGTAAGAGAATCAATCGATGTAATCAACATGCCAATATAGCCAATGAACAATAATAACCAAACATGCATCATAAAGAAAAAGGGTAATCATGCAATATGCAGTCATACAAAACAGATACATACAAATATAAGCAAATATATACAAGCACACATGATAACAAGAATCAATATATAATAAGGCACATGCAATATATATACCAAATAATCAACATGTCAACTATCATATGCCTTAAAACATGCAAATATATAATAAAGGCATAATAAGGGGGTGTCCACTAATCAATTAATCAAACGTCACATTTCCTTCAACTCAAGTTCAAGTTTGACCCTCTAAAGATCCTTAGTGGAGTCGCCATTTTGTGGACCCCGCATTTTTCACGTGTGCTCCCACTTGACAGCGAGACTCATTTTTCATTTATTTGATGAAAAATATGATTTTTAGAAAAAGACTTGGAATCACCACTTTTTTTTGTTTTATTTTTTTTAAAGAGAAAACAAAATAAGAAAGAAAACCATGCGTAACTCCTTATTTGGAAAAGACATGTCTGCAAAAACAGAATCTGGATCTAGAAATCAGGTTACCTATTGGAAAGGTACGGTGGTGAGCCATAGCACCCCTCTAAGGTCGCATATGTATGATCTGTACTAAACGAATTAAGGGAATTGTGGCAATTAATTAATTAATTATGGATACCAAGAAAAATAATCATGGAAATGAGTATGTACAAATCATGGTGAAAATCAATATAAACAAAAATAATGATGAAATCTAATTACAAGAATACACAAAATAAATAATAAGAGAATTATGCAAAATGATTTATTGAACTAAATAAAAAAATATTAAAAAAAAGTTTTCAAGAAATTTCACAGGATTTTACTAAAAATGATTTTGAATTAATGATTTCAATTTATTTATTTACAAAAAGAGTGAATTTATTTTCTCAATTTCATTTGTATTCAATTTATAGAAAAGTTATTTACACTTATTGTATCAAAACAATTTATTACAAAATTTCAATTTGGGCACAAAAATTATTTTTACTTGCTTTTACTATAAAAGAATGGATTTTTACAATTTTATTTACAAAAGTATTTCAATTTATTTTCATTTAAGAAAAGTGACTTATACAAATTATTATATATATATATATATAACTTTATTTGCAAAAGAATTTTTAATTAAAAGGAAAAAAAATTAAATCCCTTATTTCTAAAAAAAATTATTTTTAATCCCATTTTAATTAAGGAAAAAAATTATTTAAAAAAAAATTTTCAGGACAATTTTATTAAAAATTAATTTTTGGGACAACATTATTTACAACACAATTTTTGGAAAATTATTATTAAAAAAGTTTTTAAAATTCTATTAAAAACAATTTTTTTTGGATTTTTCTAAAAACACTTTTATGAATTTTTATTAATAAAAAAAACTTTCTTTTATTAAAAAGAATATTTTCTGAATTATTATTTTATTAAAACATGTTTGTTGAATCGTTCATTTTATTTAATAAATTTTCTAGTTTGTTCAATGTTCAATTTTGTACACACTCAATAAATATATACAAACGAATATTTACAAGAACTAATAAAAATAAAATAAAATAAAAGTGGAAAATAAAATATGTACCCAAACAAGCTTACAATAAGTTTAATGTCTTCATATGGCTTTTCGAATCTCACTTTCTTCCATGAAATTTCATACTCCACATGTCATAAATCGGTACACAGCCAACAGAATTGCATAATGGGCCCATGCAAAAACAAAAATAGCCCAAAGTTTAAATATCCAAAAATATGTAGAATCCAAAATAATTATTCAAACCCAAATTCAAACTTCAAATTAGTCCAATAAATTTCACCAATTAAAAATGGGTTCAAATTAACAAATATAACTCAACAAAAATATCTCACATGTCATAGACCCTAATCTAAAGTTTTCAAATTAATAGCCAAAATATAAGCTCAATTAATCAAACCCAAAACATAATAAATTAAAATAAATCCCATTAAGCCTAAATTTAATATTCTATAACCCAAGCCCAATTTAATATGCAAACCTAAATTCACAACCAAAATCAACCCAATTTAATATGCAAACCCACATCCAAAATATATTACAATATTATATCATATCCAAATTAAATAATTCAAATGAGCACAACCATATAAATTATCAACTGATTTAGCCCAGATTTCATATTAATTCAATAATTCAAATCTCACAAACAATAATTACTATTAAAATCAAATCAAGAAAAATAACTAATAATAATAATAATAATAATAATAATAATAATAATAATATTAAAAAAATGAAGATAATAAGAAAATGAGAGACAATGGGGGATGGAAAGGAGCCGAAAATGGAGCCGGTGTCATGCCACCGACAATGATGATGGAGTCGGGTGGGGATGTGGGTGCTGGGAGTCGTAGAGTGTGTTGGAAGAGAGAAAGAAAATAAAATAAACTAAAATAAAAATTGGGTTGTAAGGGTGGAAGTGGTGAGTGGCAGTGTGTGTGGGAGTTAGGAAGGAAAAGAAAAATGAAAGAGAGGAAATGGGAGCGTGTCTGACGGGGTGTGATGTTGGAGGGAGGAAAAAAAGAAAAAAAAAACAGTTGGGAAATGAGGAGCAAAAAAACTAAAAAAAAAAAGAGAAAAATGAGAGAAGAGAGAGAAAAGGAAAGAGAGCAGAGATGGGGGAGGTGATGTGGGGTATGGGTGAGTGAGAGAGAGTGGGTGGGGTAGTTGGGAAAGGTAGGAAGATAGAAGAGAGAGGAGAGAGAAGAGAGAAAAGAAAGAACAAAAATGAAGAAAAAAATAAAATAAAAAGGAAAAAATAAAAATAAAAATAAAAATAAAATATAATAATAATTAAAACTAAGAATTAAATTGTGAGTAAGTAAAAAATATCACATGTAATTGAGATTTAAAATTTAATGACAAAATTGGGCTCAAAATCAACGTAAAAAAAAAAAATAGGACAAATTTTGGGGTCTACAGTAACCTATTAAATATCATTTACCATAACCAAATTGATCACATTGATAACAAGTTTATTTTAATCATATTGATTGATATCAGTTGATTACTTTTAACTGAAGTGAAAAAGTCAAATATTTTAGTTTTTTCTATTCAGTTAAAAACACAAGCACCACCTTAATCTATATTAGATTGCTTAATTATTTGCTCACTTCCTCTATGTAACAATGGAAGAATACTTAGGCATGTCACTTTCCAAGCTTGACACAGAGATGTAACAATGTAACAATGCAGAAATATAGAGAATTTATACTAAAAGTTACCTATCGAAAAAATTAAATTTATATTAAAAGTGTTTCTTGAAGAAAAACTTTTCAATGTAAATTTAATTTTATGGAATTATGAAAGGTGTCTTTTGAAGATACATCTTTAATATAAATTCAATTATTTCAATGGATGACTAAAATAAGGATTGTTGAAAGAGACCTTTAATATAAATTCAATTATTTCAATAGATGACTAATATAAGGATTATTGAAAGTGTAGAAAGTGTCTCTTAAGGAAACATCTTTAATATAAATTCAATTTTTTTTACTATACAACTAATATGAAAATTATGAAAATTGTCTATTTAAGAGACACTTCTAATATAAATTTGATTTTGTAGAATTGTAAAAGATATCTCTTGAAGAAACACTTTTAATGTAAATTCAAAATTTTTAAATGTGTATTATTGATATAAAAATTGTGGAATGTGTCTCTTCAAAAGATACCTTCAATGTAAATTCAATTTTTTTAAACTCGTATCTATGATATAAAAATGATGGAAAGTGTCTTTCAAGAAACAACTTCTAAAATGACAAAAAGTGTTATAAATTTGGAAATATTTCTCAATTTGCTATATTTTAAAAAATTAATTTTAAATTCACCATACAATGATAAAAAAAATAAAAAAATAAAAAATAAAAACCCTCTCTTGTCCTTCATTGGCTGAAAATTAGAACATGTCAAGTCCCCATACTTTATCCCTGATGGCTTTTAATGCACATGCATCTCACCCTTGGATGCTCTCATCACTGCATTCAACCAAATCCAGTGGGGACAAACTTGGTGATGTTTTATGCAACTGCTATTCCTTGAAAGTGAAGCCCACAATTTATTTACTTATTTATTTATTTTATTTTTCAGATTAATGAATGGCTATTATAATGGATTTTCAACCAATCACACTTCTTCATGTGTGTAATGATATATAATTAGTTTGAATAAAGATAGAAAGATGTATTTACTTTATTTACTTTCCTATGATTTACACTACTTTTAAATTCAAGATTGACGTATAGATAAGTATGTATGATTGAGTTGGATGAGAAGTAGATTATGTATATTACAAACAAAATTAATTGTAAAAGAATTTTAAATCAAGAATTTAAAAAGAATAATTTTTTTAAATAATAAAATTAATTTGAAAAAGAATTTTAAATTGAGAATATAAAAATAACAATTATTTCAAATTTTTTTAAAGAAATTTGGAAATGAATTAAATCAAGAATTTTAAAAGAAAAAAATTTCTAAATATTTTTTAACTTCAAAGAGAAAAAAATTCCAAATCTTTCTAAGATTTTTTAACTTGTTAAATTATTTTTTTTCTTTTGTACAATATGATTTTAAAAAGTATTTTCTCTAATTTATTCTTATTGGGAGAGTTCTTTCAAAAATTCATGTGTTTAATCACTAATTTAGTCCTGACTTAATTCAAATTGAATTTCCTATGAACAGCTTGGTGAGCCTAAATAGCTGTGTTTAAGGGCAGAAGGAGCGTAAGTCCCGTGTTGATCCGCTTGTGGTGGTTCCTGTTCAAGAAATTATTTGAAATGATTAAGGACAAGATTGTGATTATTTTTTGTAACAATGAGTAATATTATGAAGGGATTAAGTAGAGCTAGTTCTTCCAGATCTCTTAAGTCTCATGACAGTTTTGCATTTGCATCAGATAATTCTGCATATAATTTAGAAAGTTCTTCATATGGATTAAACAGATTTACAAATTCATTAGCTGCATCATCATATAGTCATCACATAAAATTTAATAATTCAAAGTTAGACGAAGAAATGAGTCAAATATAAAATCAACTAAAAAATTTGTCAAATATGTCGAACTTTGTTTCAAAAATTCATCTTTTTGAAAAAGAGTCTAAGTCAAATATTTTCTCTCAGCATGATAAACCTCCTTTAAACATAAATATCATTAGAAAAAGATATATTAAAAGAAATCCTTTTATTCTTGATGTAGAATGGATTAAATCAGATTATTTTTCTCCTCAAAATAATGCAAAAAGAAGTTATTTTCAACAACTTCCTCCTCAAGTTAGAAACGCTTTAAGAAACCAATATGAAAAATATATGCAACAAGTTAGGATCACAATTCCTTTTCTCCTTTGGTTTTTCAAATTTAGGAAACCCCTTAAAAGAATTGCAACATTAACCTCAAGAAAAGCATTAGAAAATTCTCCTCATAATAAAAAATTATTAGATCAACAAAACTTAAATCAAGAAAATTCAAGAGAAAGTTAAGTGAAAAATCAAAAGAAGAGTCAAATGAAACAAAATTTAATCAAATTTTGTTTTCTTCTACCTTGGAAGAGGTGGAGGAAACATAAACATCAAAGATAGAAAAAACAACAAGTGAAATTAATGAAGTACAAAAAATAGAAAATAAAGAAAAAACCAAAATAATCAAAACAATAAATGTAATATCTTCAAAAGTAGATAAGCAAGTTTTTTTTTATGTTATCGACAAAATAAAATAAGAGGAAACACAAAAAATTATTTACAAAATTTTAAATATTTAATTCTCATGAAAAATTCAAATAAAACTCAAGAAATTAAACCTGCACAATACTCAATGGATGAAATTTTTAAAGATTCAAAAGCCTATAACTATTGAAGATTTAGAAGAAGAAATACAAGAAATAAAAATGCAAATAGATCAATTAAAACAAGAAAACGAACAAATAAAACAAGAAAATGAATAAATAAGAAATATAATACAATACAAATAAGAAAATTTTGTTGAAACATCTGATAATCAAGATCTAGGAATAATAATACCTGATAAACAAACTTCTATAGAATCATTTATAAATACAATATCAAAAATAGATTTTCAAATATGGTATACAAATGTAAAATTCATAATTGAAGATTTTGAAGTAGAAATGATAACATTAATAGACTCAGGAGCCGATATTAATTGTATTCAAGAAGGATTAATCCCTACTAAATATTATGAAAAAACAGGTCAAGAACTTTTTGCTGCAAATAAAGGAAAATTAGATATAGAGTACAAACTTCAAAATGTTCATATATGTCAAAATAATTATTGTTTTAGAACTCAATTTGTGTTAGTACAAAATATGATCGAACCCTTAATCTTAGGAACCCCTTTTATTACATTACTTTACCATTTTCAAGTAAATGATGAAGGTGTCAAAACTACAATATTAGGAAACACCATATTTTTCCCTTTTATATATCCATTAACCAAAAAGAAAATACATCAAGTCCAAAGTGATTCAATAACTAAAAGGATAAATTTAATTCAAAGAAAACAAGCTCATATAAATTTTCTATCAAAAGAAATTCAATATAAAAAAAATAGAAGAAAAACTTCTAGAAGATAAAGTTTAAAAGAGAATAAAACAAATTCAAGATCTTTTTCAAAAAGAAACTTGTTCTGATCTTCCAAATGCTTTTTGGTCCAGAAAGAAACATGAGATAAGTTTACCTTACATTCAAAAATTTGATGAATCTAAAATTCCCACTAAAGCTAGACCTATTCAAATGAATGAAAAACTTTTAGAATACTATAAACAAGAAATTGATTCATTAATAAAGAAGAAATTAATCAAACCCTCAAAATCACATGGAGTTTTACTGTTTTTTATGTTCAAAATGTTGTTGAAATAGAAAAAGATGCACCTAGATTGGTTATTAATTATAAACCTTTAAATAAAGTATTACAATAGATAAGATACCCTATTCCTAATAAGCAAGATTTACTCAAAAGACTTCATAGTGTTGTAATTTATTCAAAATTTGATATGAAATCAGGATTTTGGCAAGTTCAAATTAAAGAAGAAGATATATACAAAACTACTTTTATAGTCTTTTTTGGTCATTATGAATGGAATGTCATGTCTTTTAGTCTAAAAAATGTCCCTTCTGAATTTCAAAATATTATGAATGATATTTTTAACCCCCATTTTCAATTCATAATTGTATACATTGATGATGTTTTGGTATTTTATGATTCATTAGAAAAACATTTTGTTCATTCAAAGAAAATTTTCAACATAATCAAAGCAAATGGAATGACATGTTCTACTCTAAAAATGAAATTATTTCAAATAAAGATTAGATTTTTAGGAATATGAAAATTTTCAAGGAAAAACAAAACCGATTCAAAGGTCAATAGAATTTGTTGATAAATTTCTTGATGAAATAAAAGATAAAAAACAATTGCAAAGATTTCTAGGTTGTTTAAATTATGTTTCCAATTATTTCAAAGATTTGAGAATCATTTGTGAACCCTTATACAAAAGACTTAGGAAAAATGCACCCGCATGGACTGAGCATCATACTAATTTAGTCAAAGAAATTAAACAAAGAGTCAAACATTTACCATGCATTAACATCCCTCATCCCAATGCATTGCTCATTGTAGAATCAAATGCATCTAATTTAGGTTATGGAGGCATATTAAAGCCAGAATATAACAATCAAGTGCATATAGTTAGATATCATTCAGGGATCGGGTTGGGTGCTCAAATAAATTATTCAACTGTCAAAAAAGAAGTTTTATCTATAGTTTTATGTATTTCAAATTTTCAAAGTGATTTGATAAACAAAAAATTTCTTTTAAAAATTGATTGCAAAGCAACAAAAGATATTTTACAAAAGGATGTTAAAATTTTAGTTTCAAAACTAATTTTTGCAAGATGGCAAGCTTTGCTTTCAAATTTTGATTTTGAAATTGAATTTATCAAAGGAGAGTTGAATTCCCTTCCTGACTTCCTTACTAGGGAGTTTTTGCAGGGTAAAGATCCTCCTCCATCCTAATGGGTACTCCTGTTAGGCCCCAGCTTCCTTCATCATCTAAGAAAACAAACGCTTCATATGCAATGATTTAAAATTTTCCAAATATTTGTCCTACTTTTCCATTGAAAACATCAAATTCTTTTCAAGTTCTAAGTCCAGATTTTCCTCCTCTTCAATTTTCAAAAAGTTTCATTCAAGCTCAACCTCAAAAAATATTTTTGTTCAGAGTCAATCTAGCCCTAGCACTATTTCAACACTACCTTATTCTTCTTCTTTTCCAACTAGTCAATATGTCAAAAAAACCCAGAACATTAGAGATTGCTTTCATTGAGCCAGAGTTCAATTATGAAGAAATTCTTAAAAATCTTCCTTATATCTTTCCTCAAGGAGTCAACTTCAATTCTAATGATCATTTGAAAACTCGTCAAATTTATGAGTTCATCTTAGTAAACACCGATTCAGTTGAAATTACTCATTACATTGATAAAAACAATCCTCAAAGGATTGCTTTTTCCAAATGTCAAATTCTTTTAGTCATGACCATTGCTGATTAGAATAAAAAACCCTTCACTTGCAAGGCGTTTAGTCAACTTTTCCATCTCATGAGCTACAATTACATAGATTATATGGATGCTTGGTACAATATGTTTTATTTGCAAAGTTACCAGCATTTTTGGTGCATCCAATTTCAAGAAACTGAAATACCAAATTTCCTCCTTAGTTTAAAAAATGGTGGACTTTCTTTGGTCTACTAGACTCCATATTCCCTCTTGAAATTCAAGAAAAATTCAACTTCTATAAGAACAAGACTTGATCTCAGTCTATCACTCAACCGAGACTCCTGATGTTCTATTTGAAATTAAGAATTCCATGGATTCTTACATGGAATATTATCAAGAAGCAAGAGCAACCTCATCCTTTTGAATTCGATGATCCCAGTCTTGAAATTATTTGCAAAATCTTTTGTTGACATACGAATTCATGATTGAATTTGTCCCACCATTTGATGTTGAATTCTCTAGAGAAAGATAATGGAAAAGGCATGCCTTTGCAAACCTCTTGTAATATCGACTTCTAAGCTTAATCACTTGACGCACATATTGGCTGCATTTGCAACACATAACTCTTCCAATGGTTTGATGTACTCTAAACATGATTGATTCTTGAACCATTGTTGGAGAGCTTCCTCCCAATCCATGCTATTTTAGCTTCGAATGAGTTGTGTCTCCTTCCAAAAACCAACAAAGAATCCCTAGTTTTCCCTCTTCTCTACTCTTCCTCCAAACACCCTTTACAACTCTCTATTTTTCTCTCTCAGGTACCAACTCTGTTTTCAGCTCTCCATCTCCATAACAACCCTCTCACTTTAAAAAAAAGGCCCTCTCCTAGTCTAATGATCCCCTTCAAAACAACTATCTCAAAATCTCTAAAAACCCCGCTTACATCTTGTTCATCCTCTCTAAAAAAAAAAGGCTCCCTCGCCAGTATTTTGTTTCTTTCTCTTTTCTAGTCTCTTTCCCTACTCCAATATTTTTCTCTCAAGCTGCTCTCCCATGGTTTTTCAAACTCTCTCCTCCAACTTTTCTTTTCTCCCCCCCTCAAAAACCTTTGTTTTTTCTTCTTTTCTCTACCTACCTCACACCCGTTCCACTGCTTCCGCCATCATCCTCTGAAGCTGTTAAAAAAAAAAAGTCCCCATCTCAACCACCACCATGGCAAGGTGGTGGTGTCCTTGGCCATGCGTCCCATGCAGGTTTGAGCACTTGAAAAAACGGGCCACCCACTCCTCCAATATGCTGCCATTTGACAAAAAAAAAAAAAAAAAAATCTCCTTAACAGGGGTCAACACAATGCCACAAAATTTTTCATAAACATTATTAATCAAATAAAGTATCTCCTACTCATCAATTGTAAAGAAAAAATATGGCCATGCTACCTAACAAAGCTTTACGTTTAGGGACATAAAGGTCGAGTACATGTGATTGACCTTCTTTACCCTCATTATAATTATTATTTAAATAAATTTTCTTTTTTTTTTCTTCATCCCAAATGGTGTGAGGCATTTGTATGCTTTTTTTTTTTTTAATTATTTTATAAATTTTTAATTATATAAAAATAAATATAATTTATAAATAAATAGATATCTATTTAGATATAGTTTAATTTTTTGTCTTTAAAAATAAAAAATATTAGTAATTTTAATATATGAATACAAGAACTTTTAGAACTTACATTCAAAATTAATGATTTTTAAACATTATTTTAAAAAGTAAGATATTAAAGAATTTTTACTATGAAAGTAATTTTTAAGGAAATAATTATAATAACAATTAATTAAACATTACCATTTTATGGCACCAACATTGAGAAAATAGCCAAAACTCGGTAAAAATTACTAAAAAGATAATCAAACAAAGTATTTTCTATTGATTATATAATTATCAAACATGTTTGAATTAATTATCAAGCATGGTCTTAATAACCACCTTAAGTTTCTTTCCTTATCAATCATGTACTTGAAAAATGCAATTTCAATACTTAATAAATTCATAGAAAAAATTGAAATATAAAAGTTAATATTCTAAATGTTATATTTGAAAGTTAAAACACTAAATGAAAATTTTCTAACATTAAAGTTATAACCAATTTTAATAATTTCTATTTTTTAAAGTTAAAAATAATAAAAATAGAAAAGTATCACATAACTAAGGTAATTCTTTTATAT
>JAJJMF010028784.1:390336-400364 GCA_022058775.1 Vitis hybrid cultivar | reverse complement strand
TGATTTGGGATTTTAGTGTCACATCTACCAAAGGCTTGAAAACATTGGTTTGTCATGATTTTTTCTATTTCTTAAGGGTTGGTTTTTTATTTTTTATTTTTTTTTAATTTTAAGTATAAATCTTTATATTTCTCCATTGTTACATCTCCGTATCAAGCTTTGGAAGTGGCATGCCTAAGTATTCTTCCATGGGAGAGCTTTTGGAGCAAATAATTAAGTGGGAGATTTTATTTTTTAATCCATTAAACGAGTGTTTGGTAAACCAATTTAATAACTTAAAAGTGACTTAATAACTTAATTTGAAGTTATTAAATAAATTAAGTATATTTGATAAAATAACTTAATGATATTCACAACCTTTATTATTACTCGACATCATTTGTCTGCATTATAATTTATATGAATAAATATGTTAATTTGATATTTTAGAATAAATTATAAATTAATTTTATTAAACAACATTCATATTTAAAATAAGAATTAAATAATAAGTTGTCAGTTAATAATTTAAGTATAATTTAATTTACTCACAAAATTTTAGTACATGTAGGCTTAGATTATGATATTTAGTTGTTCTTTTCATAATATTCTAAGTAAATGTTCTAAAAAATTTTGTACTATATAAATATATAATATTTTCATTCCCAGTGAACTTTAAAAATTGTTTCGGTAGAATTTTGGATAACAAGTTTTTAAAACGTTAGAAAAACAAAAAAAAAAAACAAAAAGGGTTACGTGGGGTATAGTTTGGTCCTTTCTATTTATGAAGAGTGGTTGTTTCAGGCATTGTTTACTTTGTCTACTCTCCTGTCCCTCATTGGCTGAAAATTAGAACACATCAAGTCCCCATACCTTTGTAGACATAAAAAAAATTAGTGGATTAAATTACCACTAGTTTGGTCTTCAAAATGAATAAATAAATAAATAAATAAAAAGATATCCTCTTATGGATAAGCTTCCCTAATCTCCAACTATAAAAAGGATAATAATAATAATAATAATAAAATTATTATTATTATTATTATCTTGTTGGTAAAACCTCCCGAGAGAAGAAAAATTTACTAAAATCAAGGAACTATATCCCTTGAATTAAGCAACTAAAATTCGGGAATTTGAAATTCAAATTCCCTATTTTCACCTATAAATAGAGGTGTCTTCTATTACGAAGGGGGAGAGAAATTTAGATATTAGAAAAATTTAGAAAGGAAAATCTTAAGGAGAAAATCCAAAGGAGACTTCGTACTGGAAAAGAGGTTTCACAACAAAAGAAAAAACTTCATCAAATATCCCTACAAGTTCGGTAAACGGCGAAAGAACTGCTACACGTGTTCTTCACCATTCAATGAATTCATTCAGGAATAAGCCACTTGTGGCCCTCGATTGATCTTCAAAATCAAGAAAATGTCATCATCGTCTTCCAAAGTGTGATCAAGGCAAAAAAAAAATCAGAGGAAAAATATTCTTTTGGAAAGAATATTATTTTTGAGATTGTACCCACAATATTTTTAATTTCAATAAATATTTTGCTCGCATCATTTTCCTATTTGTTTTGCTAATTTTGCATGACCAAAATTTATGAAATTTGTGTGTACAACTTTCTGGCACGCCCGATGGGACATCTCTACCTTTCATTTCTTTCATTAGAAGATTTATCACTACTACGTCGATGGCACCCAAAAGAACTCAAGTTGTGCATGTCAACAAGGACAATGATAAGATCGTTATTGCACAATTGACACACGATGTCGCTATGGGCCCCATGACTCGTAGCAAAGCAAAATCAACATCTTCACTCCCAACAAAACAAACAATTGAGTCTACTTGTTTGATAAAACCGGTAAGAATGCGTGATGAGCACCAACCACTCATCACCTTGGTCTCTCTGGGGGCAAAGAGTTATAGTCCTTATAGCAAAGGAAAACTCCATTCAACACTACAGGACTTTGAGGATAAATCTCCTTACTCTATTACCGATGCCAACTCTAGCACTGGTCACACTCTGGATTGCCAACTAGAATGTCAAAGAAGGAAAATTACTCTAATCGTTCTGACTCTTTTACTTCTCCTTTCTTGATGACTATGCCGGTAATGACAACTGACACTACATTCGTAGAGGAACAATTAGCAGAGATGGCTCGCGCCATTGCCAAACTCACCAAGATGCTCGAGAAAAAGGATATACAAATAGTCTCCTTTATAAACAAGGTTGAGGCACAAGTACAAAACACAAGTGAGTCAAGTCAAGGACTCAACCACCTTCCAAATGTTGCATCTCTTCTCGATG
This sequence comes from Vitis hybrid cultivar, assembly GCA_022058775.1. Lineage (NCBI taxonomy): Eukaryota > Viridiplantae > Streptophyta > Magnoliopsida > Vitales > Vitaceae > Vitis > Vitis hybrid cultivar. The sequence goes on along the minus strand of JAJJMF010028784.1, from coordinate 398,080 downwards.
ATGTACCACATACGTATAGGACAATGCAAGTTGAGAGACAAATGGCGGAATCTGCCTTAGTGGCATCATTATCTGTCCAACAACTTTAGGGCGTGATAACTAACACCATTACAGCGCAATACGGTGGACCCTCACAGAGTATGCTCATGTACTCTAAACCTTACACTAAAAGGATTGATAACCTACGTATGCTTGTGGGTTATCAACCTCCAAAATTTCAATCATTTGACGGGAAGGGAAATCCAAAACAATATGTTGTCCAATTCGTTGAAACTTGTAACAATGCAGGTACAAATGGTGACTTATTAGTTAAACAATTCGTCTGTTCTCTCTAAGGGAATGCTTTCGATTGGTACATAGACCTTTCACCTAAGTGTATCAATAGTTGAGACCAAATGGAACGTGAATTCCTCAACTGTTTCTATAGCACCCGACGAACTGTAAGCATGATGGACCTTACTAACACTAAGCAATGGAAAGACGAGTCGGTTATAAACTATATCAATCGTTGGCGTTCCTTAAGCCTTGACTAAAAAGATAGATTATTTGAGGTGTCATCCGTGGAGATGTGCATACAAGGAATGCATTAGGGTCTCCTATACATCTTCTAAGGGATACAACCCCGTACCTTTAAAGAATTAGCTACTCGAACACATGACATGGGGCTCAGCATAGCCAACCACGGTGCTAAAAAGGACCTTATCATTTACCAACAAAGAGAAAGACACAATGGGAAAGCAAGTGATAAGAATTCAATAAAGCCCATCCAAGAGTCAATGACGGTAAATACAACTCCTATCAAAATCTCAATATGAGATTAAAAAAAATGAAGTAAAAAAGGCTAGACCAACCTAGGAAAATGAGAGGTGTCAGTTCACCTTGAAGGAATTAGAGGAGAAGAAGTATCATTTTCCTGACTTTGATGTGTCTAGCATGTTGGAAGACCTGCTATAAAAAAAGGTTATTGAGATACCTGAGTGCAATCGTCTAGAAGAAATGGGTCGTGTTAATGATCCGAACTATTGTCATTACCATCAAATCGTCAGTCACTCAGTGGAGAAATGTTTCATCTTAAAAGATCTCATAATGAAACTTGCAAAATAAGACAGAATTCATCTAGATCTGGATGAAGTAGTAGAGTCAAATCATGTTACAGTCACATTTTGGTCCCTCAATCCTGTTTCGTTACATGTTCCACCTAAGACACTAGAGGCATGCATCGATACTATCCAATGCAATTCACCGAAACCAAAGCAAACACAAGTGTCATGTCAAGACACCCTTCTTCACTTCTATTTTGATCATGAATCAATGTCATATAATGAAGGAAGTTGGACATTAGTGACACAAGAAGACCTTGTAAGAAACAAGAATCTCATCCATACCCAAATCTGCCTAGGAAGGAACAATGTAAGCAAAATATTCATCGACATGCAAAGAAGAAATAAGAAAAGAAACCTAAAAGAAAACAAGCGATTGTATAGATTGACGACCTCTTAGTACAAAAGCTCATCACCCCTATCACCTTAGGAGAATACTTCCCTCCGAAGTTCTTCAATAAAGTGATGGTGATATCAACTTATATGGTCTCTTGTCATGAGACTTCGGAAGAAGATAAGTCAGGCAAAAATGAAGAAAATGTTTTTGGTGCAAAGCCAAGCAAAACCAAGGAAGATAATGAGGTAATTGCAAACTTATAGTGTTTATCCTCGCTTTTCAGTATCCATCAAAGATTACAACTTCTTGAGGAAACACGAATTGCATTGATCCAGGTACTTAAGAATTCATCACTCTATGCCACAAAAATAAAGGAGGCAAAAAAATTTGAAGGCAAAGACCATGATTGTGCGACATGTTGTGCAAACATCACCTACACCAACGACGATGAAAATGGCGTGACATCAAATTTTACCACAATTGTTTTCAAACCTCAACATTCCAGTGATGCTCCTAAAAGCATGAGCCTAAACTGCATATTGCTCCTATCCTACAAGAGCTTAAATTGTAGTGAAAAAAAAAAATCATTCTTGGCAAACTTCTTAAACCGAGGAACAAACTCTTTGTATTAAAGAAGTCAAATTCTGAGATTCCAAACTAAAATCTCCAACTTCTCTACATATAAGTGTTCTTTCTTTCAACATGACGCATTCTCAAAAGGGCGATGCAACCTAGAAGCTAAATCTAAAAATGAAGCTTCAAAAGTCAAAATCAAACTCCAAACATTCTTTAACAAGCTCGTGGAAGAATATCAAATACAAACAAAAGTGTCATTCATCCACCTTCAAAGCTAAAGAAGACAAGGTTGGGTTTTTCAAAACACTTGAGGAAATTGTTGATAAGTTTACTTGAGATCAAGTCATCATTGACCCTCAATTAAATTTTGCTCCAAGAACACGTGTTTACCACCCTTGGATTAAAATCAAGTCCAAGCTTGACATATTCTTTAACAAGCTCGTGGAAGAATATCAAACACAATACAAAAGTGTCATTCATCCACTTTTAAGGCTAAAAAAAACCAAGACGAATACAAATGACTTCTTTTGTTATCCAAAATGCTTAAGGAAGGTCTTCACATGTTTGGTTGAGAATAAGTCATCTTTGACCCTCAATTAAACTTTGTTCCAAGGACATGAATTTATCATCCTTCGATTAAACTTAAGACAAGTGATGATCATGGTCCGCATGAGCACAAAAAAAAAAAAAAAAAGTATGCTAAGTTGAAAACCTGAAAATGCGACTTAAGCAAAATTTAGGACATATGCTCGCAAGATTAAATTTTTCTTTTAGTCTTGGCAAAAGTTAAAGCGTAAAAAAAAATGGAACTATGTTTGACTTGATCTCCTCTCTTTGAAGGATACGTAGGCAACTCAGGGAAACCACTTGAGTTCAATCACTACCAAAAAAAAAAAAAAAATCATTTTTATTAATAAATAAATTTGGCTAACAAATGCTAGACTTTATTACATCTTAAAAAAAATAAAAATAATGAATGAAGGAAAAGAATGAGAACTAAAACTAAGTAAAAAGGTACAACGGTCACATCCACACCAAGCATGCAAGCTCGTCACGTTGAGTCCTTAAGGCTTCTTGAAGTGTCTCTAAAGTCTTGATATCAACATCAGTAAGCACAAGGGTTTGGGCAATAATGATGTGTTCTTTCCTCAAGAAAGAAACACCATTCCATTTATTGGTTATAATCTCATCGATCTCCAAGATTGAGTTGTGAAGACACTCTTTTTGTATACCTAGTTGCTCCAATTCCTTCTTAAGTACTTCTCGTTTAGCATCAAGAGTAGCTAAGTCAACATATAATGATTGACGATGGTTCGCTTGTACACCTTTAGAGTTTAGAGCATCCACAATCTGAGATGCAACAATAGCTAAATGTTCGTTTTGTACTTCCGGAGATATCTTCATAGAATGGGTGTGTTACACTACATCGAGGTGATCTACACTTTCCATGTACTTTTCAATTTGAGACTTTAATGGTGACGGGTCAACTCCAATCTTCGTGATAGCATTGAAAAGATCATCAATTTTTCCTCTCAATAATGGGAAACACTCATTGGAAGTTTTGATAATCATCTCCTTAATGCATTTTCCTATCATAAGTGTTGCTTGGCGTTGGGCATTAAGGATAATTTGTTCGATGTCAAATGTATGAATGGAAGTAGAATGAGCAACCACAGTAAGGCATGGAGATTGTTGTTCAATAATTAAACCTACAACTGCTAAATGTGTTAATTCATCATATGTTGTATCTCCAATTGTGGTCTTTTGACCTTGAGATTCAATCAGAACATCACTTAAGATGTTAGTAAGACCTTCATCACCCAAATGAGAATGAGGCAAAGATAATGGGATGATAGAGTCAATATCTCGTTGTAAAGTCAAGGTAAAGGGCATTGACTCCTTAGTAGCAACAACATTTTCAAACTAGTCCTTAGGAGATAACTCATCCCCTTCATCGACAAATTGGTTGTCACCTGTCACCTAAGGCAAATTTTTATTTTTGTTAGTATCAATGCAAAAAAAAAAAAAAAAAAATTATCTCTTCACCGTCAAGTTCCATCGGTTGAGTAGAAGTTGGGACGTCAGCAAAGAAGACATCTACATCAAGAGGATGAGAGTTAGTCTCATCATAGTACACAGGGTTGGGTCTAATCTTCCGACGTTTGAAATGACATTCACTTGTACTTTCAAAGTCATTTTCGTCTGATACATAAAGGCCATGTGCATTGTTATGTTGCTAAAAAGTCTTGTGATTGTGAGTACTACCACCATTGAAAATAGTTTCCTCATGCCCTGAGTGTGTAGAGGTATTAGTTTGATGTCCACCCATTGAGCGCTTAGAAAAAGCTCTTGAATCATCAAGTAAATCATCAAAATCTTTCTCAACATTGTCTCTAACATTCTCTTTAGTAGGAACACTTGAGTCAACCTTGCTCGTTCTACTCTCTAAAGATTTTGAGGATATTTGTCGAGAAGAATTAGGAGGGGGCTCTATACAAGCAGTAGTAAGAATTTCCTTATCAGGATTAAGCACTCTGATCTACCAATCCGCATAAGCCTTAGTAATTGAAAACTCTTCAAAACTATGATAATCTGGTATAGTAACTTTGGAGTAGGTACCAAGCCTAGTGCATGACTCCTAATGTTAATACACCGCCTCTAATGTTCTAGTGCAAAAAATCTCTGGCAAACCCCTCGGAAGGTCTTAAGGATACCCAAATTGCTTGGAAAACCAATGAGGATAATACGGTTGGATCACCTGATGGTTACCTTGTCGCAAAGATAAATAGCTAGAGCAAAGACTTATGAGATAAGAAGTTTTGGTAACACTAATAGATTCATTTTTAGTTCAGTGCACACTCTCCTTATGGTGCAATGCCAAGTGGTCCAACTTTACACCTTTGCAAGACATTATCAAAGCTTGAGCTTGCAAATCATCAAAACACTTAGTAGAAAACTCGTCGGCGTAATAAGTCATTTGTGGGGAATGGTTCCAAGAAGAAGAAATGAAATGGGTGTCGAAATTTTCGCCTAATCATCTGTATAAGTAATGAATAAGGAAAATAAATGCATTAGTCCCAGGTTTCGAAGAACAAGCGATTTCATTTAAGTTGTTGTAAATGCTTGCTAACATTGGAACAACAAGGCTAAATGTTTGATATTGAGCCATTCTACTAGCTACTTTGAACACTCCAAGACGAATCAAATTGACACTCCCCCAAGGAAGAACAAACTTACATAACCAACATGCTAAGAAAGCGGCCAAGTAAGTTTCTTTAACATCTACCTCGGCTACGCCAAGGTTGTCAAAAACTTCCATCTCCGACTAAGTACGAGATTTAATAGGATCAATTTCCTCGGAGGGGTTATGAGTCTCCTTAGGCCTCTACACCTTATTCCTTGTATTTTTCTTTGGAGGTTTTGCATACCTCATGGAGCCTTTATACCAAAATGACACCCAAGAGGCTAACTTGACTGAAAACTTCCCTTTCGTCTCAAAGCAAATTCGATGATATGCAAGGAATAAATTTCGACAACTTGGTAGAAGTGAGGACTTTGTTGCATCATTAGATAACTCTTCCGCACTCAGTACCATCTCATCATAAAAGGATCCAATGATGGGTGGTCCAACAATACGATACAAGTCCCAAAAGTAAATGGAAACTTCTCCAATGGAAGTATGCAAGGTGTTAGTGGTAGGGCACCAACATTTGCAAAATGCCCTAATCACAGAGGCATGACGATCATAGCTGAATAAGGATGCAAAAATAGATTCATAAGGCTTACATCCTTTAAGAAATGGTCCATGTCGACCCAATACCTCCTCTACCTATTCTCAATATCCTTCAGTAAAGAATGATTCCCCAAGTACTTTGAATGAGCTTCCCCATTTGGCTTCTCCGTCATGAACACGAGAACCCAACAATCCAAATTCATCATGAACTTCAATAGTACTTGAGTGAGAGGAATTCAACAACAGAATATCAGAAACAAACTTCACCTTATTAAGTTTTGAATTATTGATATTTGTAAGCTTGCAAGATGCAACTCGGGACCAGGAAGAAATGTGTAATGGGTTCTTTGTCACTGGCGCTGACAAAGATTGAAGGTAAGTAAGTGACCTATGCATTGACAAGGTAGTCCCTTCCTCAAAATCTTCACTATCATCCTCAAGAATGGTTACAGTCTTCTCCTTGAAACATTTGAAGAACGTCAGCCTACAAAAAAAAAAAAAAAAAGGTAGAAAGAGAGATGAATAAAATATGAGTCTAAGTTTTTAAATGCCACTATGCATTTAAGTCAGGCCAATTCGCATAGGTGAAGACCTTAGCACTCAAGTCGTATTAAGTGTTGAAAGTACAACACCTTGTAGCATCAGGGCCATAACTTGTTTGCATAGATACCAAGTATTATTCTGATTTTAATTAAATGTTAAAACTTGAATATCACTATGCATTCAAGTCAAGCCAATTTGCATAGCATTAGGGCTATAACTTTTTTTGCATAGATACCAAGTATTATTCTGGTTTTAATTAAATGTTAAAACTTAAACACCACTATGCATTCAAGTCAAACCAATTTGCATGAGTCAAGACTTTAGCACATAAATGCCGAAAATACAACACCACTTTGCGTCAAGGCTGTGACTTGATTACATGAGGGTCAAACTTTAAATATTCACATTTTTTTTATAGATATTTAAGTTTATTACAAATTCCCCTCAAGTATTAAGGTAATTTAAAATTAATTAATTAATTAATTAAATTACCTAAAATCAAATTCGTCTCTACAAATGATGAATGCCAACACGTGTTTGAAAAAGGTAAATCTTTTTCATCCTTTAAAAAAAAAAGGTTAGCAAAAAAAATAAGAAGAACACGTGTCAATATGTATGTATATGTACATGGAAATTGGAAAGTGGGTTACCGTGTCAACTATATATATATAAAAACTAGAAAGTGGGTATCAAGGACCCACAAGCCCACGTTTCTCCATGGTAAAGTTTGACTTTTATAGAGATTTTATATATATATATTCCACCAAGAAGTATTCACTGTCAGGTTGGTATTATAAATATATGTATATATATTTAATCGTCCATGCACGCCACAAACAACCACCATTGAAGCCTCTCCACAGCATGACATTGGATACCACAACATGATCTCCACGACATGACCACTATGTTTCCATTCACCATGAGAAGTCTTCACCTTAAGTGCTTTTTTTTTATTATTATATATATAATAAAATAAATAAAAATAAAATAAAAACACTTACAGATTTGAAGAGGTGAAGACTTCAAGTCGATTTTCTCAAATTAGTCGAAGAACACTCAAAGATCACAAAAGCTCTCTAAAAAAATTCTAGTCAAGTTTCTCAATTATTGTCCCCTTTATATATATATATATATATATATATATATATATATATAAGACAAATAGGAAGAGAAGTAAAAGTGTAAAGCAAGAAGGAAAACGAAGTGGGGTTTAGAAAAAAGTGGAAAAGAAATATATATTTTTTTTTTTTGGAAAAAATAGGAAGCTTCCTATTAAAATATTTCTTTGAAAAAAAAATTACTTCAAGACTCACCGCATCCACATGACAATGCATGTACGTGATGCATCTTGAAGTGGGGGCATTTCTAGACATAAAAAAATTAATAGATTAAATTACCACTAATTTGGTCTTCAAAATGAATAAATTAATATATATATATATATATATATAT
>JAJJMF010028784.1:373357-390236 GCA_022058775.1 Vitis hybrid cultivar | reverse complement strand
ATAATAATAATACAATTATTATTATTATTATCTTATCGATAAAACCTCCAAGGAGAGGAAAATTTTGTTAAAATCAATGAGTTAAATCCCTTGAATTAAGCAACTAATGACCCTCGATTGATCTTCGAAATCAAGAAAACATCATCGTCGTCTTCCAAACTGTGATTAAGGCAAAAGAATCAGAGGGAAAATATTATTTTGGAAATAATATTATTTTTGAGATTATACCTATAATATTTTTAATTTCAATAAATATTTTGTTCGCATTATTTTTCTATTTGTTTTGCTAATTATGCAGGACCAAAATTTATGAAATTTGTGCATACAACCTTATTCGTGGTGGCTTTTAATGTACATACATTTCACCCTTGGATGCTCCCATCATTGCATTCAACCAAATCAAGTGGGGACAAACTTGGTGATGTTTAGTGCAACCGATATTCCTTGAAAGTGAAGCCCACAATTTATTTTTTTATTTTTTTATTTTTATTTTTTAGGTTAATGAATGGCTACTTGTAGACCCTTTTGGAAGTGAGGAGAGGGCCCGGGAGAAGGGTTCTTTCCTTTTCATTCACTACAACAAAAATAATTTATGGTGTCACTATTTATGATGTCACTTTTAAAATAATGACACCATATGACTTAAAATTCATAAATGTGACACATCATATAAAAAATTTTAATTAGGATAGATGATATTAATTTTAAGTTTAGTGTCAGTTTTAAAAAAGTGACACCATATAAAATAAAAATTTTAAAATATTATAACTAAATGGGCCCACTTTGAGAATAATGATAGTATATAAAAAAAAAACTCATTGTTTCCACATTCCCACAATCCAAAAAAATCTCATTCCATAACCCATAACCATAACTTTCTTCTACCTCTCTTCTCACACCCATAGTTCACACACAACTGCTCTTCTCTACTTTGTGGACTCTCAGGTAACCCAAAATCTCTTAGATTTATCATTTTTTTTATTAATGCCAAAATCTTTATTAGCACAATTGATTTACATTCATTGATTTGGTATATTTGTAATGTAGATTGTATAAATACTGTTTTTTTTTTTTATTGAGTTGCAGGAAAGTAAAAATTAGGTTTAACATTCCACCATATCTTTTGTTTCATTGTCAAATCCATAAACCCCAAAACGAATGAATATAAGATAAATGAATGATTTTTTAATATCTTTCATACTCAAAATGAGGGATAAACATTTTACAGTATGAAATTTTCTTTTGATTTTACAAGAAATTTCTTTTGATGAGATTTTTTGTTTGTTTTCTAGGAATATTATAGTATATTGTGATGAGGATATGTATCGGTGATATTTGAAAAATAATTTTTTAGAAAATTATTCTCAATATTGTCATCTCCTGCTAAAGGAAAAATGAAATAGTTTCCATATCATGTTGGAGTTGGTTTAGAATGTTGGAATTAACAATGAAAAATTAATTTTATTTTCTATTTATTAATGTAAATGAATTGTTTTTTAAAATTTAAATAGGAATGAAAATTTTTATAATTATAAAAATGATCAAATCTCATATTTTGATTTTTTTTTTAATTATTTTCCATGGTATTATGGTTAATATCTCATCTTGTTCTATTCATATATATTTTTTTCAATTCTTAAAATATGTTTTTTGTTTTTTATTTTTACCTTCTTTTCTTATTGTTTTTATATGCGTTCACCAAAATTTAGAGTAATTTGAGATTGATGATGAAATTTCCCTTTCAAGGTTAAAAAATTTCTATAAAATCCTTTTATTACATAAATTTTCCTTCCATAAAACTTTTTTTTTAAAAAAAAAGACATTTTATAATTTTCTTTTGATTTTCTATGAAATTTCCTTTAATTTGTTTATTTTCTAAGAATATTATAATGTGTTGTGATGAAGATATTGGTTGGTAATATTTGGAAAATAATTTTTGAGAAAATTATTCTCAATATTGTATCTCCCTCAAAAGGATTCTAAAAATTTGTTTTATTTTTGTCTTCTTTTCTTATTGTTTTTATATGCATTGACCAAATTTTGGAGTAATTTGAGATTGATGATGAAATTTTCCTTTCAAGGTTAGGAAATTTCTATAAAATCCTTTTATTACAAAAATTTTTCCAATCCCTTCCATAAAACTCTTCATTTTCTTCATTTTTCTTTTTTCTGAAAAAGATATTTGATAATTTATTGATGTAAAGAATATCAAAAGTAAAATTTAAAATATTGAATATCTTTTCCTTTGATGTTTTTAATCTTTTATTATTTTTATTTGAACATATTTTTCATATCCATATTTTTTATTAATTATTTTAATTAGAAAAAATAAATATTAATTGGAGTTATGACTGAAAAATTAATAATTTTTATGAAAGGTTCTTTAATTCTTTCTCATACTAATTTTTCTCTTTACATTTTTTAATAATGAATTAGGTTTTTTGTCTTATATACACAATCTTCAAGCTTGTTATAATATCATGTCCTCTCATATTAGTAGTTGAAAACATTTTTATATTTTGTTACTAGAATTTTATTTTATATAATTGAGATGAAATTTAATGGACATTGTTATTTCACAAAATGAACATTAAAAAAATATTGAAATTAAAAAAATCCTTCCAAGAAATAAAAAATATATAAAAAGAATTAAATGTTAAAAATGATTTTTAAAAGCACAATGAATTATAAAAAAATAAATTTAAAAAGTGCAGATTTTAAGTGGAAGATTACTATTTTCTAAAATTTTAGATTTATTTTTTGATTTTGTAGTTTTGCTTTATTTTTTATTTTCTTGAATTGTTTTTATTTGAGTTCAAATGTGACTGCTTTGTTATGAGATTCATTAAAGAGATAATTGTTGATTCTACAATTATTGTATTAAAGGTTTTACTCATTTAATGAATTGTACTTAGTTTTATACTTCCAATTATTATGATATTAATGTTATTCTCATTTGATTTCAGTTTTATGATATAAAAAAAAAAACATATTCTCCAGTAGAATTTGATGAAATTAGAGGAAAATTAACTTCTTTTGTGTTATAACTAATCATGAATCATATTGATAAATCATGATCATGCATGGTGAGTCCCTTAGTTGTTATATGAATTTTCCATTGGTATTGTATAACATTACTTATTCTTTACAAACTATTTTTATATCAAAATGGGAAAAAGAAAAAAGAAAACATTAGTACTTAGATTTGTTTATTTTTTATAACATCAATTAATTTTTATTTTCAATAAAACTCTAAATCTCATTAAACTATGAAATGCATGTATACACTCTTGGGAAGACATTATGAAGAATAAAAAGAAAGGAGAAAGAAACGACATTTTGGGTTTTTAGATATGACTCTTATGCCATATATTATATGACATCAATGTTACTTTATTTGGTATTGAGAATTTTGGGTTTTTGGATGCAACTCGTGTCATTTTATGATTAGCCAATTTTATGCATATAAAATGCAAGTATACATGAATGTTGGAATGCTTAACATTTCTAAATCATATTTTAATATGTATTCACTTTTCTTTTTTAGTTTCGGTGGGTTTAATGTACTATCATTTTGTAAACATTTGATATACAAATATCACTAGGTGATGTAATGTATTACAGGTTAATCCATAAGCATTACGAAAATATAAGTTAAATGTGATATGATTATTATATTTATGGACAAAATATACACAACTTGATCTTATTTGTTAATAAGCATTACAAAAATCAACAGGCTAATTAATAAAAAACAACCATGTCTTTCATAATCATTTACAATGATGTGACACCATAACTCAAAGGTGATGCATTTAACGTGACACCATAACTAAAAGGTGATGCATTTAATATGACACCTTATATATCTCATGCAACTCTATATCAAATTAAGTATAACTAAAAATATATGGTGTCGCTTCTGAATGTGTCACCATTTATCTGCTTTGGTGTCGCTTCCAAATACGTCACCAATTGGTACCCTCTATAGTGTTAGTGGATAAGGTGACGCTATGTTGTAGCGACACCCTATGTTTATAGTGACTCATTATAAATGTCACCATATCTCTTTTTTCTTGTAGTGATTACATTTGTGGAAGAAGGGGGGGACCTCCCCATGCATGAGACGAGCTTCATGGACAATTGGCCAAAGGCATGGGTGCCCGTGAAGGTGGTTGTAAGCCATGCTGGCTGATGAGGAAACAGGAGAGTGGGTGATAGTTGTGACAGGAGGGTTTGAGATTGAGAGGTTTTTTAGGTCACAAGAGGAGGTTTTCTAGAGGGGGGTTCGGAGGAAAGCTGTGACAGGAGGTTTTTTTGCTGAAACAAGAGAGGACCTGGGGATCAAGAAGAGAAAAGAAGAGTATGAGGGGTTTTTGGGATTCCCAAGAGCAGAAGCAGAGCAAAGACGTCAAGGCCTCCCAGGTGCGAATCAGAAAGCGTATTTAACTGATTTATAAGTTGCATTGACGGTGCCATGGTTGTTTCATCTTCTTTACTTTGGTGTCGTTAGACTTTTTTTTTTTTTTTTTTCTGTTTCATTATATTTGATGCTTGAAAATATTTATGCTAATTCCACTCGCACCCATGAATGTCGCCTGAAAATGAGTCTCCGCATCATATCAGCTTGTTTTTCCTATTGTTTTTTTATTTTCAGTTCCTACTCTATCTCCATCCTTGTTTTCTTTCTCCATTGTTTATGGAAACCTCCAAAAGGTGGCCCCATGTGGCATAGATTTTTTTTTTTCTAAGGCTTTTGGGGCTATAGATTAATTATCTACCAGGAATGTCGAAATATCAAGTGATTGTGCTGGCTCGATCACTTCTTCTCTCTCTCATCTCCACCATTTCAACACTCATTAGAATCTGTTACCCACCACTGAATTTCGTCGGAAAAACCACACCTACAAAACCTTCCCATCACCTGCAACCCACACCTAAGCCCATGCTAACGCCGACATCGGTGACACCATGGAGACGAAGTAGAGAGGTGAGAGAACCGAATAGAGATTGAAGCTCCGGTGTGGCCGCTTCAGAGACCGAGAACGGGCAGAAGCGGCGGAAGCTAGAGGCGACTTATCCCTACGCCGAGGCCGGCTCATGGAAGTGCACCAACGCCTCTAAAAATTGGGTTTCTGAAGGAGGGGACGGTTGTTTGTAGCTGGAACATGTAGGCTCCGGTGAGGAGCATCCTTAGACAAGTTTTCCGACAGATCTCCAGATAGTGAACGAGTATCCGGAGTTTGGTATAGCATCAATTTGTGAGAGAAGAATAGACACGGAAGACGACGTCGCTGTGCACCCTTCTTTCCTCCGGCAACACGACCAAACCACGAAGGGCTCGCACCACTTCAAGGTTCACGATGGTCACGACTGTTCGCATGTGGTGATGAACTTCTTCAAATTGATAAATGGTAGTTTTTTTCATTCATACTTTCATTCATTCATGTATAAAGTATATATAGAGGGTAATCACCATTCTAAGAATGGGAAAGAATGATACAAGGAAAGAATGATATAAGGAAATAACAACTAATATCCTAATATCTCAACTTTCCTAATATCTCAATATTCCTAGTATCTCAATATTCCTAATATCTCAATATTCATAATATCTCAATATTCATAATATCTAAACATTCCTAATATCTCAACACTAAATGATATAAGGAAAGCATTCCTAATATCTCAACACTCTCCCTCAAGTTGGTGCATAGATGTCACACATGCCCAACTTGTTTAAAAATTTTGAGAACACTTGACTTGAGACAGCTTTGGTAAGGATATCGGTCAATTGATCTTCTGATCGAATCTTAGGCAATTCCACAATCTTATCATCCAACTTTTCCTTAATGAAGAATCTATCCACCTCGACATGCTTTGTACGATCTTGTTGTACTGGATTATGAGCAATGTCACATGCGGCTTTATTGTCACAAAACAATCGGATTGGTTGCCTAGATAGGTAACCTAAATCCTGTAAGAGGAGTCTTAGCCATAATGCCTCACAAAGTCCTAGAGCCATACCCCTAAATTTCGCTTCTGCACTTGAACGAGCGACGACATTCTGCTTCTTACTTTTCCATGTCACAATATTACCACCTACAAAGGTAAAGTAACCAGATGTAGATCGCCTATCATCCACTGCACCGACCCAATCAGCATCAGTATATACTTCTATACTCTGATGATCAACATTTTTAGCGAACAAAATTCCCTTCCCAGGAGCATTCTTCAAATACCTCAAAATACGCATGACTGCATTCATATGTTGCTCTCCAGGATTATGCATGTATTGACTCACTACACTCAATGCATAAGTAAGATCTGGTCTTGTATGAGCTAAATACATTAATCTTCCCACAAGTCTCTGGTATCTTCCCTTATCAGTTGATACTTGATTAAGCTCAACACACAATTTCAGACCTTTTTCTATTGGTGTATTAACAAGTTGACATCCCGACATTCCAGTCTCCTATAAAAGATCTAAGGCATACTTTCTTTGAGACAGAAAAATTCCTTCACTTGATCGAGAAACTTCAATCCCAAGAAAGTATTTCAGATGACCTAGATCTTTCATTTCGAATTCTCTAGATAGATAATTTTGCAGAGCTTTTCTTTCTTCAGGATCATTTCCTGTAACTACCATGTCATCCACATATACGATGAGTGTTGTAATCTTACCATGTTGCTTTTTTAGGAATAAAGTGATATCTGAATTACTTTGACGATAGTCAAAAGCTCTCATTGACTTTGTGAACCTTCCAAACCATGCTCTCGGGGATTGCTTCAACCCATACAATGACTTCTTCAATTTGCACACCTTCTGACATTGCTTTTCTGACACCATGCATCCTGGTGGAAGATCCATATATACTTCTTCATATAACTCGCCATGCAGAAAGACATTTTTCACATTGAATTATTGTAATGGCTAATCTAGGTTTGTAACTAAAGACAATAATACTCGAATTGTGTTGATCTTAGCTACAGGTGCAAATGTCTCTGTGTAGTCAATTCCATAAGTTTGAGTGTACCCTTTTGCTACCAGTCTTGCTTTAAATCGTTCAATACTAGCATCTGCCTTGTACTTCACAGTATAGATCCAACGACACCCAACTGGCTTCTTTCCAGGTGGACATTCTACGAGTTCCCATGTTTCATTCTTCTGCAATGATTTCATCTCTTCATTCATGGCTGCTTTCCACCTTGGATCAGCTAAGGCTTCTTACACACTATTAGGAATAGATACAATAGATAATTGATTTACAAATGACTTATTTGATTCAGACAAACGATGGGTAGACACATAGTTGCTCATGGGATATTTGACTTTAGTAGACAATTCAGGTTCATATGTGGGTTTAGGAATCCCTCTATTATGACGATGTGGTAACCGTTTCATGAATGGATCAGGTTCCAAATTAAGAACACCCTCAATAGACGACAATTGGTTTGGTATTTCAGTGAAGACATCTTCGGACCCAAATTGTTGACCACTCATATCCAACTCACCCACTTCCTGGTTCACTAGTTCAGATTGTCCAGATTCATCTTCCTCAGAGATATGATAATCATAATCAAGAGTCTGAATTTCCTTATGGTACTCCCCCTGAAGTTCAGACTCAGATGAAAAATAAATTGAATCTTCATGAAACACCACATCCATTGTAATATACATTTGTCGAGTTGGAGGATGGTAACATCGATATCCCTTTTTGTGCAATGCATATCCAACAAACACACATTGCAATGCATGGGAAGTTAACTTGGTGCGTTGGTGCTTGTGTAGATGCACAAATGCCATGCAACCAAAAACACGAGAAGGTAGATTTGGGACAGTTGGGGCAACTACGGCATTAGTAAGAGCTTGGAGAGGTGTTTGAAAGTTAATTGAGTTAGAAGGTACCCGATTGATCAAGTATGCGGCAGATGTGATTGCTTCTCCCCAATAAGATATCGATGTTTTTGCTGCTATCAAGGAAGCACGAACAACCTCTAACAAGTGTTGATTTTTTCGTTCAGCGACTCCATTTTGCTGGGGTGTATTGGAACAAGTAGTCTGATGAATGATGTCATGTCCTTCCAAATACTTTTGAAGATCAGAAATTTGATATTCTCCACCATTATCACTACGCAGAACCCGAACCTTTGCATTGTACTGAGTTGAAATTTTTGAAACAACAAGTTCACTTCATCTTTGGTCTTCATCAAGCATAACCATGTCATTCTGGTACAATCATCAATAAAAGTAACAAAGCAACGTGAGCCACTCAAAGTTGGGACTTTGGATGGGCCCCAAACATCAGAATGTATAACCATAAAAGGAAATGGACTTTTATTCAAAATTAACGGAAACGAAGCACGATGGCTTTTAGCCAATTCACAAATATCACAACGGAAACCAGAAATATCACTCTTTGCAAACAAATTAGGAAACAATTTTTTTAAATAACCAAAGGAAGCATGTCCCAGACGTCGATGCCACAACCAAATTTCAAACTTTTTCTTCTCTCCCTCAAATCCATCTACCATCAAGGCTTGTTGCAACTTATTTTAATCCTTTGATTGCAAGTCCAAGTAATAGAGTTTTCCCCGTTTAATACCACAACCAATCGTCTGTCTTGTTTGGATGTCCTTAATCACACAAAATTCAGGCCAAAAAATGACAATACAAGATAAGGTTGTAGTGATTTGAGAAACTGACAAAAGATTGTAATCTAAAGATGGAACAACTAAAACAAAATCCAAATTCAAAGTATCAGTAAGAGTTAAGGATCCTTCCCCAATGACTGGGGTTGTGTTACCATTGGTTGTGGAAACAATTTTTTGTGAGGAAAGTCTAAGGGGTGAAACCTGTCTAGAATCAAAAGTCATATGATCTGTAGCACCAGAATCAATTATCCATGCACTATTAATAACAGGTGTAAAAGTATTTAAAAACTTACCACCATGATCAGTAGCGGCTACCAATGCAGAGGCTTTCTCAGCAACATTAGCCTCTATTTTAATTTCGGCAACAGTTGCAGTCGAGGTTTTCTTGGGATCCTTTTTCCGTTGATCATGATTATTATAATTAATAACAAAGTGTTGATAGCCTAAACATGATCTAAAGGTCCATGGTCCAAACCCTCGGTTCCTTATTGTTTTCCTGGTCATACCAAGAGTCGTTGCTTTGAAATTGTGGGATATCCAGACTGGTGGGACCAGTCTAATTGAAGTGAGTGCATTTGAAGGTTGACTTATCAATATTAGGGCTTGTCTTAGGATGGTTGATCGTTGTCGGACTACCATAGCGACAAAATATCCAGGATTTCAGTTCCATGACTCTGATACCATCTTCAAATTGATAAATGGTAGTTTTTTTCATTCATACTTTCATTCATTCATGTATAGAGTATATATAGAGGGTAATCACCATTCTAAGAATGGAAAAGAATGATATAAGGAAATAACAACTAATATCCTAATATCTCAATATTCCTAATATCTCAATATTCCTAGTATCTCAATATTCCTAATATCTCAATATTCATAATATCTCAACTTTCCTAATATCTAAACATTCCTAATATCTCAACACTAAATGATATAAGGAAAGAATGATATAAGGAAAGCATTCCTAATATCTCAACAGAACTGTAGAGATCGAATGCATGAATGCGAGATGATGGAACAAAGAATACCAATTCTGTTGAGTTGAATATCCGCTACTACTTCAAGGCTGCTGTATGTGTAGAGTTCTGATGAAAAGTCTGACCCCCCACATTGACAAGACATTGGGCCTTCAAGTCTTGTGGCATTTGATAAAAGCTTGGTGCTCCTACTTGAATTGCTTTATAGAGTTATAGAGAGTTGGAGCTTTGAGCAAACTGGAAACACTATGGTTTCTTCAGACCAATCTCAACCATTCCAACACAGAGCAACTCCACTTGCATCCTGAGCCCACGCGCATGACCGCCATCCACGACTCACTTTACATGCAATCCCACTACCACATCTCCTCATTTCTCTAATTCTTCATATTTTGATATTAAAGTTTAATTATTCAAAATTCCTATTTTTTTTTTAAATATAGTTTTCCAAACTGCCACCTTCAAATGAATTTTAGATACTCCAATTTTTTTCAAATCTAATTTTTGAAAAATTCATTTTCCAAATAATTCTTCAAAATTCCTTTATTTAGTTAATTTTCAAATTCCCATTTTCGAATATTTTTTTCTAAATTCCGATCTTGAAATTTTTTTTTTTTTTTAAATTCCATCCTTAAACAATTTTTCGAAATCCCAATTCCTGAATTTAATTTCCCCTAAAAAATAATTCTAATATTCACATTCTTTTCCTTAATTATTTATAATTCTAATATTCATGTTCTTTTCCTTAATTATCTATTATCGTTATTATTATTCTATTTATTTATTTATTCATTTATTTGTTTTAAAATTTCATTTTTAAACAATTTTTCAAAATTCCGACCTCCAAATTTAATTCTTCGTTTCAAAAATTCTAATATTCACATTATTTTCTTTAATTACTTATTTTCGTTATTATTATTATTATTATTATTAATTTATTCATTTATTTATTTTAAAATTCCATCTTTAAACAATTTTTCAAAATCCCGACTTTTGAATTTAACTTCCCTTTACAAAAAATTCTAATATTCACGTTCTTTTCTTTAATTATTTATTTTCTTTATTTTTATTTTATTTATTCATTCATTTATTTATTTTAAAATTTCATCTTTAAACAATTTTTCAAAATCCCGACTTCCAAATTTAATTTTCCATTTCAAAAATTCTAATATTCACGTTCTTTTCTATAATTACTCATTTTTGTTATTATTATTATATTTATTTAATCACTTATTTATTTTAAAATTTCCCTAAGCATGGATGTCAACTGGTGTAAATCATTGGACGAAGTGCAAGTCAGGGGGATGGTTTGGACAGGGCCATCATAAAAGAAATTGAGCAGACCAATGATTTCATTATTTTTAATAACATGTGTAGACACCCTAAAAGCTTTCTAAGGAGACCAAGTGGTTCTTTGCTCAAGGCTGCTGATTTGATATTTTTGCATGGCCACCTTTGGCCAACCCCAACCACCACATCCCTTTCAAGTCATTCATTTATTCATCTATTTATTTTTGTTATCCTTCGTATTTCAGTATCCGAGCTTGGTTTTCCACAATTCCCATTTCCGATTTTAATCTTCAAAAACCTCATTCTCATACAAGTTTTCAAAATCCCAATGTGGACCCGGCATTTCGGCTCATGCATTTTCCACTCGATGGCGAGCTCGATTTTGATTTGAAAAATGATTTTTATTGATTAAGAAAATGACTTGGAGTCGCCACTTATTTTTATTTTATTTTTAAAGGGTAAACAAAATAAGAAAGAAAACCCTAAGTGTGACTCCTTATTTTGGAAAAGGTGGTCTGCGAAAAACCAGATCAGGTTCGGGGGTCAAGTTACTTATCAGGAAGGTACGGTAAAAACCATAGCACCCCTCTAAGTCCCTAAAGTCTGGTCTCTACTAATAAAATGAAGCTGACGTGGCAATTGGCGAATGAATCAATGAATATCCACCTAAATCATGCACAATATGAGAATCAAGACACGCAATAGAGATTGACTAGAATGGGAGTGGATACGTACCTCGGCCACAAGCCACAATGCGCTATCAAGAAACGGGATTAGTACACAATTAATGAATACAAAATATAGCTCATGCATATCGGAGTGCAAAACGAAGATCAAGCAAAATACATTAAGTACAACAGTTGACAATCAAAAGGGATCCAACATAGGGCCCTCACCAAAACCCAATTTATTGCTCATGAACTAGTTCCCCTACTGACACGTGGCATTGCTCATTTCACCTGGACGGAAATTCTCACTCATCCACCCGGACAGAAATTCTCACTCATTCCACTCGGACGGAAATTCTATACGGCAGACGATTCACCTTCTCCGGATACTTCACAGTTGGTGCCTGTCATCAAATGGGAGAGGACGATTCAATTTTCCTTGAGCAAACATGTCCAGATCCTCCGGCAACACTTATCCGGAGAACATCCACAGCCAACGATTCAGATTCTCCGAATACTTCACAGTCGGCGCCTGTCGCCGAATGAGAGAGGAGGACGATTCAATTTCCCTGGACAGACATGTCCGAATCCTCCAGCAACGCTTATCCAAAGAACATCCGCAGCCAACGATTCAGATTCTCCGGATAGCTTGGCTCGTCAAACACTCACGACTCGCCGGATCCATTTCCGCCCACAATCAAAAAGCAAACCCCGACAATACTGACAACCAAGTCTCCTGAACTATCACTCATCTTTAAACTCCAA
The DNA here is from genome assembly GCA_022058775.1 of Vitis hybrid cultivar. NCBI lineage: Eukaryota > Viridiplantae > Streptophyta > Magnoliopsida > Vitales > Vitaceae > Vitis > Vitis hybrid cultivar. Next base: position 377,878 of record JAJJMF010028784.1, on the reverse strand, counting down.
GGAGACTCTCAGGAAGGGATGAGGAAGGTGATGGAATAAGTGGCGATGAGACAAAGTAAGGCAAATCGTGGATGGAAAGCATCGAGCATGGGAAGATGATTGGTGAAAGGGACACGGTGATGTAATGAGCTGTGGGCAGTGGGTATATATGAAGAAATATGGGGATAGGAATGGCGGCCAGGCTTTGCATGATTCCATGCACGTGAATGGGAGAAGCCAAGGGCTTCCATTACATAAACCATAGTCCCTCATTCTGATCATTTTTACAAGCATTGATGGTCCCAAAGCCTTGCCATCATCTTAGACTTACCAACCAGAGCCACTCTCAAGACCCACTCCATCAAAACGGAGGCAAATGTGAAATGAGCATTTACACAATAGAGTTCGAAGACAAGGAAAACAATGATTCTAGACCCGTTTCATTGTTCCATCCATGGGTTTGCAAGAGGGTAGAGAGATCCAGGGGTTCACACAAAAACAGGGGAGCTAGCTTTGAGATATCTCACACTGGAGCTAAAACAGAGCCAAGATCTTTTCAATGAAGCCAAGGAGAAAATCATGATATAACAATGACAACAAAACCATAATCATCCCAAAGATCAGTAAAAGAAAATCTTATGGCCTGAGATTCATACAAAAAAAAAAAAAACAAACGAAGATATCCCGTAACAAGATAGTGAAAATAAATGAGCAAAGTCCATACCTCAAAAGCTTCTTTACCAGCAAAAGAAAAAAACTCCCCGGAAATCCTCTGACCTCCTGTAACAAGTCTCTCCCTGAAAACCCCCTCTCTATCCCAAAAAGAATCTCTCTCCTTTTTTTCCTGTAACCGGTATCCCCCCGAAAACTCGCTCTCCAGATCCCACCCAAAAAAAAAACCTCCTCCCACTTTTTTTTCTTTTCCCCCTCTTTTCTTTCTTCCCCCGCAAGCTATTAGCTACTCTACTGCTCATCGCTCAATAGCCTCAGGATTTCCAACCACCACCACGGCGGGGTCACCTATCTCGCCACGTGCGCCATGCAGCTGCTCCTCCAAGAAGCCCGGTTCCCCCCCTCCCCACTAGTTCAAGGCACCAACATCTCTTCTAGGTGCCTCCCGAGTGGCGGGAAAAGCCCCCCAATGACTAAAACAAATATAATATACATAGAAAAAAAACGAGACCAAAAGAGGGGGGTCTACACCTGACTTTCGAATTTAATTTCCCATTTCAAAAATTCTAATATTCACATTATTTTCTTTAATTACTTATTTTCGTTATTATTATTATTATTATTATTATTAATTTATTCATTTATTTATTTTAAAAATTCCATCGTTAAACAATTTTTCAAAATTCTGACCTCCGAATTTAATTTCCTATTTTGAAATTCTAATATTTACATTCATTTCGTTAATTATTTATTTTCATTATTATTATTCTATTTATTTATTCATTTATTTATTTTAAAATTCCATCTTTAAACAATTTTTCGAAATCTCGACTCCCGAATTTAATTTCCCCTTTAAAAAAATTCTAATATTCACATTCATTTCTTTAATTATTTATTTTTGTTGTTATTATTATTCTATTTATTTATCTATTTTTAAAATTCCATCTTTAAACAATTTTTCAAAATTCCGATTTTCAAATTTAATTTTCAATTTCCAAAATTCCAATTTTCACGTTTATTTGTTTAATCATTATTATTCTCCTTATTATTATTATTTTATTTATTTATTTATTTTTAAAATCCCAAGCTCTCAAATAATTTTCAAAGTCCCAAATTCTTTCAAATTTAATTTTTGAAATTCCAATTCTTAAATTTAATTTTCGAATCTCCAATTCTCAAATAATTCTCGAAATTCTAATTTCTTTCGAATTTGATTTCTAAAATTCTCATTCTTACGCTTAATTTCCAAAACTCCAATTCTTTTTAAGTTTAACTTCCAAAATCCTAATTCTTAAATTTAATTCCCAAGACTTCAATTTTTAAATAATTATCGAGACTCTAATTTACAAATAAATTTCATAAATTCAGTTTTCCTCTCGAACAATTTTAATTCCACTCTAATTTCCAAATAATCTTTTGTCTCTTTTGATTTTGAACAAGCAAGAAGACGATTTTTATAATTCCAAAATAATGGGATGTGTGAGATTAATTCATGCAAGATCAATCGAGTTTTGGTGAGAACCCTACATATGATATTCCTCTTCTCATGCCTAATGAATATTGTTTGATTTTTGTTCTGATCTTTGACTTGCATGGGACATGTTTTGCATTTGTATATTGCGCACTAACCCTATTTCATGATAGCGCTTTATTACTCATTGCCAAGGTACACTCTTGCTCTCACTTTGTTCATTTATCATGACTTGCTTTTGATTTGTGTGACCACTTTGGTATCCATTGATTTCCTTACCAATTGTCACGTTAACTTCATTTTATTAGTAGAGACCGAACTTTAGGGACTTAGAGGGGTGCTATGGTCCTTACCGTACCTTCCTGATAAGTAACCTGACCCCCGAACTCGATCTGGTTTTTCACAGACTACCTTTTCCGAAAATAAGGAGTCACACTTAGGGTTTTCTTTCTTATTTTGTTTACCCTTTAAAAATAAAACAAAAAAAATAAGTGGCGACTCCAAGTCATTTTCTAATAAATAAAAATAATTTTTCAAATAAAAATCAAACTCGCCATCGAGTGGAAATGCATAAGCCAAAATACGATGCCCACACTACTATAATGGATTTTCAACAACCAGTCACACTCCTTAACGTGTGCAATGATACATAATCAGTTTGAATAAAGATGGAAAGATATATTTACTTTATTTACTTTCCTATGATTTACACTACTTTTAAATTCAAGATTGACATAAAATTAACATTAAATAGATAAATATGTATGATTGAGTTGGATGAGAAGTGGATTATGTATATTACAAACGAAATTAATTGTAAAAGAATTTTAAATCAAGAATTTAAAAAGAATAATAAAATCAAGAATTTTAAATAAAAAAATTAATTTTAAAAAAAAATTGAGAATATAAAAAGAACAATCTTTTCAAAAAAATTTTAAGAATTTGGAAAGTAAAATCAAGAATTTTAAAAGAAAAAAATTTCTAAATATTTTTAACTTCAAAAAAAAAAAAAAAAACATTTCCAAATCTTTCTATGATTTTTAAACTTGTTAAATTATTATTTTTCTTTTTTTGTACAATATGATTTTAAAAAGTCCACTAGATTTTCTCTAATTTATTCTTATTGGGAGATTTTCTTTTGTACAATAATCATTGGGCTAGGAAATAACTCTCCATTGTACTACGCTTACAACGTATGGATGTACAAGCTTTGAATCCATCCCATTCGCTCTTCGTCACTTTCCATCTTCATCCACACCTCTCTGTACTCTTTCTTCTTGCAAAATGCATTAATTGTTACATAGTATAATGGATCCTCATAAGTCAAGAGCCTCTTCAAAATCTTCATGCATTCTTTGACTGAGGGTCCTTCAAAATTCTCCAACACATTCACTATTCTATTCATTTCTTCTTGAGTTTGCTCTTTCTTTCTTTTCTTCTGTTTTTTCTTAGAACCTACTGCTTCATCATTAGTATTTCTTGGCAAATCCTCATCTTCTTCTAAACTAATTGAAGTTTCGCTATGCATAGATGTAGAATGTGTTGATGATTCCTCAACCCCAGAAGCTATCACTCCTCCAGAGCTCCAATTTTTAGACCCAGTAGCTAACACTCCTCCAAACAATGCCTCTAATTCTTCCACATTTGCTAATGGTTTAAAACGGAATTGTTTAGCTTCTGGATATTTCTATTTTACAAGATAAACAACAAATTAGTTATGTATACATATATAAGACAATTATTTTTAAAATTCACTCAAATCCATAAAAAAAACTACCTGTAGATATTCTTCCCATTTTTCAACTGGCCAATCAAAAGTTTTGGTTACAGAGTTGTAACCATGTCCTGTCATAGTCATCATTTTACTCCAAATGAGATATTGTCTTTTCATGTAATCCCACCCATTCTTAAGTTGTTTTGAAGTATAACGTTTTCCAAGTAACTTCTCCAACTCTTCAGCAATTCGAGGCCAAGCACTAGACTTTAAACCTCCACCTGATCTAAAGCCTTTGTTTGCCTCTTGAAGACAAAGATCAATAAAGTGCTTTCTTTGGATGGGGTCAGTCCAATTTGCCCTACTAATATCAACATTTTGACTCAATACTATACAAAAAACCAACTAACATTAATGATTAATTTTCAATTTTCAATTAGAGACAATAAAATAAAATAAAATAAAAATCTTCATGAATGTAAAGTTTGAGTATGAACAAAAGTCGGTTAAGGAGTTGAAACTATGGTCATAAGTGAAGCAAAGTCATTGGTTCAGCATGCACAACAAATAATAGATATGACTAAACAGCTAAACAGTAGGAACAAGCTTTGAGTCCTTTGTGCCATCTGTTAGGAGTTATGGGTCCTCAACCATTCCATTCTGGTTGAAACTGTAAAGTTAAGAC
>JAJJMF010028784.1:331865-363357 GCA_022058775.1 Vitis hybrid cultivar | reverse complement strand
TAAAATCACTATCAAATGAGCTCATAATCAATTTAAATAAAGATGGAAAGATGCATTTACTTTCTTATGATTTATACTACTTTTAAATTCAAGATTGATGTAAAATTAACTGATTAAATAGATAAGTATGTATTTTGAAATATGTATTTTGAGTTGGATGAGAAGTGGATTATGTATATTACAATCGAAATTAATTGTAAAAGAATGTTAAAAGAATAATAAAATCAAGAATTTTAAATAGTAAAATTAATTTGAAAAAGAATTTTAAATTGAGAATATAAAAAGAACAATCTTTTCAAAAAAAATTTTAAAGAAATTTGGAAAGGAATCAAATCAAGAATTTTAAAAGAAGTTTTTTTCTAAATATTTTTTAACTTCAAAAAGAAAAAAAAAACATTTCCAAATCTTTCTAAGATTTTTAAACTTGTTAAATTATTTTTTTTCTTTTGTACAATATGATTTTAAAAAATCCATTAGATTTTCTCTAATTTATTCTTATTGGGAGAGTTCTTTCAAAAATTCATGTGTTTAAATTTTAAATCATTATTCTTTATAATTAACCCTAAACTCTTATATTGCTTTTTTAATTTTTATTTTTATTTTTTTTGAATTTTGAATTTGTACATCCTCAAAGTATTGAAGAGTCCACGAAAGAGTGTAGTAAGCTACATTGCAAGTATGAAATTAGGTATAAATTTTAAAATATTGATTGTAGAGAGTAGAAACGTCATGTAAATTTAAGTACTTTTTTCATATTTAATAAATTATAACTCTTTTATTGTTAATCCCGTAAGTTTTACATTCACATATAAAGTAAGATTTTGTGAGTGTTTTTCATGTGAATTATTATCTTTTTGCGATTGAATTTCTCTTTTACAAGAAAAATTTAAAAATTAAAATTTGAACTAAAAATGAATTACTAAATAACCGCCCTTATATATTACTCCGGATAAGAAACTACAAGAATTTAAATATATAAAAAAAGAAAATTTTATTTTATTTTTCCTTTAATGGAAAACCGCTTTCATTTATAGGTAGGATTATTTGTGGGTTGAACATTAGTTATATAAAGAATAAATGTTAATTATTATTTATAATTAACCCCTTTTTTTCTTTTTCTTTTTTAATTTTTAAATTGGAAATCCTCAAAGTATTGAAGAGTCCGGGAAAGAGTGTAGTAGAACTACATTGTAAGCATGAGATTAGGTATAAATTTTTAAATATAGATTGTAGAAAATAGAAATCAAGTAAATTTAAGTACTTTTTCATATTTAATGAATTATAATCCTTTTATTTTTAATCCCGTAAGTTTTACTTTCACATATAAAGGAAGATTTTGTGAGTGTTTTCCATGTGAATTATTATCTTCATATGCGATTGAATTTCTCTTTGACCGTACAATTCATGAAGAAAAATTAAAAAAATAAAATCTGAACTAAAAATGAATTACTAAATAATCGCCCTTATATATTACTCCGGATAAGAAACTACAAGAATTTAAATATATAAAAAAGAAAATTATATTTTATTTTTCCTTTAATGGAAAACCGCTTTCATTTATAGGTAGGATTATTTGTGTTGAACATTTGTTATATAAAGAATAAATGTTAATTATTCTTTATAATTAACCTTTTTTTTCTTTTTCTTTTTTAATTTTTAAATTGGAAATCCTCAAAGTATTGAAGAGTCCACAAAAGAGTGTAGTACCGCTACATTGCAAGCATGAGATTAGGTTTAATTTTTAAATATAGATTGTAGAAAATAGAAATCATGTAAATTTAAGTACTTTTTCATATTTAATGAATTATAACCTTTTTGTTTTTAATCCCGTAAGTTTTACTTTCACATATAAAGGAAGATTTTGTGAGTGTTTTTCATGTAAATTATTATCTTTTTATGCGATTGAATTTCTCTTTTTACCATACAATTCATAAAGAAAAATTAAAAAAATTAAAATTTGAACTAAAAAGGAATTAATAGAGGCTGCAAGTACGCCACATTGACGCTTTCCAGAAATTCTTCTACGAAGACATTTGTCTTCAAAAACCACTTTTAATTAATCCTTCATTATAAAATAAAGATAATATTGCAATTTTCCTTGGATCAGTTTTTCTTTGGTAGATCTTATTCAACAAAGTTACTCTTTCTTTTATTTCACTCTGTATTTTCAATCTGATTTTTCAAACACTTTCTCTTCTTACACAAAAATGAAAATCTAATGTCGCAAATCATATAAAAAAAAAAAAAAAAAAAAAAAAAAAAAAAAAAAAAAAAAACAAAATTTTCAATAACACAATTTTAAAATATCTATTATATTTCTAATTACATTATTATGAAGTTTTTTTTTAGATTTTCATGAGTTTGAACAATTTTAAGTTTATCGAATTTTTTTTCTAAAATATCTGTTGATATATCTGTAAAATCAAAGTATCGATATATCCGTGATTACGAATATTTTTATCTTTGGTTTCTATATTGAGAGAGTAATACAACAAACTCTTATTGGGTTAGTTCCAAATTGTGGCATTTAGTAACCAATCCTAACAACTTACAAATGAGTTGTCCTAACATGCTCCCTCAAACTTAGGTAGTAAAATCTTTTACTTTATGTTTGTTTTTGAAATTGAAAAACAATGAACTCAACACTACCTTGGTTAGTATGTCTACAACTTGATTTTGAGCAAGGATGTGTCTTACATCACCTAGCTTGTTTGGTGAGAACTTTCTTTCCGACAAAGTATAAATCCAATTCTATGTGTTTTTTTAGTGAATGTTGGATTAGGTTGGCTGCAAGTTGGATTGTACTTAGATTATCATACCAAATCATGATTGAAGTCTGCAACTTAGTTAACTTACGTTCTTGTTAGAGAGATTGAATCCTTATGATTTGTACTACCATACTGGCTAAACTTTTGATTGGATCATGCTATCGTTTGCTGTTTCTTAGAGTGCCAAGAAATCAAGTTAGGACTTAGGTAGACACAATATGTTGAAGTTGATTTTCTATCATTTTAATCTAATACCCAATCGACATCACAAATGCCTATCACATTCAAATTATTGGATTTATTCAAGTGTAGGCCAAAATCCAAGGGATCACTTAGATACCATAGTATCCTCTTAATTGCCTTCCGATGAATTAACAAACCCTGTTAACACTACAGGCAATCTCTAGCCTAGTTATCATTGCATATTGTAATGTACCAACTACACTTCGATAAAGTTGTGGATCTTGAATAGGATGACCACCTTATGCTGAAAAGTTTTAGGCATGTTGTCATAGGAGTAGTCAATGGTTTAGCATATTGCATTTTAGCTTGACGTAGAAGATCCATAGGAGTAGTCAATGGTTTAGCATATTGCATTTTAGCTTGACGTAGAAGATCGGTGATACACTTGGTTTGAGATAAATGCAGCCATTCACTAGTTTCTTTAACCTAAATGCCCAGAAAATAGGAGATAGGTCGACGGTCCTTCAAAGCAAAGTCGAAATTCAAGCTGGTGATAAGTTGCCTACACCTAAGTGATCACTTCCGGTCCCATGATTTATTATATGAATTTAGAATGTCCTGCTGACCGCCTGTGGATTCACCTAGCATTATTATTTTTTAACGACCACATTTATTAAACACGTCAAAGAGAGAAAGTGACTCCATGTTGAACACTATAAAAATTCTTGCATGAAAAGTAATAATTTGAAGTAAAAATATAAAACAAAAAAATAAGCAAAATAAAATATAAATAAAATTTTTCTTATGGTTAGAAAAGTCGTATATATATTTATATTATGAGGCTTCTTTCAAATCTTAAGAATTTTTTTAACATAAAGATTATTTGAAACATTCCATTTTCTAGGTATCAAAAGAAGTTTATTATCACATGATTATTTTTGTAAGAATTTTTTTAGAATCATGATGAAAGAAGTAAGTGAGTGTTTAGTAAATTAACTTAATAATTTAAAGTCACTTAATAACTTAATTTAAGTTAATAAGTAAATAAATTTGTTCGGTAAAATAACTTAATAATATGACTTAAAATAAAAAATAACTTTAAATCATAAGTAAAAATAATTTATTTATTCTTAAGTTTATATTTTCATTTTTACCTTTTTATCCTCATGTATCCTAGTTACTTCCATGATCTTTTTTGCTATTCTATAACCTCCATTATTACTTAACCTCTTTTACCTTAATTATAATTTATGAGGATAAATATGTGAATTTGAAGATTTAAAATAAATTTTAAGTTAATTTTATCAAACAACCGTAATATTTAAAAAGTAAAAGTTAAATAATAAGTCAATAACTTAAGTATAATTTAACTTAAAGTCAATTTAAATAATTTAGTAATAAGTTTTAAGTTTTACCAAATATGTCCCAAATATAAAACTTTATTTCAAGAGTAAAAATATGAAATGAATTACTTGAATTTGAGTGCAAACAAATTTTTTTTTTCCATTTTTAAACATATATAAAATGAAAATAATATGTTTGACTTTTCATAAAAATGAAACAAAAAACTATAATAATAATAATAATAATAATAATAATAAAACTTAGATGATTTAGTTCTTTTTTTATTTTTAAAAGTAGAAATTTTAGTAACTTTATGTAAAAGTTATGTTTGCATTATGTAGTTACAAATTATTTTGATAATAAAAAATTTTCAATACCTTAATTTTTTAAATTAATTTTAAAAATCATTATATTTTCAATTTAAGCTCTAAAAGTTTTTGTATTTGTGTAAACCCCTGTTTTTTGGAGGATAGTTTTTTTGGTTTTACTATTATATTATTGCTTTTGAAATGGCATTTGGTTGAGGGGGCTTTAAGGAGGGGGAGCACTATTTTTTTTTTTTTTTTGCTCACCCAAGAAACCCAAGAAGACGGGGGCAACCACAACTCCATGCATTGACAGCCTAACCACCTCACCCTTATCACCATTTTATTTTATTTTTTTGCTTCCGACCTAGAGACCCACAAGACCTACAACCACAACTCCATTTCCATGGATTGACCATCCAATACTCATAGCCTCACCACCTCACCCATAACAGCCTCACCACCCCACCCATAACAGCCTCACCACCCCACCCATAACAGTCTCACCACCACACCCTTACACGACCCATCACCGATATCCACGACCGTTTTAAAACAACATGGAGACTACAGCTGGGGTTCCAGTGAAATCCATCATTTTCTTTTCCAATCTTTGAATTTTTTTGGAGGTTTCCTGGCCACCACAACAACTTCTTCTCTTCTGGGTATTCATTTAAAAGCAAGACACATCCCCACCATCGATGATCACAACCACCACTCTCATCCACACCATCATGGCCTCCCTCGGGGAGAGCGAGTTGAGGAGAAAAGAAGATAAACAAGCAGTGAAAGGGGGATAAGCATAACATAGATAGGGCGCAGCTCCAGGTAAGTTTGTCATGAAACATATTTGAATTAAATACTTCTCTTCTCTTATTCCTCTTGTTTGTCTGGTATCGCTTTGTTGATTTAGGTATGGATAATATGGAATACATGTTGAACTTTATTGATTTTCGGATATTTCTTTTTATATACTTCGTTTTTTTTATTCATTTGCTATTCTCGTGGGTCGATTTCGAGTTGTCGTGGCTCTGTTCTATATACATTGTGTAGCAATCTGGAAGTATCTTAATTCATGTTTTGAATCTTCTTTAGGTTTTCCCCACTTGATGCGAGCTCACGAAAGACATATGAAATGAGGCTTCGTGCATTTAATTTTTGCTTGATTTTCTATTTGTTTTTTATTTCTTTATTTTTATTTCTTTTTCTTTTACTCTACTCGTCTTTGCTCTATTCCTCCGTATACCTTCCTGTGAGTCTCCTATTAGGTCGTGCAGGGTTTGAAATGGAGTATATGAGATTGTTGAATGTTGATGTGAAGCTTCCTTTTGAGTTGGGTGAGTGAAACCAATAGATTCCTAGGCTTTTTGGGTCGATGCACAAGGATGGATGGAAATCTAATGCTCTAGAGTTTTAGGCGATTGTGATGGGTTATGTAGTTTGGTCTTCAGGTGGTAGTAATAGCTTCAACCCCATAAGGATCTTGCAGTTAAAGGAGTATTTGTTGAATCGGTGGCCAATTCTTGATGAAAGTGAAAGCGACTAGAAGAATCATGTTGCTTGCTAAGTCCATTCATCTTATTAAGAAGCTCCTGTAGTGAAAGAAACTGGTATTACTTGCTTAGTTGAATAAGCCATACCTTGGGACAACTTACCACCATTAACCCTACGTCACCAAACCCATCATACCCCTATCCCTCACTAGCTTACCCTCATACACCTGTCACAACCCACACAGTCACTCATCACCTATCGTCCTTCCTAGCCTGACACAATCCACACAGTCACCAAGCAGCCTTCCTAGCCTATCGCAGTCCACATAGTTACCAAGCAGCCTCCCTAGTCTGTCACAGCCAACACAGTATCCAAGTAGCCACTTTGCATCCTAAGCCCCCACTTCTGCATGGCCATGCATGACCACCCTTCTAGTGCACAATCCAACGACCACATGTTGATATCTTAATTCTTCATCTTTTGGTGTCATAATTCCATTTTTATTTTTATTTTTTAAATTTGATTTCAAAACTCAAATTTTCAAAAAATTCAAATTTTAAATTTAATATTCAAAATTCCAATTCTTAAATTTTATTTTCAAAAACTCCAATTCTTAAATTTAATTTCCAAAACTCCAATTCTCAATTAATTTTCAAAATTCCAATTTCTTTCAAAATTAATTTCCAAAATTCCAATTCTTAATTTTAATTTTCAAAAATCCAATTTCTTTCAAAATTAATTTTCAAAACTCCAATTCTTAAATTTAATTTTTAAAACTCCAAATTCTCAAATAATTTTCAAAATTTCAATTTCTTTCAAATTTAATTTCCAAAATTCCAATTCTTAAATTTAATTTCCAAAACTCCAATTTTCATTTAATTTCCAAAACTCCAATTCTTAAATTTAATTTTCAAAAAAAAAAAAAAAACTCCAATTACTTACAAATTTAAAATTTAAATTTAAAAATCAAAATTAATATTCAAAATTCCAATCCATAAATTTAATTTTTAAATTTTCAAATAATTTTCGAAACTCCAATTTCTTTCAAATTTAATTTTTAAATTTAATTTTCAAAACTCCCATTTTCAAATATTTTTTTCAAAATTCCAATTTTTTTTAAATTTAATTTTCGAGACTTCAATTTTCAAATGAATTTCAAAATTCTAGTTTTCTTTCAAATAATTTTAATTTTACTCCAGTTTTCAAATATTTTTAATTCTACCACTTTTCATCCTTCATTAGGGTTTTAAGTCACTAAAAATCTCGTTTTTAAATAAACTTGCTACCTTTCCCTTTAGGTAAGCACTTTCCCAATTTTTTTTTATTTTTTTTATTTTCAAATATTTCTTTTGTTTATCTTGATTTTAAATAAGTATGAATATGATTTTCATAATTCCGAAGCAATGAAATTTGTGAGATTAATTCATGCAAAATCAATTGGGCTTTGGTGGAGGCCCTAAATATGAGTTTTCTCTTCTAATTGTTAACTATCATGCTTAATGAATATTGTTTGATATTTGTCTTGCTCTTTGATATGCATGTGATAATTTTATACTTGAACTAACCTTGTTTCGGTGATAGCACACTATTACTTGCTGCTAAGGTGCGATCTTACTCCCACTTTGCTTATTCTTATGCATGATTCATTCTATTATTTGATCATTTTATTGGTATATATTGATTTCCTAGTTAATTGTCATGCTTTCTTCATCTCATTTAGTAGAGACCCATTCTTAGGGACTTAAAGGGGTGCTACGGCTCACCACCGTATCTTCCCAACAAGTAACCTCACCATCGGACCCAGACTCGATTTTTCACAGACCTGTTTTTTTCCTTTAGGAGTCACACTTAGGGTTTTTCTTTCTTATTTTGTTTTTCCCTTAAAAAAAAAATAAATAAGTGGCGACTCCAAGTCTTTTTATAAAAATCAAATTTTCACCAAATAAATAAAAAAGTGAGTTGCATCATCGAGTGGGAACGCATCGAGCAAAATGCAGGGTCCATAAAATGGCGACTCCACTAGGGAGTTTAGAGGGTCAAACTTGATCTTAAGATGAGACAAATGTGGTGTTTGATTAGTCGATTGATGGATACCTTCCCTTTATGCTTCTTTATGCTTGAGTGATCATAGCACATTGAGGATTTTGATGCGACGGTTTTCTATGCTTGATTGTTATATCCTTTTGAGACATTGACATGTTGATGATATTGATTGATTCTCTTGATTGTCTTACCATATTGATTTCACTCTTTCCATGATTATCATGTTCACTTTGACATGTATGCTCATATTTGTATATCTTGTTTATCTTAGTGTTGATTCTCTTGCTTGTATATTATCTTGATCATTTTTTAGCATGCTATCCTTGTTGCATTCATCTTGATTGTCATGTTCTCGATTAGCTTGTGTGTAGATTTGGATGATATATAGTTGTTTCGCATGATTGTATGGTGCATGATTGCTCTTCTCCTGTGTGATTGCATGTTGCTTATCTATGTGGGTCGCACATCTATCCTCTTACCTCCAACCCCTTGGTTTCGGTCATTTCCTTCCTTTCGATTCTTACATTTGCAAGTGTGAGGCCTTGTGTGTGCTTGTTTCTCTAACCAAGCTAGTGGTTCGGAGTAGGGTCTAGCGATGGGCTATAAAGTCCAATTTTTTTTTTTTAGAGCCACCTTGACCTTGTAGGTTAAGCTTTAGATCATTCGATCAGGATTTCATTTCCTACACGTGGGGGCATTTGTGGGCCTTCAGAGTCGGGTCAGTAGTGATAAATTTAGTTACCTTTGTAGTAGTCTCTTGTATATTTGCTTAGAATTGGATATCAGTTTGAATACTTCTAGGTTACCTTTCTGCATAGTTGGTAGACATTCTTTGTAGAGTTTCCCTTACATTGTATCTTATCTAGTATTTCCACTATTGTAGGAGTATTGATACGTCCGATCTAGGTTCAGCTTCTTGGACCAAAGTTAGAGGTAGATTGATCAGAGTATCAAACCAGTTATATCATAGATAAGATCAGAGTGATATGGATTCATAAGTGGTTACTGTTGATCAGTTTGCTTCGGCCATGGCTTCGATTCAAGAGGCTATAGCTGGCCTCGTCTAGAGGATAGAAGGGCAACAGGCTAAGTAGGTCCCATCTTAGGATGGCGCACAGTACAATACCACCACCCCTTCCACCCAATCAGTCAACACCACAGGCTATACCTTTCACTCTACATAGTTAGACCAAGGTTGCCTAGCTTCCTGTCATAGTGCTTACCCCGATCTTAGAGGACCCACATGCTCGTATGGATAGACTTGAGCAAAGGTTGAGCAGTTAAGGACTTCAGATGGAGCTATTACTTGGGAGGATTTCGATGGAGCACCAATGGCTAGTTTACCAACCAAGTTTAGGATGCTTGAGATTGAGAGATACACAGGCATTGGTTGTCCCCGCATCCATTTGAGGCGTTACAGTACAATTATGAGGGCCCATGGATTGGATAAGACCCAAATGGTTATGTTTTTCCCTATGTCCTTAAGTGGTGCAGCACAACGTTGGTTTGCTTCATTAGATGTATCACGTTGCCGGACTTTGGATGATTTGGCCCAGGAGTTTTTGAGATAATTTGCATTTAACATTGTCATTGATGTTTCGATGAGAGAGTTGGAGGCTTTGAGGTAGAGGCTAAAGGAGTCAATCATCTCATTTATCTCCCGTTGGAGATAGAAGATTTCACATGTTATTGATAGGTCATCTGATAAGAGCTTGCAGCCTCGATTTGCTAGGCACTTAATGGGATTTCCTCATATAGATTTTCGATCTTTAATACAAGCTTTGTATGGTATAGATAAGGGCATAGCTAGAGGATTATGGTCCGAGTCTTATCCTACTGACTCTAAAGGCAAGAAGCCTTTAGGAGGATAGAGATCAGGAGATGTTGGTGCTATCAGTTCAACAGGGTTGAGACCTCCTAGACGCTATCAGACAGTTGGGCAGACTTCTAGACTCTACTACCCACCACCACCTTAGCAATATAGGCCACGAGCACCTCCTTAGTCGTATGATCAAGCCTACTTGCCGCCCACACTAGCACTGCCTTATTATGTCGCACAAGGCATAGAGAGACCTTTGACTTCCTATTCTACCCCAGTACAGCCATGTTACGAAGCACAGTTTGCAGTAAGACCCCCAACTTCCTATCCTAGACCTAGAGCTCAGTAGACTTCCGCTCCTTTTGCTTTGAGGACACAGAGATAGTTCTCACAGTTGGGTATGCCGTTGAGCCAGGCTCTTCGAAAGCTCACAAAGGTCGGATTATTGACGACTCTTGCTCCTAAGCCATTGCCTCAGCCTATCCCACCACAGTTCAAGATGGACTTACATTGCGCATATCATTAGGGGCTAGGGCATGAGACTGACCATTGTACTGCTCTAAGATATGTCATGTAGGACTTGATTGTTCAGGGTTTGGTTCACTTGGGTTAGTCGAGTGTAACCACTAACCCATTACCGACCCATACTACACATGTAGTTCCCCTTTCGGCTGGCAATATACATTTCATGGATTTCACTAAGCATGATGATCGCATTCACATGCTGAGTTAGGATGATTATGAGCCAGAGCCCATAGTAGTGGATGAGAGCTATGAGGTTGATGGAATGATAACAGACTCATATACATCTGCAACATTTAGACTAGTCCTTGACACGCCACCATTGCAGTTGACCACAGTTGGGTCGTTGATTCACCCATGCTATAGCATTCAGTCTCCGTTTATATTGAGTTGAGATCTTGATGAGACGGTTGCTCATGATGTTCAATATGTCATCCGTGGGGGCAAGGTGGTACGAAAGCAACCTCCCATAGTTGCAAGACCTTTAGAGAATGATGCCACTCGAGAGGAGACTAGACGAGAGAAAGACGAGATTTTGAGGCAGCTCTAGAACACTTAGGCTTCCATCTCCATTTGGAGTCTTTTGGCATCATCTACATCCCACCGGGAGGCACTGGTCAGGGCATTGAGTCAAATACGAGTTGAGACATCTACCTCCCTTGAGGAATTGATCCATATGTTGACAACTGATAGAGCCACATGCATTGTCTTCTCTATTGATGATCTACCCCCTTGGGGTTCTGACCATACTCTACCTTTCTATATTTTTGTTGGTTGTTCCAAGCATCGAGTTCCATATGTCTTTTTTATGGCTCTGCCTTGAACATTTGCCCATTAGCTATAGCAGTCGCTCTCGGCTTCGGACCTTTAGCCTTTGAGCCATCTTCTCAAACAGTTCGAGCCTATGACAATACATGCAGAGAGGTTTTGGTTAAGCTGACATTGGATTTGCAGATATGCCCGGTCACATTCTCTACTTTATTTCAGGTTTTGAGGATTCCCACATCCTTTAACCTATTATTAGGTCAACCTTGGATCCATAGAGCAGGAGCTATACCATCTTCCCTTCATCAAAAGGTGAAGTTCATACATGAGGGCAGAGTCATTACTATACAGTCTATTAGAGACTCTTATTCTACTTCTGAGCCAGTATTGGAGATTAGTTGATCGCTTAAATTTTCGTCATTTATCGCGTCAAAACACAATTTATAACCTAATTCACTATTCTAGAGCAGCTTGTACCCGATCAAAAAATGGTCCTAGTACAAACTACTGTAGTATAGTGGTTTTTAGGTGTCGTCCACTAGGATGGATTATTCTCGATAATTAAGGCTTAAATGAGAGGAAAAGAAATGATAGTGATCAAGTGAAATTGATTTGAAAATTCAATTTGAAAAATCAATGTAACAATGGTCTCAAATTGAGAAGAAAAATAAAATGCAAAATAGAAGAAAATTAATAGAATATGAAATTCTCGGAGTTAGGATTTTCAAGAAAATAATTTCCATGGTGAATAGATGTTGAGATATAATTTTTATCAAGTTAGATTGAAAACCTAAATTTTCATTTAAACCGATTTTTGATTTAGCTTTAGATCTAGATCTAATTTATCTTCAAATTAGGTCATTTAATCCAAGATATCAATTCAAATCATATATTCAATTCATCTTAAATTATCTTCCAATGATTCACACAATGCAACTATTCAATCTCATCAAATCTAGTTTTAAGAATTTGATGAATTTACTTAACTTGCATTGTAGTAATCATTCAAGACAATTTGAAGAGAAAAATCCCCAAATTTCAATTAATCAATCAATTTGATCAAATTACCTTTGCAATTCAAGCTCATTTCTATAATTCACCATAAATCTTGCCTTTAGATCCTTTCTCTTCCGAGAAAAACGAGATTTAACCACTCATGCTTGGAGATTTGGTTTCACAAGGCATGTTTGGCTAGCGAGAAAATTAAGAAAAGTAAAGAATTCTCTAGAGGGAGGAAATCTGGAAAATTCTATAATTAGAAAATGTCTAAAAGTTCCCTTAAATGAGAAAATCAAGTTTCTATTTATAGTTCAAGGTCAAGTGGACACTTAGCATCATCCAAAAGGTCTTCCGGAGGCTTCTTCACCAAGAAATCTGGAGTTTAGTAATAAAATGCCCATTTCGCACAAGATCCAGCATTTTTGCATGATTGTGTGAAAATTTCGCATGGCCATGCGAAATTTGTTTCGAGTTTTTCTTTTGAGCTACAACCAAAATTGTTTTCTGGTCCATTTTGTACGACTATGTGAAATTTTTGCATGATCATGCGAAATGGAAATACTTAATCTTTCAACCCTTTTTTTTCATTTCTTTTATTTCTTTCTTTTGAATCCACCTCAATCACCTTCAAATCAGCTCCAAAGCTTGGTCCAAGTGCATTGCATTACTTCTTTCATTATGCATTTGGATCATCATCAACTTTATTTGTTTTCTTCAATTTGATTCATCTCTTTTGTCACCAATTTATCAAAATCATATCTTGAAATGACTCCAAAACTTCATAAAACTTGTTAATAACTCTTGCAAGGGCAAAAACATGTTAATTGAGTGTTTTAGGTATAATTACTACTCAAAAGATGTGAAACTCATGAGAATTATTATTATCTAAAATATGCTCTTTTTGAGTAGTAGTTATTCCCCCCAACCAACACATTGCTAGTCCCTTAGTAATGGTATGACAAAAGGAAAGAAAAAAAAACAAACAATACCAGACAAAAGAAATTATAAGTCACATAAGCAAATCATTTGCAAAAAAATCTTTGAACTTTCCATAGCATAAATGGTTGATAAACAAGCACACCCTACTATCCCTAGGTATCAACAAAATCCCAACTTATTTACTACCTCTAATAGAAAGAATATCATGCAAATCAAAGAATAAAAAACATATCCATCTTCATTCCCTAAACAATCTTTCTAAACAAGTCTTGAGTGTAATTAAGCTAGCCCTTAAATATAGTACTCAAAACTAATCATCCTCCCAACCTAGCTCAATTTATCTCAAACAACAAAAATCACTCTCTCATAGGTCAAGAACACACCTATCTTTATTTTATTATTATTATTTTTTCAAATGACTTATTGTTGGAGTGCAATGCTAAAGGTATCTCCAAGTATATGGTCCATGTAGCAGGGATTCATTGATGATTCCCAACCATAAGGCATAGGGCACCAAGTTTATAGGACTATTTAACCAATCACTAACTCCTCGGACTTCACCTTGGACTCCTCAAATAAGGATCCAATACCTTAGCACCTACAATTGAGCTCATACTCCACCTATCCACCCATGTAATGAGCATTGAGGTCGGTGGCTCCCAACCAAAATGGCTTAGGGCACTAGACTTCAAAGACCTTTAGACCATATACCCCTCGGACCTTGCTCAGGTTTCAAGGCAAGCATAACTCAACCTTTTTATTCATCAATTTTTTTTTTCAAATTGGGCGCAGTGGCCTCTTTTTAAGGTGTCTAAACTCAATTCAAGAGTAATCAATGTTACAAGACAATTAAGTCCAAGTCTTAAGGTTAGAATAGTTTTTCATCTTATATCCAGGGTCTAAAGTGCACAGTATGTGACAAGACTCAAATAGAAATGACCTTTTGAAAAATGAAGACTTCAAAGTCAAATCAACTTTAATTCACATAACAAATCTTCTAAGATCAAGCAAATAAGCTAGTATTTTAAATCAACTTTTTTCAAGTTTGGTTTGCTCATTTATTAATCACAAATGTTATAGTCATCTAAAAAAGAATTCACCAAATAAGTCACAAATGTGATTTATGAAAAAAAATTCTAGAAAAACTAACAAAACTAACAACATATTTCCTTCTATTTCTTTTTAACCCTCCCCCCAACCTAATTTGTACATTGTTCTCAATGTGTAATGAAAATATACAAAAAAAGGAAGGGAAGATGCCTCAATCTCTTATGAATTTTAGCTTCAATAGCTAAAACAAAAATAAGATCACACATGAGAATTGTCGGATATGAATGACATAAGAGAAGAAAATATGAAAACAAATCTATTAAAAACCAAAAAAACTATGTTAGAGACATAATGTATGGAGTAAAATTTAGGTATAGATGATGACAATATCCAAAGAAAACATGATTTCAATGATAAGTCAATGATTCTCATGGAGTTTTTGAAAATTTCACACAAGTGTGCAAACTAGACAAGAAAGTGAAGCGTGTTGCAACTACTCTCTTCTTTTAAAAGAATTTGGCATAATCATGTGAAAATTCGCATGTACATGCGAATTGGTTAAGAAAGTTTTATCTTATTATAGCTTTTAGCATAATTTTCGCATAGTCATGCAAAAATTCGCATGGTGATGCGAATTGGTCCAAAGGCTTAAAACTGCTGCAGTCATCCACATTAGTTTCGCATAATCATGCGAAAATTTGGCACATGAAAACTCCCCTGTTTTTGGCATGATTCCCTTGTTTTTGCATGAATGTGAAAAATGGTGATGGGCCATTAAAACTCTTTTTTCCTTGCTTCATGCATTCCATCCATCTGGAAAGTCCTTTGCATCAATACTCAATTTGGGTATGTGATTACTACTCAAAAAGTGCTATTTTGTAGCTTGTAATTAACTCTTTGAAACACTCTTGAGTAGTAATTATTACCTTTTAACTCAATTGACATGTTAAGGACCCTTGCAATCGTTTCTAATCAAATTGTGTTAAGTTTTGGTGTTTTTGATAGCTTTTAGCTACACCAAAGCAATCCAAGAATGAGGGAGAGCTGTATATAGTTCATGGCAAAGCTTTTGGAAGCTCAAATTCATGAAGAACCAAGCTTTGGAGCTCCATAGCCCTTTGCCAAAGTCATTCAAAGTATGCAAGGAAAGAGCAATGGAGAGAGGAAAACAAAGTAAGGAAAACAGAAGACAACATTTGTAGTCTTCCTTCGCACTTTTGGAGCACTTTCCAAAGTCCATTTTCTACATTTTATATACCATTTCAAATCTTAGGAAGTCAAGAATCCAACGCTTTAAACCGTGTACGATTTGGAGCTGAAATGAGGAAGATATGGCCTTCGAAAGATAACTGCATCAAGTTGAGGGACAATTTCGCACATTGCGAAATTGGAACTTCAACGTGCGAAATTTAAAGTGGATGGCAGCTGTGTAGTCGAGGTGAAGACCAGCATTCAAAGTTGATTTTGAAACTTGCGAACTTGGATCTCAACATGCGAAAGTGGATTCTAAGTTGCGAAATCAACTTGCGAAATTTTCGCAAGTCACCATGCAATGTGCGAAACTGGGATATTTGTGCCGACTCTTTTTCTTCTGATATTTTTGTCTAAATTTCCATTTTCTCCTTGTATGCAGCCACTCATGTAATTCCTTAGCTAGGAAGTATCCAAGGAAGGGTAAATTACCTTCCTATATAAACTCTCTTGTAAACACTAAAAAACACTCTCGGGGAGCTTTTCCCAGGAGACCAACTTATGTATATTTTGATACTTAGTGAAATACAGAGCTCTCTCGTTTTCCTTTTCTCTCTACTATTTTCTTTTTCTTGGGAGCAAAAAAACCTCTGAGGATGTTTTCCCAAAGGATGAGAGGCTAAACCTTTGGTTTCTTGGAGTGAAGGAAGCTAGGTGAAAAGTCCAGATGCTAAAGTGGAAAACTCTCGTGCATTAAATACAGGTAGTTGGAGTTCATAAATGGTTTTTAAATCTAAAGTTTTGCTTTAAATCCCTTAGAATCACTTTGAATGGCCAATACATGGTAAGCTTCAGGTCTCTGTGGATGCTTATTGCTAGATCTATATCAGTCCATTAGTTATCATGTACGAGCCATTGGAAAGTGACTCAAGGTGAAGACCCATAGTGTCTAAAGCCATTAATGGAACTTGACTACCATTTCTATTGAATTTTTATGGATTAAATCTTCATTGTCAAACCTATACCGGTTCAGAAACAACCATCCTTTATGTTGTTGTCCCCAATGCGAGAAGATTCTGAATTTCCCATTTTGCATTTTGAACTTGATCCTAGCAACCCTTAGCTCCGGGAGGCTTTCTTTCTTCCATTTTTACTTAGTTTTATGTTAGTTTAGTTTCAAACCACTTTCAAAACAAATTTTATTTTCTTTTAAACTTTAATTTTATGATAAAGGAAATCATCATACTCAATTTCTAATCTAGAGGCTATCACTGGTAGAGTGAAAACCCATTCCTGAGTTCGACCCTAGAGCTGCTATACTATAGTAGCTTTGCTACGCCAGTATAAGGTCATAGGATTTATAAATATTTTTTTATTAAAATACTCAACTGGGCATGAATCAATATGGCTTGCAAACAATGAATAGACCAACTCCTTGGTACTTAAGCTTTCTCGGAAAAATATGTGGCTTGAAATAGCCTTCTTTGAACTTGTTCTTTTGAATAAGTTGGTCATGCCATTCCTTGAGCTTATTTTTCATGGTCTTTGAATTATTTTGCATACCATGCTTCATTGTTTTCACTCTCTTAAAGCTAAAAGACCATTTCATTAACTTCAAAGGTTGAATTTCTTCATTGATCCTCAAAACTTCAATCCGTTCATTAGAAATTGCTTCACCAAGTTTTGAAAAATTATCTTCAACCTTTTTTTTCACTAGTTCTTCCATAGGCAATTCAATCAAATAATCCTTCTTAAGTTCCTCTTCCTCTTTGGTACCATGCTTCTTACATGGATGGAAAATGTTTAGCCCAATTGTCATGTTACCAAAGGTAAGTTGCATCACCCCACTTTGACAATTAATTAATGCATTTTCTGTGGCAAAGAAAGGTCGGCCAAGTATAATAGGAACATGGTTGAGTCCACTAGTTCGTTGTTTTGTATCAAGCACCACAAAATCAACTAGATTATAGAAATTATCGATTTGGATCAACACATTTTCAATAATTCCTCTTGGAAACTTGACTGATCTATCCGCCAATGAAAGTATGATGGAAGTAGACTTTAGTTCTCCAAACCCTAATTGCTTATATACCAAGTAGGGAAAAAGATTCACACTTGCCCCTGAGTCTAAAAATTCTCTTTTCACAAAGGTGTTGCCAATATTCACCGAGATAGTTGGACATCCCGGATCCTTATACTTGATTGGAGTCTTGCATTGGATAATTGCACTAACTTGTTTAGTTAAGAAAGCTTTCTTTTTTAAATGCATTATTCTCTTAATGGTACACAAATCCTTAAGAAACTTAGCATAGGCTGGAACTTGTCTAATCATGTCAAGGAGTGGTATATTGACTTTGACTTGCTTGAGAACTTCAAAAATTTCTGGAGCATTATTTACCACATTCTTGGATTGAAGAGCCATGGGAAAAGGTGGAGCTAAGAGCATATCCTTGTTCATTTTAGCTTCACTCTTCTCCTCTTTTTCTCTTTCAAAACTTTCAACCGTTGTTCTTTTACTATTCTCATCATTTTCAATTTTCTCTTCATTCTCTTTTGGCTTTGGTATAGGTTGATCAACTTGCTTACTACCTCTTAAGGTAATTGTTGCTTTGACTTCCTCCTCCTTAGTAGAACTTTCACTTGTCTCTCCAATTTCATGGGCTCTACTTAGATTTTGTTGGGGTTGTGAAGAGAATTTTCCTTTTTCTTGCACCGTATGCATGCTTGTGAGTTTAGAAATAGCAAGCTGCATATTATCAATTTTTTGTGTGAGATTGGTTTGCAAGCTATAAATTTTTTTATTGAAAGATGTCTCCACATGATCTATCATTTGATTTACTTGAGCATTGATATTCTTTTGATCACCGATAAAATCTCCTAAAATTTTACTCAAGTTTACAATAGCTTGCTCAACCAAAGAACTTGTTGTGGAGAGTCTTCCATGAATTGTAGGCTTTGTGAGTATTGGCTTGAACAAAATTTCTCTTGTCCATAATTCCATGACATGTTCTGATGATTCTCAACAAGTCTTTTCCCCATAGCTGGTATTGTAGGACAATCACTCACTTCATGTTTTATAGATTGACAACTAGAACATTGCTCCATGTAAATTGGATTATCATATATTGCATTCACCTCATGAAATCCCTTAGCTTCAAGTTCCTCTAGCCTTCTTGTTAAAGCTATCATTTTAGCTTGTAGATCAACATTTTCATTCAACATATACATTCCTCCATTTGAATTCCTTTGAGACTTGGACTTGTGTAAATCCCTTTCATGTGGCTCATCCCATGACCTTGATATTTCAGCCACATAATTCAAGAATTCAAAGGCTTCATCAGGACTTTTGCTCATAAAGTCACCTCCACACATGGTTTCTAGCAATTGCTTCATAGTTGGCAACATGCCCTCATAGAAGTAACTCACCAACATCCATGTGTCAAAACTATGATGACGACAATCATTGACTACTTCCATATATCTTTCCCAACAAGCATAAAATTTTTCATTGTCCAATGCCGCAAAATTGGTAATTTGCCTTTTCAAGCCACTTGTGCGATGTGTGGGAAAAATTTTCTTCAAGAAGGTTGTTTGTAGTTCCAACCATGACCTTATGTTTTGGGGCCTCAATGAGTTGAACTACAACTTAGCCTTATCCTTCAATGTGAATGGAACAAGCTTTAATCTCATAAGCTCTATGGATGTGTTCCTTCTTGAAAAGTATGACAAACTTATTCAAAATCCTTGATGTGAGTATAAGGATTCTCATTCTCCATTCCATGAAATTGTGGTAGAAATGGTACCAAGTGAGTTTTTATCACAATAGGCTCATTAGGAAGAACTTTACATGATCCCACACCTATCCTTTGAGGATGCATATATTCTCTCATTGATCTAGATATGTAAGAATTGCGATTATTTGGTCCTTGTTGAGTTTGTTGATTTTCCTCTTGATTTTCCATTTCCTCAACAATTGGATCACAAACCAAAGATGATTAGCAATGTAAGTCCTTTGTAATCTCTCCCTCAAATTTTATTCTTAATGTAACATGCAATGGAGAGCCTACAAAACAAGCCAAGAAAAACCATCGAGAGACTCCTTAGTGGATCATTCATTTGAGATGATGATGGACTCCTCCAGAATAATATTTTGAGTTAGAAGCGTTTAACTTATTATGACACATCATCGAGTCTCGTGATTTAGTCAAATGGATTATGAGGCCATACTTATCGTCGATTTGACCATTCTGACTCGCTAGCGAAGCATCTTTTGAGACTCATGCAGTCTCTTTCAGGTCCTTTCATTAGATCGAGAGTTGTGGTGACACACTACACTAGAGCATATTTCCCCTCTCATCATATCTTCTCAATTTCAACGTTCAAAGCCACCATCTCTTCTTAGTTTAGGGGTCCAGAGCCACCATCTCTTTTCAATTTGGCATTCAAAACCACCATTCTTTCTTAGTTACGGCATTCAGAGCTATCATATCTTCTCAATTACGACGTTCAAAGTTGTCTTTCACAGTTTGGCGTTCAAAGCCACTATCTCTTCTCAGTTTCGGCATTTAGAGCCACTATCTCTTCTTAGTTTGGGTGTTCAAAGCCACCTTCTCCTTTCAGTTTGGCGTTTAGAGCCACCATCACTTCTTAGTTACGGCATTTAAAGTCATCCTTCATAGTTTGGCGTTTAGAGCCACTATTTCTTCTTAGTTTCGGCGTTCAGAGCCACCATCTCTTTTCAGTTTGGCGTTTAGAGCCACCATCACTTCTTAGTTACGACGTTTAGAGCCGCCATATCTTTTCAGTTACGACGTTCAGAGTCGTCCTTCAAAGTTTGGGGTTCAGAGCCGTTATCTCTTCTCAGTTTCGGAGTTTAGAGCCACCATTTCTTCTCAGTTTGGGCGTTAAGAGCCACCATCTCTTTTCAGTTTGGCATTTAGAGCCACCATCCCTTTTTAGTTACGGTGTTCAGAGCCGTCATATCTTCTCAGTTATGACGTTCAAAATTGTCCTTCATAGTTTGGCATTCAGAGTCGCTATCTCGTCTTAGTTTTGGCGTTCAGAGTCACCATCTCTTCTTAGTTTGGGCATTCAGAATGACCATCTCTTTTTAGTTTAGCGTTCATAGCCACCATCCCTTCTTAGTTATGACGTTCAGAGCTACTATATCTTCTCAGTTTCGGCGTTCAAAACCACCATCTCTTCTTAGTTTAGGCATTCAGAGTCACTATCTCTTTTCAATTTAGCGTTTAGAGCCACCATCTCTTTTCAGTTTGGCATTCAGAACCACCATCCCTTCTTAGTTACGACATTCAAAGCTGCCATATCTTCTCAGTTACAACGTTCAGAGTTGTCCTTCACAGTTTGGCGTTTAGAGCCGCTATCTCTTCTCAGTTTCGACGTTTAGAGCGACCATCTCTTTTCACTTTGGGAGTTCAGAGCCACCATCTCTTTTCACTTTGGCATTCAGAGCCACCATCCCTTCTTAGTTATGACGTTCAAAGCCACCATATCTTCTTAATTACGACGTTCAATGTCGTCCTTCTCAGTTTGACATTCAGATTTATCAGTTCACAGTTTAGCGTTCAAAGCCACTATCTCTTTTCAGTTTCAACGTTTAGAGCCGCTATATCTTCTCAGTTACAACGTTCAGTGTCGTCCTTCTCAATTTTGGTGTTTAGAGCCACCATACCTTAAGTTTGGCATTCAGAGTCATTATCTTTTCAGTTTGGCATTCAAAGCCACCATCCTATCACGATCGGGCATTCATTGCCACCTCTTCATTGTTTAGAGCTACATTCCTAGCGTTCAAAGCTATCAATTCGGTTTGGGCATTAAGAGCTTCGTCTTTAGTATTCAGTGTTATTAGTTTTTTTAGTTCGGCATTCAGAGTCATGTCTTTAGTTCAACATTCAAAGTCATCATGTCTTTCTTCAGTTAAGCATTCAGATCTACCATATCTCTTTCAGTTCGGCGTTCAAAGCCGCATCTTCATTTTGGCGTTCAGAGTCGTTTGTTTCATTTTGACATTTAGAGCCGTGTTTTTAGTTTGACATTCAGAGCCATTTTTCAGTTTGGCATTCAGAGCCACATCTTTGGTTTGGCATTCAGAGCCATTGTTTGCTTCCAGTTTGGCATTCAGAGCCACCATGTTTCTTCAGCTTGGCATTCAATGCCACCATTTTTCTTTAGTTTTAACGTTCAGAGCCGTTGTGCATACTCATTCAGGCATTTAGAGTCATCATCTTTCCTCCTTATTGACATTCAAAGCCTTCATCTTCTTCAGTTTGGTGTTTAGAGTCGCATCTTCTGTTTGAGCCATGTCTTCAGTACAGGCGTTTAGACTCATGTCTTCAGCACAAGCGTTCAGAGCCATCTTTTCTAGTTTTAGGCATCCAGAGCCACTCACTTCTACCCTTTAGGCGTTCAAAGCCACCACTTTCTTTCATAGGTGTTTAGAATCGTAGCCTTTTAGAGCCATTTCTCCTATTAGCGTTCAAAGCCAAAATTTTAGGCATTCAAAGTCACAGTTTAGTTGTTCAAAATTGTTCGTCTTAGTCTTGGAATTTAGAGCCACATTTCAAGCATTCAAAATTGTGATTTTCCAGGATTTGTCCTCCTCCATTGTGTGTGATATAGCTCTTTGAGCTTATAGCATGAGTCTTGATTGTATTATTAGATGTCCTACCCCTTGTGTCCTCATATAGAGCACATGTAGAACCCTTTTGTTCCTTTGTTTGGTTTGAGCGAGTTTGTATTCTACTTGTATACTTTTGGGGGTCTTTCTTTTTTCTTCGATAGAGTTCACTTCATTCCACTCACTATTCACACTTTATTTTCACTCTAGTATTCATATTCTTTATACTCGTGAACTCCACCGAAGATGGGCATATTTGTAGACCCCTGTTTTTTGGAGGATAGTTTTTTTGGTTTTACTATTATATTATTGCTTTTGAAATGGGATTTGGTTGGGGGGTTTTAAGGAGGGGGAACACCATTTATTTATTTATTTTCTCACCCAAGAAACCTAGGAAGACAGGGGCAGCCACAACTCCATGCACTAACAGCCTGACCACCTCACCTTTATCACAATTTTTTTTTATTTTTTATTTTGCTTTCAACCTGGAGACCCACAAGACCTACAACCACAACTCCATTTCCATGGATTGACCATCCAGTACTCATAACCTCACCACCTCACCCATAACAGCCTTACCACCCCATCTATAACAGTCTCACCACCACACCCATACACGACCCATCACTGATACCCACAACCATTTTAAAACAGCATGGAGATTGCAGATGGGGTTCTGATCAAATCTATCATTTTCTTTTCCAGTCTTTGAATTTTTTTGGAGGTTTCCTGGCTACCACAACATCTTCTTCTCTTTTGGGTATTCATTTAAAAGCAAGACACATCCCCACGATCGATGATCACAACCACCACTCTCATCCACACCAGTTTTGAATTGAATACTTCTCTTCTCTCATTCCTCTTGTTTGCCTAGTATCACTTTGTTGATTTAGGTATGGATAATACGGAATACATGTTGAACTTTATTGATTTTTGGATATTTCTTTTTATATACTTCATTGTTGTTGATTCATCTGCTATTCTCGTGGGTTGATTTCGGGTTGTCATGGCTCTGTTCTATATACATTGTGTAGCAATCTGGAAGTATCTTTATTCATGTTTTGAATCTTCTTTAGGTTTTCCACACTTGCTGCGAGCTCACGAAAGACATATGAAATGAAGCTTCATGCATTTAATTTTTGCTTGATTTTCTATTTGTTTTTTTTCTATTTTTCTTTTTTTTTTCTTTTACTCTACTTGTCTTTGCTTTGTTCCTCCATATACTTCATGTGAGTCTCCTATTGGGTCGTGCGGGGTTTGAGATGGAGTATATGAGATTGTTGAATGTCGGTGTGAAGCTTTCTTTTGAGTTGGGTGAGTGAAACCAGCAGATTCTTAGGCTTTCTAGGTCGATGCACAAGGATGAATGGAAACTTGATGCTTTAGAGTTTTAGACGATTATGATGGGTTATGCAGTTTGGTCCTCAGTTGGTCGTAAGAGCTTCAATCTCATAAGGATCTTA
The DNA here is from genome assembly GCA_022058775.1 of Vitis hybrid cultivar. Taxonomy (NCBI): domain Eukaryota; kingdom Viridiplantae; phylum Streptophyta; class Magnoliopsida; order Vitales; family Vitaceae; genus Vitis; species Vitis hybrid cultivar. Next base: position 339,835 of record JAJJMF010028784.1, on the reverse strand, counting down.
CAGTTAAAGGAGTATTTGTTGAATCGATGGTCAATTCTTAATGAAAGTGAAAGCAATTGGAAGAATCATGTTGTCTGCTCAATCCATTCATTTGATTAAGAAGCTCCTTTAGTGAAAGAAACGGCTATTACCTGTTTAGTTGAATAAGCCATACCTTGGGACCAGCTTACCACCATCAACCCTACGTCACCAAACCCATCATACCCCTATCCCTCACTAGCTTACCCTCATGCACCTATCACAACCCACATAATCACCCATCACCTATCGTCCTTCCTAGCCTGACACAGCCCACATAGTCACTAAGCAGCCTTCCTAGTCTGTCGTAACCCACACAATTACCAAGCAGCCTTCCTAGCCTGTCATAGCCCACATAGTCTCCAAGTAGCCACCTTGCACCCTAGGCTCCCACTTCTGCATGGCCATGAATGGCTACCCTTCTAGTGCACAATCCAATGGCTATATGTTGATATCTTAATTCTTCATCTTTTGGTGTCATAATTCCAATGTTTTTTTTAAAAAAAAAAAAATCCGTTTTCAAATCATTTTCAAAACTCAAATTTTCAAATAATTTTCAAAAACTTCAATTTTAAAATTTAATTTTCAAAATTCCAATTTTCAAAACTTCAATTTGATTTAATTTTCAAAACTCCAATTCTCAAATAATTTTCAAAATTCCAATTTCTTTCAAATTTAATTTCCAAAATTCCAATTCTTAAATTTAATTTCCAAAACTCCAATTCTTAAATTTAATTTTCAAAAAAACTCCAATTCTCAATTAATTTTCAAAATTCCATTTTTTTTCAAAATTAATTTCCAAAATTCCAATTCTTAAATTTAATTTTCAAAACTCCAATTCTTAAATTTAATTTTTAAAACTCCAAACTCTCAAATAATTTTCAAAATTTCAATTTCTTTCAAATTTAATTTCCAAAATTCCAATTCTTAAATTTAATTTTCAAAACTCCAATTTTCATTTAATTTCCAAAACTTCAATTCTTAAATTTAATTTTTTTAAAAAACTCCAATTCTTAATTAATTTCCAAAATTCTAATTTCTTTCAAATTTAATTTCCAAAATTCCAATCCTTAAATTTAATTTTCCAATTTTCAAATAATTTTTGAAACTCCAATTTCTTTTAATTTTTATTTTTAAAATCCCAATTTTTAAATTTAATTTTCAGAACTCCCATTTTCAAATATTTTTTTCAAATTTCCAATTTTTTTAAATTTAATTTTCAAGACTTCAATTTTCAAATGAATTTCAAAACTCTAGTTTTCTTTCAAATAATTATAATTCCACTCCAGTTTTCAAATATTTTTAATTCTACCACTTTTCATCCTTCATTAGGGTTTTAAGTCACTAAAAATCTCGTTTTTAAATCAACTTGCTATCTTTCCCTTCAAGTAAGCACTTTCCTAATTTTTTTTTTATTTTCAAATATTTCTTTTGTTTCTCTTGATTTTAAATAAGTATGAATATGATTTTCATAATTACAAAGCAATGGAATTTGTGAGATTAATTCATGCAAAATCAATTGAGCTTTGATGGAGGCTCTAAATATAAGTTTTCTCTTCTGATTGTCAACTGTCATGCTTAATGAATATTGTTTGATATTTGTCTTGCTCTTTGATATGCATGTGATAATTTTATACTTGAGCTAACCTTGTTTTCATGATAGCACACTATTAATTACCTGTTGCTAAGGTGCGATCTCACTCCCACTTTTCTTATTCTCATACATGATTCATTTTATTATTTGATCATTTCATTGGTATATATTGATTTCCTAGTTAATTGTCATGTTTGCTTCATCTCATTTAATAGAGACCCACTCTTAGGAGCTTAGAGGGGTGTTACGGCTCACCATTGTACCTTCCCAATAAGTAACCTGACCCTCGGACCCAAACTCGGTTTTTCACAAACCTGTTTTTTTTTTCTTTAGGAGTCACACTTAGGGTTTTTCTTTTTTATTTTGTTTTTCCCTTAAAAAATAAGTGGCGACTCCAAGTCTTTTTCTAAAAATCAAATTTTCACCAAATAAATAAAAAAGCGAGTTGTGTCATCGAGTAGGAACACATCGAGCAAAATACGAGGTCCACAATTTGTATATAAAAATTAGGGTTATTTGATTAAAGAGTTATTGAAAACTCAATTTTGAATATTTAACCATTTATCCTTTTTTGACTTCATTTTGATAAAAATATCCTCATTTTTTTAAAAGAATTTACTCATAAATACTTGAAATGATAAAGGGTAATTATATATAAAAAAAATGAATTAGGTTTTCAATAAAATTATAAAAAGGATTAGATTTACATATTATTTTATCTGTTTTAACCAGTGTTTTAAAAACTGAGGTCGATTAGTTGGACCTATCACCAATCCAATTTGATTCAATCTTTTAAGCCAGATAGCTGTCGAACAGGCGTCAAATCATCGAAACCGAAAGTCGGATCGGTGAACCAGCCGACCCGACCAATTTTGGGTGGATCGAATAGTTCAAAAAATCCCTCTCTCCTTCCCCATCCAGTTCATTCCTCAGTCGTCATCGCCCCCTTCTTTCTTTCCAGATTTGCAACACCGCCTCCACCCTCCATCTCTTTCCAATTCCCAGCGTGCGCCTCTCCGTGGCACCACCCAACACCCCCTATCTCTTTCCAGTTCCCAGTGTGCGCCTCTTCGCAACGCCACCTAACACACCACTCCCCCCTCCCCCACCCCCCCCTTCTTTCTTTTGCTACTACCCATATTCCCCTTTCTTTTTTGGTTGAACTCTCTTCCCACCTCCAACACGAACACCTCCCATTTCATTTCCTGGTTTTTTTATTATGTAATTTTTATATTTTCATTTACCTTTTCCTTCCATAGCCATTCTTATTTATTTTATTTTATATTTGTTATTTTTTTAACTTTATGATTTTTAAAACTTGTGATTTTAATTTAAATTAATGAAAACATCGTAATTTTAAATAAATTTTAAATTTTAAAATAAGTTTTTGATTTAAAAATAAATTTTAAAATTTTAAATTTTAAATTAGAATTTTGATCTTAATTTAAATTTCTAATTTGAAACTAATTTTATGATTTTTCAAATAATTTTATAATTTTAAAAAAAAGATTAATTTTTAAATAATATATAAGTTATTAATTTTAATTTTAATAATATATATTAATTATATATTTATATTTTCATCAATGATTGTAGATCGATCACCAATCTAACCAATGAATCATGAACTTGGATCGGTGATCTAACAACTTTTCCGATTCAATAATAGGTTCGATTTTGAAAACATTGATTTTAACTAATTAATTCTAAAAATTAATATAATTTTACATTTCTAAAATGGAAAATTTGAAGTGTATGTAAATTGACACTTATTTGTTTATTTATAAATTTTATTTATTTTTATATAATTAAAATTTTTAAATAAAGCAAATGGCTACCTCACTCCATTTGGAATTAATAATAAGAATGAAAATATACTTAAATGGTAATTAAGATGAGGGTGGGAAAGGTGAGCCACCTATACTTGAGGTTTTATGTCCCTAGATATAAAGCTTTACTAGGTCATGTTGGCATATTTTTCTTAATAACAGATTATTAAGAGATACTCTATTTGATTGATGAATTGTTTAAGGGAAATTTTAGGATGTTAAGTTCATATTTATTGAATTTACAATCTCAATCATGAATATGTATAGTGAAATTTAAACCGTTAAATGTTGATCGATATAAATAAATAAGATTATTGTACAAATAAATTAGATCAAAATATAAATGAATGAAATTAAAGTACAAAGTAATGAAAATTAGATACAAAATATTAGGAATGGATTAAATATATGACAAGTTGTAATTAGATCCATATTTTGGCAGGTAATAATGATTCAATATCGGTACGGAGACTCATCATTTATAAGGAGTGAGTAGTAGATGGCAAGACCAATTTTGTTTTGAAAAGGGAAGTAAATGGGAAGGCACATTTACCAGACTTGACATTAAATAATTTTATAAGAATTTATTTTGATTTTGAACATATTTTATATTTGTCTAATTGTTTTTATATAGTATTTTTAATAATAATTTAAAATACGAAGAACACTCTAAAAATTTTTATATTATATATAAATTTATAATATTTTTACTAAGAAACAAGCTCAAAAAATTCTTATAAAGAAATCCATTTTTTAGAATTATTATCAAAATTAAGCTGTTTTTAGATAACTATTTTTAAAACATAAATAAATAATAGTGGTTGACAGTTTACATTAGCGAGAAGGGCGATTATTATGTAGGGATATTTGGTCCTTTCCATTTCTGAAGTCGGACTGTATGAGGTATAATTTATTTTGCCTACTTCTATCCCCCCTAGGCTGAAAATTAGAAGACGGCAGAGCTCGGCCCCATACCTTGTCCTGACTCTTATGTGCTTTAAAATCACATTATGCACATGCATCGAACTCAGCCTTTGAAGCTCTTCCATCACTGCATTCAGATGACCTAGCCAAATCCAGTGGAGCTAGACACTTGAAGATGTCACAACTGGTCTTCCTTGAAAAGGAAGCCCAGATTTCTTTTAAGTACTTGGACATTGTCACATCTACCAAAGGCTTGAAAACGTTGGTTTGTCATGATTTTTTCCACTTCTTAAGGGTGGGTTGGTTTGTTTGTTTGTTTTTTTTAAGTATAAATCTTTATATTTCTCCATTGTTACATTGTTACATCTACGTATCAAGCTTTGGAAGTGGCATGCCTAAGTATTCTTCCATGGGAAAGCTTTTGGAGCAAATAATTAAGCAGGAGATTTTATTTTTTAACCCATTAAACAGGTGTTTAGCAAATCAACTTAATAACTTAAAACTAACTTAATAACTTAATTTTAAGTCATTAAATAAATTAAATATATTTGGTAAAATAACTTAATGATATAACTTAAAAGTAAAAAACAATTTTAAGTAATAAATAAAAATAATTAACTTATTTTTAAGTTCACATTTTTATTTTATATTTTTATCTCCATTTGTCATAATTATTTCCATGATATCCTTTATTATTTCATGATATTTATTATTATTCGATATCATTTATCCTCGTTATAATTTATAAGAATAAATATATTAATTTGATGCTTTAAAATAAATTATAAATTAATTTTATTAAATAATATTAATACTTAAAATAAGAATTAAATAATAAGTTTTAAGTTAACAAGTATAATTTAAGTTAAAAAATCAAGTTAAGTGATTAAGCCCCAAAATCAAGTATATTGTAAGCAAATGTTCAAAAAAAATTTGTACTATATCTAGTTTACTTTTTAAAATATTTAGGCATTGTTTACTTTGCCCACTCTCCTGTCCTCCATTGGCTGAAAATTAGAACACGTCAAGTCCCCATACCTTATCCCTGGTGGCTTTTAGTGCACATGCATCTCACCCATGGATGCTCCTATCACTGCATTCAACCAAATCCAGTGGGGACAAACTTGGTGATGTTTTGTGCAACTGTTATTCCTTGAAAGTGAAGCCCACAATCTTTTTATTTTTTAAAATTTTCAGGTTAATGAATGGCTACTAATGGATTTTCAACAACCAGTCACACGTTAAATAGATAAGTATGTATGACTGAGATGAATGAGAAGTGGATTATGTATATTACAAAGGAAATTAATTGTAAAAGAATTTTAAATCAAGAATTTAAAAAGAATAATAAAATCAAGAATTTTAAATAATAAAATTAATTTGAAAAAGCATTTTAAATTGAGAATATAAAAAAGAACAATCTTTTCAAAAAAATTTAAGAAATTTGGAAAGGAATTCAATCAAGAATTTAAAAAAAAAAATTCTAAATATTTTTTAACTTCAAAAAGAAAAAAAAGAACATTTCCAAATCTTTCTAAGATTTTTAAACTTGTTAAATTATTTTTTTTCTTTTGTACAATATGATTTTAAAAAGTCCACAAGATTTTCTCTAATTTATTCTTATTGGGGAGAGTTCTTTAAAAAATTCATGTGTTTAAACTTTAAATCATTATTCTTTATAATTAACCCTAAACTCTTAGATTGCTTTTTTATTTTTTATTTTTATTGTTTTTTTGAATTTTTGAATTTGAATATTCTCAAAGTGTTGAAGAGTCCACGAAAGAATATAGTAGCGCTGCATTGCAAGCATGAGATTAGGTATAAATTTTAAAATATATATCGTAGGGAGTAGAAACCATCATGTAAATTTAAGTACTTTTTTCATATTTAATGAATTATCACTCTTTTGTTTTTAATCCTGTAAGTTTTACATTCACATATAAAGTAAGATTTTGTGAGTGTTTTCCATGTGAATTATTATCTTCTTGGGATTGAATTTCTCTTTTACCGTACAATTCGTTACGAAAAATTTAAAAATTAAAATCTGAACTAAAAAGGAATTAATAGATAACCGCACTTATATATATATTACTCCCGGATAAGAAACTACAAGAATTTAAATATATAAAAAAGAAAATTATAATTTATTTTTCCTTTAATGGAAAACCGCTTTCATTTATAGGTAGGATTATTCGTGGATTGAACAGTAGTTATATAAATGTATATTGCCATTAGAATAGGATTGAAAGTTAGGTTGCATGCAGCCATGGGTGCTATATATATACCCCTCTTCTATTCTATTTTCCAAGGCATTCATATAAGGTGCTGCAAATCGCTTATCCTATTCAAGTTCTTCCCCTGGGTTTGTGTCTCCAGAAAAAGAAAAATGGTGAAATTGATGGCTACTTACACGGTGAGACCAGCCAAGGAGACACCGGGAGGCTACAGGTGTTTATCAGACAGTGATCAAGTTAGAGCTCTCACTCACGCACCCACCATCTACTTTTACCCACCTGTAAATGTGTCCCTTGAATCGGCCACCGAGATTCTGAGGCACTCTCTGAGTGAGGCGTTGGTGATTTTCTATCCACTAGCGGGACGGTTGCACTGGATTGGTGGAGGCCGCCTTGAGCTCGACTGCAATGCCTTGGGGGCTCTACTCATTGCAGTCGAGTCCGAAGCCAAAATCGATGACTTTGGAGACTTCCGACCAACCCAAGAGATCCGAGCTCTCATCCCTTCAGTGGATTACAACAAGCCAATCCATGAACTACCATTGCTTTTGGTGCAAGTCACCAAGTTTAGCTGTGGTGGCATGAGTCTGGGCTTGGGAATATCGCATACCATCGCTGATGGCCTTAGTGCATTACACTTCATCTCGGAGTGGGCTAAAATCGCCCGTGGCGAGCAACCCAACAGCCCACCATTTCTGGATCGATCAGTTTTACTAGCCCCAGAGCATTTGAGTGCGCCAGTGTTTGATCATCCAGAGTATAGTACTCAACCCCTCTTGATTGGGAAGCAGGATAACATGGAAGAGCGGAAGAGAGAAACCGCTACACTCATGTTAAAATTAAGCAAAGATCAAGTTGAGAAACTGAAGGACAAAGCCAAGTGTATGTGAAATGTCAGGAGGATGTAACTCAGTTCAGGAATTTCCACACCGTTGGATGCGCCAAAGGAGCTTTCTATGGGAACCCTAATCTTGAGATCACTAGCTGGGCCAGACTGCCCATTTATGGGGCGGATTTCGGGTGGGGCCAGGAAATTTACATGGGTCCAGGAGCAATTGGCTACGATGGGAAGGTTTTCGTATTTCCCGGCCAGGGCCTAGACGGATCATTCCTTGTTGCACTGAGGCTGCAAGTACGCCACATTGACGCTTTCCAGAAATTCTTCTACGAAGATATTTAAGCTTATATTTGGGGTTTTGCTTTCTAAATGAAAGATTATATTACCGCATTCAATAAAGATGGCAGTGTTTTTGTCACCTTAATTTTATTATGATGGATGTTGGAAGTTTTGATGGCCATTTTCCATTTAAATATTCATTTTGACCTTACGTCTAAATTACTTCAAAATAATTTCCTTTTTTTTTTTTTTTT
>JAJJMF010028784.1:302411-328865 GCA_022058775.1 Vitis hybrid cultivar | reverse complement strand
AAAAAAAAAAAAAAAAACAGATCACGGTTGAATGGAGGATGGAAATGAGATTTTTTATTATTTAAAAAATGAGGCAGATCACGACTGAATGGAGGATGGAAAAGGAGAACCGATCTCTCACTGGAAGCCGAGCAATACTTCTCAAAGACAAGTTCTTCCAGACAACCAACTACTATGAAGACTGGGATGCTTGGTGACTCAGAGGCTTTTATTAATTTTTATGGTTACACTTACATGCAATCCAGCAACACGCCTTGGACTTATCACATAGTGCCTACCACCACCTCAAGAGAACCTGGCAAGATACTGGAATGGGGAATTGTAGCCGTGATTTATGGTTACCTCCAAAGGTTGACTGAGCATGAAGAGAAGGCTCTGGAAGTCCTAAGACCAAATAGAGGACTCATCTAATCATACTGTCATGAATATGAGATAGAATTCTCAAGCATTGGCTCTGATGAAGATCAAATCAAGGAAACGAAAAATCTATAGGTTTGGTGTGTAAATTGACCAAGAGAATATTCAACTTTCAGCTTATGAATAAAATCATATAGAGTTGATCTTTTAGGACACGTGCAAGAACAAATCTGAATTTGAGAATCACAGAGTTGAGACTTAATCTTCCTGGATCACAATCTTCAGGAAGAGATTCGGGTTTTTCTTTGTTGAAATCAAGAAAACATGTTGAAAAATAGCCTAGGATGTATTTTTTTCTTCCCTGCCAAGATTGGCCAACATGCCTAGCTGAAGTCTTTAGAGGTAGATCAGTTGTTGCTACAGATGCCACTCCCTTGCTACAATATCTGATTCAGCTTGGCAATTTCAAGAGAATGTTGAATTTCTCGTGCAGTGTTTGTCAAGGCACTCTGATATTTTGCTAAGCTATGGCACGGAGGAAGAGGGTGCATTATGTGATAAATTTACCTTCACCATTTGACTGAGTATGCGTGTAATTGTCTCCACAATTGGATGGTAGTCTTGATGGCTCTTCAAATGACGCGTACTCCCCATTTCCTATTTCCTCTTGGCTATATCTACTCGACATCGTCTTTTGGGTGGAACCATCATTTTCACTGCTGCCTAGGATGAGGCGTACTTCATGGGACCCACTAAAATTCTTCCTCAATTCTCTAAAACTATCAAAATCCCAATTGGTCATCATGAGTTTGGTGCTTACCTTTTTTGAAACTAAAGAAAACAAAGGTTCATATTGAAGAGTTGGAGCCAAATGTAAATCTTGGGATTGATAGGTAACTACAACTCATGCAACCTGACAGTGCTGAAGATAAAATAGATTTGGCCAGCCGAATAATGCATGTTGATGTAATAACAATCACAGATAGGCTTGATCGCCTTGGACAACTGGTACAGCTTAGGGTGTTTCTGAACTCACGCCTTCCGAAGTTGCCAAATCATTTGGAGGTACTTTAGATTCAGTTTCCTTGGTACTTGCTGAAAATAGTGGCCTCCAACCCATTGAAGCACTACCAGCAGTGAAATCTCAGCAAATTAAGAAAGACGGTTTCTATTGTGGGATAGACTACAGCGATATTGGCACAAATGATGTGAAAGCAAGTTGTCTTTGAGACTCTGATTAGGAAAGAGCAACCTTTTAGACCATTCCCACTAGCTCCCCCAGTCCATAATCACCTTTGCATCCTAGATGTCTCAACCCCATACCTAGATGAATTACTAAGCAAGAAGCCAAGCGAGATGCAAGCAACGCAAGACTTCCTAAAGCATGTCCCTGTATATGTTCCAAAAGATAGAAGCAGGACTAGTATTGAAGGCATGGGTGCCAATTGTTTCATTCGTTGATAGATTTCATGAATCTGAGAAGGCATTTGCTAAGGCGTAACAAGAATTTGTGTCTTGGATTCTAAAAGATTTGCCCTACAAACAAAGTCTTTGAACTCTCTGAACCAGACGTCTCTTAATGGGTGTAAAGATCTAGAATTAATATTTAGTCTGGCTTGGGAAAATACTATGCAAGGAAATCCTGATGCAGCTTTTGGCAATATAATTATGCACTCAGATATGGTGGCATGGGAAGTGGACACTACACTACTCATAAAAGGCTTCTAGATGAGGGCAAATGGTACAACTCTAATGATAGCCGTTTATCAGCTAAATGAAGAGAATACCAAATCCGCTACTGCTTATGTGCTTTTCTACAGGAGGGTGAGAATCGATGATGCTTCTATAAGCAATAGAGCACGATCCTATGCAGGTTGTGAAATATTCTCGCTCGAAAGTAGATCCTGGGCTTGTTATACCTCAGAAAGAGGAGAGCTGCACATTCTGGAATGCATGGCTTGTATGAAGAAAAGAGTTTGTCAATGAAGTGAAACTATGCAAGACAATATTCTTACTCATGATTTGAATACTTAAAAGAAGGGTAATTGCTTAAAACTTACATCTTCATGACAGAAATTATCGGTGGGATCAATGACACTGCTGAACTTGTGGTATCTTCTATTTATGAGGGGCAATTTTCTTGATTACTTGAGCAAGGAAATGCATTTGCCATGCGATCTCTTATAGACGACGAGTATTTCTGCTATGCTCTTACAATGAGAAGAAATGGGTACAGTTGATGATCTGAACCACAAATTCGATATCCCAAAATCCCCTACAGCTCTAAACCCATAGATGCAGAACCGTCAAACCAAAATATCAATAACCAAGCCAATTCTGGAAAGCATTGGCATCCTCTCCAATGCCAAGGCGGGCTATGAATTTTTCAAAAGCTTCTCGAAGTTGATTACTTTCTGAAGAGACATAGTAGAGCAATGATAGATGGAGGAGTTAAGGGCTCAATATGGCATTGGAAATCATCAAAACTCTAAGCAGCAGGAAGTCCCAGAAAGTGCCGAAAGAGAGCAGAATGTATTTAGGGATTCAACACTAGCAAAACAGTCAGTCACGTCTCCAGGCTCTATCCATATAGTTGCCACCTTGGTGCCCACCATCCTCTTCTTATTACTTATTTTCTCTTCACAATCTTACACATCTTAAATCTGGATTTCAAAACTTTTTTTCGTAAAAAATAACTCTAGTTTTCTTTAAAATTCCTTAGGAGTTTCTAGGCACAAAATCCAGATTTTAACATACTATTTGCTGTCATTTTCCTTCTAGCACGAGTTTTCACTATTTTCTACTAATTTTCTTAATTTTCTTGTCTTTCTTAAACAAGCATGAATAAACTTCATGATTCCCAATAATGGAACTCATTGAATCAATTCATGCAAAAGTAATTAGGGCTTTGGTGGGGGCCCAACATCCATGATATTTTCTTCACTATTGTTTGTTCGATATTTGATTGATTAAGTTTCCTCTCTGTGAATACATGAGATGATTTTACACATGTTACTAAGCTAACCTTGTTCCTCGTTTTAGCTCTCAGCTCATTGTCTAGGTATGCTCTCCATCACCCCATTTTCAAAATTCCATGAATATCCATGTCTTTGTGTACTATGCCCTTGTTTGATGTTATGCTTGATTGTCTTAATATACGTTTGTTCGCTTGATTTGCTCTAATTAAAACAAATGGTGTGTGTTATATTTCTATACTAACTTTGATGTTTTATGATAGCGCTTGAGAAGCAGTTCAGGTACACACTTTGACTCTCATTTATGATCATGATTGGACTTTCTAGCTTGATATGTTAATTCTGAAATCACCTTAGTCTACCTAGGTATCTATAATCAACCAATCAATTGCCACATTCTCCTCGACTTGGCCAGTAAAGACCTTTTTGGGGCTTAAAGGGATGCTGCCTTTTAGAGGTACCTTTCCAATAGGTAACCTGATCCCTAGATCTAGACTTGGGTTTTTCAAAAACATGCTTTTCCAAAAACTATGGAGTCACTTCTTTAGGGTTTTCTTTCTTGTTTTTTTTTTTTCCCTTTTAAAATAAAATAAAATAAGTGGCAAACTTTTCCAAAACTAATTTTTCACCAATAAAAATGAGTTTTGCCATTGAGTAGGGACGCACATGAAAAATGTAGGTCCACATGGTGCCTCTATGATTTTCTTGTGAAAGAATCTGCTCTCTAATCTCCATGGAGGGTGTCCATAATGCTTTCTAGTTGTGGTCTTCGATGGAAAATTGTTCGTGGAGCATGTCAAAAATGTCTGTTGGTTGCGGTCTCCTGTGGAAAATTCTCTTAATTGTGCTCGTGGGTTGAATCTCCTTCTCCCTTTCCCATGGTGTTGTGTTTCAATGAGGACTCTTCCGTCAACTGACTGAATCCCTAGTTTCCTTTTGGTGTGTGGTTATGTACCATTCTTTCCATGTGCGTGCGTGGGGATCTCTCATTTCCCATAGTATGTGATATCCTTTGTGTGCCCTTAAGGTAAGTGGATGGTAGCGCATATTTCTTTCTCAAAGAAATTCCCCATGCATTATCTCCAAATTTATGCAAAAAGTAAAACAAAAAGTAAAGGAAAGATGTATATTTTGAAAATAAAAGATAAAATATAAAATTAGACGATTTAGAGAAAATAACAAGTCACATTCATGCAAAAAAAAAAAATGAAATAAGAATTAGGAATCATAAGATAGAAAAATAAAGGAAAGAATCAAACACATAAATGTATAAGAAAATCAGAATATTAATTTGTTGACGAGAAATGGAATAATTCGTATAATGGGATCTGTATATTCAATTGCTATATCGAAATGGTTATAGAGGAGCTCAATATATAGAGCCCATATATGATCTAATTTGTCTAGAAATACCTAAGGAAAGTTGACCTTGTAGAGTGGAGGGATTGTAATGATTCAATCCCTTCGCTTATGCTTGTAACATAGGGATTATACAACTCATATCCACACTCCCCCTCAAGTTGGTGCATAGATGTTGCTAATGCCCAACTTGTCAAGTGAGTTGTGAAATATCTTACTACACACCGCCTTAGTGAGGATGTCTGCTAGTTGGTCTTTTAATTTGACAAATGGGAATCAAATTATCTTAGCTTCTAAGTTCTGCTTGATCAAATGTTGGTCTACTTCCACATGCTTAGTTCGATCATGTTGGACTGGGTTATGGGCAATATCAATGGTTGCCTTGTTATCACAAAGCAAGTTCATCTCACAACTGGGAGGAAAGCCAATTTCTGTCAACAATCTTCTCGGCTAGAGTAACTCGCACAACCCCTTAGCTATTCCTTGAAACTCCGTCTCTGCACTAGATAGTGCTACTACTTTATGTTTTTTACTTTTCCATGTTACCAAGTTTCCTCCAACAAATGTGAAGTAACCTGATGTGGATTTCCTATCAAATATATTTCCTGCCCAGTCAGCGTCGGTATACCCCGTAATTTCCAAGTGCCCATTCTTTGAGAACATAATTCCCTTCCCTAGGGTTCCCTTAAGATATCTCAAAATTTGAGTCACTGCATTCATATGGTCTTCACTTGAGCAATGCATGAACTGACTCACTACACTGGTCACATAGGCAATATCAGGCTGAGTATGTGAAAGATAAATTAGTTTTCCAATCAGTCTTTGATATTTGCCTTTATCGGTAGGGATCTGGTCAAGGTATTCTCCAAGCCTGTGATATTGTTGTATTGGAACATCTACCAGTTTATAGTCTAGCAATCCAACTTCTGATAATAGATCGAGGGTATACTTTTGTTGGGAAAGAAAGATACCTCGTTTAGATTAAGCCACCTCAATTCCTAGAAAATATTTCAACCTAGCCAAACTCTTCATTTCTACCATGTTGACGAGAAAGGGAATAATTCGTATAATGGGATTTGTATATTCAATTGTTATATCGAAATGGTTACAAAGGAACTAGAGCCCATATATGATCTAAATTTGTCTAGAAATACCTAAGGAAAGTTAACCCTATAGAGTGGAGGGATTATAGTGATCCGATCCCTTCGCTTACGCCTGCAACATAGGGATTATACAACTCATGTCCACATAATTCACCCAATTAAAAAAAAGAAAAAAGAATCCTCAATCATAAGCTATTTTCTAAAACAAAAAAATAAATATATAAATAAATAAATTACATATGCAATCAAAATTTAAAAATGAATATCAATGCAGCATATAATAATGAAAAATTGAATATCAAATTCACACAACTAAAAAAACCACTTCATGCAATAAAAAAATCAAAATCAAGCCAATACTCAACTAATCTAACAAATCAAGCAATCAAAACCAAGGTCTAACCTAAAGTGAAACAAACTTAAAGAAGTGTCCAAGTGATATATCCTAAAAAAAAGTGTCTAAGCAACTTAGGGTGATCAAGAAAGTGTCTAAGTAACCTAGGGTGATCAGGAATGTGTCTAAGTGAAATGGAGTGATCAGAAAAGTACCTAAGTGACCTAGAGTGATTAGGAAAGTGTCTAAGTTACCTAGGGTGATCAAGAAAGGTGCCTAAGTAATCTAGTGTGATCAGAAAAGTGCCTAAGTGACCTAAGGTATGTCTAACTGTGTTAGGGTGTGTCTAAGAGTCCTTAAAGTGTACCTAAATGAGCTATCCTAAAAAAAAAAAAAAAAAAGGAAAATCCTAAATCTAATTTGACGTTGCCAAGGGTCACAATGAGGGGCCAAATAAATCTCTCAACTAGAGTCTCTAAGGTGGCTAAAAAATGTAAGTTGTATGGATAGCAATGAGCTATCGAGAAATTGCTATGAAGTACTGAAACAACACCTAGTAAGCATATGTTAAAGAGACAAAATGGAGGGTCTACATAATAGAATAAAAATTTTGTTCTTAATTCATTGCCTTAGTTGAGTTACAAGATTGGTATATATATATATAAATTTCTCTAAACAGATGGAAAAGGATTATATAACAAAAAATTAGACATTGATTTACTAGGGAAATCATAGACATATCAAAAAGGAAAATAATGTTGCAACATATTGCGAAGTGAAAATCAAGCTAAAATCATGCTATTATTCAACTTGCATTTGTATTGCATAATAGGATTAAATGGACTCTCATATACATAATGCATATTGAAAAAACTTAACATCTTGTTACCATATAATACCATATCTAATTAGAACACATGTACTTATGTCTGGGTATCATTTTGATCATTTTTTCATTTTTTTAAAGTTTTTCTTTATTTAAATAAAATGGTTGACAAATGAAGATGGATATTATCTACAATCTAACTTAAGCATAATAGGAGCCCAAATCACAACTGTAAGAGGATCCTCTAATTTAATAGCTATTAATAGTTCTAAAAGTATATGCTTAGAGCCATGTAGTTTTTATGGTTCCAATAATAACTAAATGTATGAATAAAATAATTATTCCTTTTCAACATCTTTCATTCCTAGGAATAACTCTTTCATACCTTTTACAAATAATTATTCCATGTTCTAAAGCGTCTAAGGATAATTATTTGTGCATGGTATTTCACATGTGAAATAAATTAAGTTGATGATGCTTCATAGAAATGAACAAGGCATCTAGGCCTCCCATTGTTTGTATTAGGGCGTCTAAATTAGCTTGATATACATTGCTGGTCCATTATTATTTCAGTCAAATTTATAGCTTAGTAAAGCATAAAAACTTATAAATTTATTTCCTCTATTTATTAGACTTTATTGACTCACATGCAAGCCCAAAAAAGGTAGGGTATCAGTTAGGGTTGTTACCCAAATCTTCATAATGAACATTGTTGGCCCACCATTACCAAATAGCTTAAAGACCAATTGGTAATTCAACATCTTATTTCTCAATTGTTTATTTCGTCTATTTATGGAGTCCACATACATGCTCAAGAAAGGTTGTTTGTGAGGTAGGGTGTTAGAACTACAATCCTTATCTAAGTGTATATTATACTATTACCTAATAGCTTAAATCTTTAAGTCAGACTGGTAAAGCTTGATTTACAATCTAGTTCTTAGTTGTTCGATCTTTCTTGTTGTTATGTGTTGTTCTGGAGGTTTTGACAACCAAAGGTTTAATTTTGGATGTATTAGGACTCAAGTGGATGTTCATGATCATGATCTTTCTACATATATATAGGATTTTTCTTTGTTATTTTTTTTTTTAAGATAGAGATTTTAATTTTTGGATTCCAAGAATGTGAGTATTGATTACTACTCAAAAAGTGCTATTTGATAGCCTATAATTAATCCTTTTAAACACTTTTGAGTAGTAGTTTAGGCCTTTTAACTTAATTGGCATGTTAAGGATCCTTTAAAGCAATTTTGATCACTTGGTGTAAGTTTTGGTGTTTTTGTTAGTATTTTGATCACCAAAGCAAGTCAAGACTGAGGAGAGCTATGAGGAATCTTGGGCAAAGCTTAGAAGTCATTTGCCAAGAGTGAATCCGGATTGCAAGGAGAAAAAGCAAAGAGAATCTGTCATGAAGCCTATTCTTGATGACAGTCGTAGCAGCCACTTTTGGAGCACTTTCTGAAGTCCAAATGATGCATGCTATATACCATTTCAAAGCTCAGGAAGTCAAAAATCCAATGCTTTAAACGGTGTGCAATTCGGAGTTGAAACGAAGAAGTTGCAGCCATTACAAGCCAATCACTCCGAGCTAAAGGAAGCATTTTGCAAAGTGTTGCGAAATCACCCTTTTGTTGCGAAGTGATTTCGTAGCATTTTTGTACAGTAAGGTGTTTCTCCTTCTGACGATGCACGAACCATGCCGCGAGAAGGGAGCTGGGATCCTCAAGGTGGAAGCCAACTTCGCAGCCCTGTGAAGATAGCTTGGTGTTGCGAAATAATTTCACAGCCCTCTTGGGTGTCTGCGAAATCTCGCAGACACCATTTTTCTCCTGCGAAATGGTTCCTGAAGCCTCTCGAAGTTTGCCACCGACATTGGGAGATATTTTCCATTAGATTTTTGTTGTCTAAATCCCAAAATACTCTTGTAAACCACCAATTACATGATTCCTTAGTTTTTAAGTTAGTAAAAAGACTAAATATCTATGTAATAATTAGTTTTATATTATGTTCATATATATACCTCTCGAGAGCTTGTTCTCGGGGAGGAGTTCCTTCTGTAAAGTTTGGGTAAGCAAGTAAAGGTCTTTTCTTTCTACTGCCTTACCTTCTCACTTTGTATTTTCATTTTCTTACTAAGTTATGAATTCTCTGAGGAGTTTTCCCCAGAGAATGAGTAACTAAACCTCTAATTCCTTGGAGCTAAGGTTGCCGGGGAAGGTTCCAAGTGCAAGAATGAAAAGCTTTGTGGTTTTAGTTAGTAATGAAGAGGAAGTGAAATCCTTTAGTGATTTCTATGTTTTTAGTTAACTTAAAACACCTTAGAGTCACCTGGGCCAACACTTGGTAAGGCAAGTGATTTCCAACCATGGAAATGCACTAGTTTACCCCTTGCGAGCCTCTAGTAGGTGACTTCAAGGTAGGATTTTCTAGAATAGCCAACACTTGATAAGCTTTTGGACTCCTAGGAGACATCCATTAGTTATCTCTTGCGAGCTTTTGACGGGGAATCCAAGGTTAAAGATCACCTTGAATGGTTAAGGCTTAGTGAGAGGCTTAAACCATTGCAAGTTGCATCAGTGAGAGAATTAAAGTGAAATCTAATTGAAGGAGTCTCTGTACATCACCAGTTAGAGAATTGACTATATGTTGGATCTCTAATGCGAGGAAATGAACCATCTGACCAAAGCCGTGTCTTTTGCATGAGGAACCACCCCAGTGAACCTAAATCTCCAAGGAATGCTTTTCTTCCTAAATTATTCCAAACTTCTGTTAAGTTAGTTAGTTCAAGTCTAAACCTTTACCAATCAAAATTTGTGTTTTACTTCTTAAGCTAACCATGAAATGAAACAAAACCAATTCACTTGGAATTGGTATCATTGATTGCTTGTTAATCATTCCCAGTGAACGACCCTAGAGCCACTGTACTATAGTAGCTTTTTCTTTGCTACCCCAGTGTATGGTGTTATAGGTAATAAATTTTGTTGATTACTTCCTCAATCAAGGAGCACCAGCTGAACACGAATCAGCTGAGACACCAATTGGGCATGAATCAAGTATTCCTTCCAATCTTCCTAGAGATTTTGTGAAGGGTTTATTAATAGATAAATGCAAAACTTTCGTGCAACAACAATACTAACCTTAAATATGCAATATTTTCTTGGATTAATAATAATAATAATAATAATAACCACAAAAGGCTAAGAAAAATTTATGTAGTTTGATACAAAGCCTACAACATAGGTGACAATGGTGAAGAAACTCCCATTATTGTGCAAGGATACTTAACATAGGGATCAAATTTGTAATTATCAAAGGGACCTATCCCACATGAAAGTTCCTTTACAAGAATCCCTCGTAATGGAAAAAAAAAAAAGAAAAAAAAATTGAGTTATTTTTCAACAATTTAAACACTAACTCAAAATTTTCCAACCATCTACAAAAATGAAAATCTTCCACACATAGCTTCAACACCAATTAAGCCTAGATTCTGTAGTCATTTTCCAATAACTTTTTGATTCTATAGACACCAATTAAGTCTAGATAATACTTAACAGTAGTTGTGGGAATGCTCACACAAGTGCATCTTAAAATCAATGTGTTTAGTCCTCTCTCCAAACACATTAGCTATCACAGTATAAATTAGTCAGTTCTTGTTGGAAGTTCAAATGGAAAAACTGACTTTGAATTGGCAAATAACTAATCTGAATCATCTCTATAACTGGTATGTATTTTGTTTCATTAGTTGACAAAGTAATTACATATTTCAATTTTATTTTTTGCATAAGAACGCTGTCATAGAAAGTGATCGAAGACATACCTTCACAAAGACCACCTTCTGTCAATCCCCAAAATTACATGCATAAACCAATATAACAATTAATAACACATATCACATAAATGCATGTCACTGTCTCTTTCCTATAATAAACCAACTAACCATGAATCTTTTTGTAAGATGATTCATATACCTTCTTACCATATTAACTAAGTGAAATGTTAGGGCTAATGCACCCCATAGCACGTATAATGCTTCAAAGTGAAAAGGTGCTTGAAATTTCAAAATGAACTACTAATATGATGCTCATAAGCTTCAAATATTACATAATAAATTATTCTAGGCGTGTCTCAATATATGTACTTTAAGTATGGTACAAGTAAAATTTGTCCACTTCTTAGAGGGCGTTTGTTTTTTCAACTTTTTACTGAAAGCAATTTGCTTTCAGACTTTAAATTGTTTGTTTTTCTACTTTTTCATTACTTATTATAAACTTTTTACTGAATAGAAAAAGTCAAATATTTTTTATTTTTCTAAATGGAAAAAGTAACATATTCGGTTTTCTTTACTTTTTAATGTTTAATAGAAATAAAATATTAAAAAAATAAACAACCTCATACTTAACACTATTAAGCATTAAAGTTTTATTTATAATTAAGAACAAAAAAAAACAAACACCACCTTAATCTCTATAAATCTACATAGCTAATATTTTCTTTGAAATCACAAAATAGTTCTTAACTTAATCATGTTAAAAATATTCTTACAAATAATTAGCCTATCATTAATATACTAGAACAAACAAATAAATAAAGGGGTATAAGAAAACATTTTTGTGTTAATCACAATGATCGTATACTCACTCTTATATATAAAAGGCATGACCAATCAAATATAACCTAAACGAAGGTTTAGTATCTATTACAAAATAGTACTTATAATTTTTTAATTGTAGCTGATACTCTTTTATATTTTTTATGATAAAAATAGTGAAAATAAATAAATTATTTTTCTTAATAATTTTTTGGGAATCAAATATAACTTAAACGAAGGTTTAGTATTTATTACAAAATAGTACTTATAATTTTTACTTATATATGATATTATAATAAAATCATAGGTTAATTTTATTTTATTTTTATAAAAAAAACTATTTTAGTATATGTTAGAAACATAAAAATATTAACATCTTCATCATTTTTTGGGTTAAAAATTAATAATAAATATTTAAAGTAATAATTTTTCATAATATTTTATTTAAATTGAATAATTAATAAAGTTTAACTTTTTAAAAATGAGTCAAAATTTTCATTCCATGTACTCATTTAGAATTGAATTATGAACGTAATATTATAAAATGTTTTGATTTTATATGTAATTAATTAGATTGGTTTTTTGAATTCAAAATTATTTTTAAAAATAAAAAAAATTCATGAAATAATTTAAAATTATTAATTATGTCTTATTTAGTTTATAAGACATATAGCAACAATATTTGAAAAGGAATGACAGATTATATATAGCAAGAATAAATGTTAAACCATATACAGAGAGTATATATATACTTATATGCTTCATTAAACACAATTATATAGCAAAAATGGGGAATTCCTTTATTAATTATGACCTGCCGGTTTGAAAGTTGAAACCCTTGCCCTCTGTCTTCTTCCCCAACAGGCAACACCACGAAGACGCAACCCTCTATCTTCTTCCCCAACACCATGAAGACGCAACCTTGCTATCTTCTTCCCCAACACACCACGAAGACCACGATTTGCAGCCTCTCAGGCTATCGAACCATGATCTACTACCTTCCCACTAAGCACCGCACCAAAGACGAATATTTTACACTCCGACAATGGTGGATTTAGGGTTAGGTAAGTTATTCTTCAATCGAGACTCTTTTTAAAGGCTTTTGAAAGGGTCATGGGTTTGTTTAAAATTTTCATGGGTTTTCTTTTGCAGAGGAATCTCTGATTTCTCTTAAAAATTGATTCTTGTTGTGATGGGGCTTTTTTTGCAGAGAATCTGTTGATTTTTTTTTTCCCGAATTGACCGAGTTAACTCGAAATATCAGTCGAATCATCCGAGTCCAACCGATTCAAGGCCGAGTCTAGGTATCTAGTATCGGACTCATCGCGGTCAACGTCAAGGCAGATACGACTCGGCCAAGTCGTACTGGACTCGACCAATTTTTTGAACCCTGACCATAAAAGTATAAATATATCATTTTTGTAGCACTATCTACCTACTTGTTTCACTGTAGTAAAAAAAAGGTTTTGGCAACAGTTTACTTATGACATGCATTTTGGGCATGTTGTAAAAAGTAGATTTTAGAATATGGTTATATAGTATTGTGTGTTACAAAAGACTTGGTTTTACACCTCGCAAAAGACTTTATATTTGTGGAAAGAGTTTCAACACTAACCTGGAAAGGTATTTCTTGCCTTTACAACTAGAAGTCAGCCACTGCCGTTGCTATGAAGCAAAGTCACCACCACTGTCCTCCATCTCCTCCAATGATAGTTATTATCCAAATTCAAAGCCACCATTGAATAACCATCCTTGAGCTTTATAAAAGAGGAGGCTGGCTCCTATTCATGGCATCTCTCTAGAGCAAAGAGTAGGGGTATCAAGTTGTGAGCTTAGAGAAATGGGTAAGGACTTCGATAGGGCCTTGTTTGATGTTATGTGAGTATAGGCTTAGGCTTGTAGGCTATTAGGTTTTAGGCCATAGAGTTAAGGCTTATGCTTGGGCTTGTAGGCTGAAAATTCATTCAACACAAAGCAATATTTAGTATCATGTAAAGAATTTTAATTTATTTTGGCATATATAAGATTTTTGTAATAGATTAAACATATCTTTTACTTTCATTTCAATAATTCAATTCTAAATCGTGAATGAGAACATAGCATGCTCTTTTAAAAAATATTTTCATTTTTTAAAATGAAATTGTGGGATCCTTTGATTATTATTTGATTTACATCTTTTAACATGGAATCAACATTTAAAAGTAACCCTTTTGAAGAAAATATTTTTTCCAAATGTATTACCAAACACATATTTTGTTTCACATTTATTTTTTATATTAAAATTCAGAAAATACTTTTCATTTATGATAAAGCTTATATTAGTACTCTCATTTTTAATATATGCAGTCTTTTTCTATTGTTTATAGTTACGTTTGACTGTTATCAAAGGTTCTCATTGATTATAAAATATTATAGATGCAACAAAAATATGATATTAATTACTTTTGTATAACAAGTTGCAGAAGTAAGATATATAAAGATTTGATTTTTAATCATGTCATGTGCAAACAAAAACAAGAAAGACAGTTGTTAATAAAAACAAATATCACCATTTAAGGGACATGGGACAAGACAAAGCTACTATTTCAAGGAATGCATGGGCAACCTTGGGAGGATAAGTCTTTTAATTCAAGCTTGACAAAGTATGTAGAACTTATAATCATAACACATTATTCCTTCACCTAAATGAATTGAATGGTTCTCATGTCACCTTATTAGCTATCCATGATATTTCAAGTCATGAATGCATAGGCAACCTTTGGACGACAAGTCTTTTATATAATTCAAGCTTGAAAAAGTCTGCAAAACACATAATCATGGCAAATTACTCCTTTACCTAAATGAATTGAATAGTTCTCATTTCACCTTCTCAACTATCCATGATATTTCAAGTCATGAATGCATGGGCAACCTTGGGAGGACAAGTCTTTTATATAATTCAATCTTGACAAAGTCTTTAGAACCCATAATCATGGCAAATTACTCCTTCTCCTAAATAAATTGAATGGTTCTCATGTCACCTTATCAACTACCCATGATCTCAATCTTTTAATGTATCATTGTAGAATGAACAATAATTAGTTATTCTTTATATATTTTATTTACTTAGTTTTTGTACAAAGTAATAGAGACAAGAATTACTATTAAGGTATCTTACAAAATTCATTTTACTTGGAATAAGTAATTGATGATAAATTATTAAGGAAAACTGTTGGGATTCTTAGGGCATATTTGGTTATGTATTTTTAGGAGAAGAATCAAGGGAAAGGAAATAGAAATGAAAAATGAGAGGAAAGGAAATAAACAAATAAATAATACATTTAAAAATAATAAATTATTTTTATATATTTCTAAAAACTCATTTTATTTATTTTTATCCTCCATATAAAGATTCAATATTCTATACTGTACAAGTTTTTTTTAGGTAATTTTAATCATATTTGATTTTTTTTATCATACTTTCTATCATATATCAAACTAAACATCTCCTATTAATCTACCAAAGAATAGGCCTTGTTTTATTTTACGTGAGTATAGGCTTGGGCTTGTAGGCTATTAGGTTTTAGGCCATAAGGTTAAGGCTTACGCTTGGGTTTGTAGGCTGTTATGTGTTGGGCCTAGTTAGTGGTTTAGTGTTGCTGGTTTGGTTGATAGCTTTGGGCTTCAAATTCAAGTCTAGTTTGGGCTTATTTTAAGTTCCCTTTTGGGTGTGTGTAGATGGGCTTGTTTTTTTGAAGTACTTATTGTCGTGGTCTGCTTTTATATATTTTACATAAATTTTGAGTGGCTTTTTATGCCTTTATTGAAATTATGGTTGCATTTTGAAGTTCCTTTTATAAATTATTAGTTATAATTATCACCACAATTATAACTATAATGTTCTTGTGAGCTATCTTTCCTACAATTATTAATTGGAATCTATAGATATTTCACTTCAATTTGCTTTTTATGATGCTCACTTTAGTCATATTTTTGTGCAATTGACTCTATTTGTTTTATGTTTTCTCCTAAAATTTTCACCTATGTCATAGTCATTCCTTATTCTATAGTTACTTTAAATGTATACATAGCTAGTTTGAAAAATTAATCAATTATAAAATAAGACCCATTGGGATAAGACACATTAAACTCAATGCAATTAAGGAACAAATTAAATATATTGTCAACCTAATCTAATACATCAACCAATTGATGACTTGAGACCGCTTAAGTGCATGCTAAGTCATTAGTATGTAGGGTCCCACGTGTTACAAAAGACTTTCTATCAAATAATATATCTATTTTAACTCATAACTACTTTACCAACAAAGATAGATTAATTTTAAAAGAAGCAAAGCATTATTTTGCAATATTAGAAAAAGTCATCTTTGGAGTCATGCTAGTTATAATTGTTAGATGAATTTGGCTCATCTAACAATCTAACCACACTAATGTTGGCCTAGCATGACGAGGAAGATTTTTGGGAGGTTATTGTAATATGTTTGCAGGTGCTTTTACTTGCATAATAAAGAAGGAATTTTAGTTAGACTTTGAGTTATGATCAAAACTTTTCAATGCATATAGCTCATTTGGTAGCTAGCCTAATCAAAGCAATCGTTGATGGTAATTGATGAGGGCTTGGAGCTTTGTTGCCTTTATTGATAAGTTGTTTTTGTCGAAGTGGGACCCATGCACCAAGACTTGTTAAGTTCATGCAATCGAACTTCTTCCATGTTCCATTACTTGCCATTCATCTTATGTTTGATGTTTGGAAAATTTGGAAGAGAAAACATGACAAAAAAACTAGAAAAAATGGAAGAAAAGAAAAAAAAAAACATATTTAAAGCTATTTGTAGATACTTTTTCAAACTCATTTTATTTTTTATTTTTTTTATAGAAAAGATTAAATAATTTCAAATATATAATTTTTTTAGCTGATTTTAATTATATGTGATTTTGTTTCTTATTTTTTATGATATATCAACCATGAGAAAATAATTTTCCATCAATACTTCGTAGAACCAAACATGGTTTAATGGCTAGGATTGGAAATGATGAGGTTTTTTTTATTTTTTTATTATTATATTTTTATTTAGAGTTTTTATAAGTATTAAATCTAATTTAAATTATTAGTAGCAAGTAAAAATATGAAAAGTAAAATGGAGTTAAATTTGAAAGTTGAGATACCATAGGCTTAAAATGATTTTTATAAAGATGTAAATAAAAAAAATGGAAGGCTATATTAATTTCATCTATCAAGCCACAGATAAAGCTATTTTTTTTAACACACACACACACATATATATATATATATATATTATTTACCCATTGTGGATGAAGCATGAAAGAAAACTTTGGACAGTAAGAAAAGTTTATCTTCCAACCTTTAAAAAAGAATATTTTAAATTTCTCTCTGTGTAAAAATTTAAATCAATTTATACCCAAGTACTAGTCATTTTTAGTTAATTGAAATAAAATGGCAAGATTTGAATTTGCACTCAAATAATTGAAAAGATTCTCTAAATTTTGTTTTAAAATTTGATTATATGTTGGTGATTGGTGGAGATCCTAAAGACTTAGGTGGTGTTTATCTTTTTTACTTAATGTGAATACAGTTGAAAAATCCTCTAAATCCAGTTAGGTAACACCCAAAGGGGAGTGAGTGGGTATATTAAAAAAAATCTTATGAGGCGTCACCAGTCCGGTTTGCATAGTTACTGGGAGTGATAGAGGTTATGCATGGTTGCCATAGTTAAGAAACAACATTAGCAGTTGCATTTCTATAACGTCCAAGATTTTCTGGAGACCAGGGTAATCTTCCAAATGAGAGAGCGAATGTGATTCCCAAGGAAACTTAAAGAAACTTAAGAGTGGATCGAATTGGTTTGCAATGGCTAATGAGAACTGTAGACATTCCTCCCTAAAGTTTCCTTTCTTAAGATCGGAATTTGATGGTAGCAACTTAGAAACTCAAGCCTCGTATCTCATGCAGTGTCTAATGAGTGCTTCCCATTCTGAACCATCACTGTTGTCACCTTCACACTCGGAACCAACATCATCACCTTCTAGGCTGCTGTGATCATCATCTCGCTCTGTGGGATCCCACTTCTTCTACATGGATGAAATATAGAAGTGCCAATACTAGGAATGAAAGTGTCTCATTCAATGCTTGTCTCAATTTTAGTGATGTGGATGGCATTATATCCAGGAGCATTCAGTTTCACCAGAATTGGCAGAGTTTCCTGAGAACGAAAATAGACTCTTCTGTTGGGCCTGATTTCAGTAACCAGTTAACTTCTGTCCCCTCAGCTTTTTCCTTGTAGTTCAAATCTCTTACATGTCAACGGTTGGAGGAACTGCACCACGACCTCCGTTGTTTAGAATTGTAATGCCCGAACTGAGTCGGATGCTTGTTGATGGTTGACTAGATGGAATACTGATTACTACTCAAAAAGTACTCTTTTATAGCTTGAAACTAACTGTTTTAAATACTTTTGAGTAGTAGTTAATACCTTTTAACTCAATTGGCACATTAATGAACCTATCAAAGGTTACTAATCAATTTTTGGCAATTTTTGGTGTTTTTGGTAGCTATTTGATCATTGAAACAAGCCAAGAATGAGGGAGAAGTTGTTGAAATCCATGGCAATGCAAGTTAAAGCTCAAATGCATGATGAATCCAAGCTTTGGAGCACTTCATAGCCCTTTGCCAAGCCAATCAGAGATGCAAGGAGGAAAGTCAGAGGAAGAAATCCAACAATAAGTAGTTTCGCATGGCTGTGCGAAATTTCAGACACCATGCAAAACCTCTTGAGGTAGCCAGAGGATTTCGCACACCATGCCAAATTTCGCATGGTATGCAAAATCTTCCTGTGTACCGACTCCATTAGATTTTTATCTTCAAATATTTTATGTAATTTCCTAGTTTCTCCTTGTAACGAACATAGATATTTTCTTTTATATCTTTTTATATAGCTTTTAGGTAGCAGATATATAAGGAGAGATATGTGTGATATTAATATGGATGTTTTTTCAAAAAAACATTTGTAAATTTCCTTACTAAGGAATATACAGAGCTTTTGCTCTATCTTTTCTTCTCATTTTTTTGTTTTCATTTTTCTTGCTAGCCAAACAACCTCTGAGGATGATTTCTCAGGGGATGAGTGGCTAGGTTTTACGTTTCTTGGAGTGATGGAAGTTAGGTGAAGGACCTGAATGCAAAGGTGGGAGTTGTCCTTGCTTTAAATGACAGTAGTTGTTAACCATCAATGGTTTTTATTTTAAGGTTTAGCCTTAAATCCCTTAAAATCACCTTGAATGGTCAATACTTGGTAAGCTTTTCGGATTCCATGGATGCTTATTGCTAAATCCATGGATGTTTATTAGTTATCATTTATGAGCCATTGGAAGGTGGTTCAAGGTGAGAGTCTTTAATGTTTGAAGCCATTAATGGGAAGCAACTATCATTTTCCATGAAACCTTTGGATCAAATCTTAATTGCTAAATATAAAACCGGTTTGAGAGATTACCATCTTTTATGTTATTATCCCCAACGCGAGGAGAAGATCCGGAATCTCCTCCTTTGCCTAAGGAACCTGATCTTAGTGACCTACAGCTCCAAGAGACCTTTTCTTTGTAGTTAATTTCACTTATTGTTTTTGCTTAACTTAAACAATCTTTGCAACCACAATTCCATTTTCTTTTAAAGCTAACTTTCATAAGAAAAAGCACCATGTTATTTCCATCAGTTAAGTCAACTGTACGATGAAAATCCATCCCTGTGGACGATCCTAGAGCCACTATACTATGTTAGCTATGCTACCCTAGTGTGAGGTGATTTAGGTTTTATAAATTTTGTTGATAATACCCGTTTGAGCTAGAATCAAATGGCATGACTGTAATGGGGACGAATCAAACACTTCTACGAATGCCTCTCGCTAGTCTAGTTTCAGCAAGTGCAAGATGAAGATCTGATGAGATTTGGCAGTACTGGTGAATCCTTTCCAAATAAAGATTTATATGTTATACCCAATTTTTATCCTATGAGATATAAGGGTATATTAATCATTTCTATTTTAGGCAATTCAAACAAGATATCAAATAATAAGCAATGAGGTACAAGAGATTTTTATGTGGAAAACTCTCATACTAATTGTAGAGATAAAAAACCACGAGATTAAGACTACTATACTAAATCCACTATATGAAATCAAGTTACACAGATTTACCCGATTGCTTTATCCTATAGACTTACTCTGTATTACCTACAACTTGATCCATGTCCGTAACACAACAACCTCCGATTACTCCAATGAATGCATTTTAGCCTCGCTGAAGGGATGAAGGTCTTCAACCCAAGATTCAATGATCAAATCCTTGAATGAGAGATCAAGAATGGTATGACACATTAGGCTTTCTCTTTAAGAGACTCTTTTTGAAATCTCTCTAATCTCTACACGATCTCTTACCTTTAAGGGTTTATAATGAGGTATGTCTAGGCAACTAGCCCAAAGACTTTTGGTCTTGGAAAAGTCCTAAACTAAATTTATGTGAAAGAATCTTGACATAAATTGCATGATCACTCAAGCCAACTAACCCACTACTTGAGCGCCTTAGGCGCTTGAGCGATCTTCAGTACTTGAACACTTTAGGTTGCTTGAGCAGTCTTGCCCTTTATAAAATATTAATTTTAAATCATTTTAAGTTCAAAAGCATATTGGGTTCCTTTTATACCTCATAGGAGCCTAACATGCTAGAAGTCAAACCTTTTTAAACGTACTTGTGACTTCTTGGTTGGATGAACAACCCTTAATTTTCAATGAAAAGTAAGTCACTATCTAAAAAGATTTCTATGGTCAAACATTAAAAGAACAAAATTGTCAATATACAAACAAAACTTAATGTCTTAACAACAATTTACTTTCATATTTCAACTAATTGTTTTTGAATTTTTTTCTTTACTTTTTAACTTATTTGTTAATATTTTAATCGAATAGAAAATTTTAAAATATGTAAACTTTTTCTTAATCTAAAAATTAAAGTTGTTCGATTCAATATTAAGTTAAAAACAAACAAACAAACAAACAAATAAACACCACCTTAGATTCCATATCATGATTAACTCATGAATCACTATAACCCCAAGACGATTATTAAAGCATACAATTAAAGTCTGAAGTTCATGGAAAACTTTAAATCAAATGTAGTTATGAAAAAATAAAAAATAAAAATTTCACCATTAATAAGAAAATCCTTGAATTTAGCAGCATATATACATTATAATATCTTTTACTTTCATTTCAATAATTTAGTTCTAAATCATGAATGAGAACATAGCATGCTTTTTAAAAAAATATTTTCATTTTTTTTAAATGAAATTGTGGGATCCTTTGATTATTATATGATTTACATATTTTAACATGGAATCAACATTTAAAAGTAACCCATTTGAAGAAAATATTTCTGCCAAATGTATTACCAAACACATATTTTGTTCCATATTTATTTTTTTTATATTAAAAATAAAAAAAAATACTTTTCATTTATGATAAAACTTATATTAGTACTTTCATTTCTAATATATGTAGTCTTTTTTTTATTGTTTATAGTTTGACTTTTATCTAAGGATCTCATTGATTATAAAATATTGTAGATGCAACCAAAATATGATATTAATTACTTTTGTATAACAAGTTGCAGAAGTAAGATATATAAAGATTTGATTTCTAATCATGTCATGTGCAAACAAAAACAAGAATGACAATTGTTGATGAAAATGGAAATCACTATTTAAGGGACATGAGACAAGACAACTACTATTTCAAGTCATGAATGCATGGGCAACCTTGGGTGGATAAGTCTTTTAATTCAAGCTTGACAAAGTCTTCAGAACCCATAATCATAGCAAATTATTCCTTCACCTAAATGAATTGAATAGTTTTCATGTCACCTTATCAGCTATTCATGATATTTCAAGTTATGAATGCATGGGCAACCTTGGGAGGACAAGTCTTTTATATAATTCAAGCTTGACAAAGTCTTCAAAACCCATAATCATGACAAATTACTCCTTCACCCAAATGAATTGAATGGTTCTCATGTCATCTTCTCAACTATCCATGATATTTCAAGTCATGAATGCATGGGTAACCTTGGGATGATAAGTCTTTTATATAATTCAAGCTTCACAAAAGTCTTCAAAACCCATAATCATGATAAATTACTCTTTCACTTAAATGAATTGAATGGTTCTCAGGTCACCTTATCAGCTGTCCATGATATTTCAAGTCATGAATGCATGGGTAACCTTGGGAGGACAAGTCTTTTATACAATTCAAACTTGACAAAGTCTTCATAACCCATAATCATGGCAAATTACTCCTTCACCCAAATGAATTTAATGGTTCTCATGCCACCTTATCAGCTATCCATGATATTTCAAGTCATGAATGCATGGGCAACCTTAGGAGGACAAGTTTTTTATATAATTCAAGCTTGACAAAGTCTTCAAAACCCATAATCATGGCAAATTACTCCTTTACCTAAATGAATTGAATGGTTCTCATGCCACCTTATTAGCTATCCAAAATATTTCAAGTAATGAATGCATGGGCAACCTTGGGAGGACAAGTCTTTTATATTATTCAAGCTTGACAAAGTCTTCATAACCCATAATCATGGCAAATTACTCCTTCACCTAAATAAATTGAATGGTTCTCATGTCACCTTATCAACCATCCATGATCTCAATCTTTTAATGTAGCATTGTAAAATGAACAATAATTAGTTATTCTTTATATCTTTTATTTACTTAGTTTTTGTACAAAGTAATAGAAACAGGAATTACTATTAAGGTATCTTACAAAATTCATTTTACTTGGAATAAGTAATTGATGATAAATTATTGAGGAAAACTGTAGAGATTCATAGGGCATATTTGACTATGTATTTGAAAATGGTTCTCTAGTATTTTTAGGAATAAAATTGTGTCTAAACACTTAATTTTAAAGAAACTGCCTTCTTTCATGTGTTTCAAAGCAACAGTGTAAAACTTAAAAATAAAAAATAAATAGTGAAATTCGTTCACCTTATTATTCATGTTTCAATGATTCTCACAATAACCCAATAAAAAAAACAAGTGAAAACACAAGGAATTTGTTCTAAATAACGAGCATATTTGAAAATCGATTTTAAAAAATTGTTTTATTATTATGATATAAAAAACTATATATTTTAAAATTGTCAAAAAAAAAAAAAAAAAAAAAACTCATCTAAATAGTCTAACCAAATAATGTTGGCCTTGAACAATTAGGAAAACTTATGAGAGGTTATTGTAGTGCGTTGAATCATGTGCATTTACTTGCATAATAAAGAAGAAATTTTAGTTAGACTCCAAGTCATGACCAAGACCTATTCATTTAGTAGCCTAATCAAAGTAACAATTAATGGTGATTGGTGAGGGTTTGAGGTCCTATTGCCATCTTATTGGGCACTTTTTGTGAGAGTGGAAGTCATGCGTTAAGACTAGTCAAGTTTATTAGAACTTCTTCCCATATTCCATTGCTTGACATTAATATTATGCTTGGTTATTAGAAAATTTAGGAGAAGAAATAGAAATGAAAAATGAGAGGAAAGAAAATAAATAAATAAATAATAAATTTATAAAAAATAAATTATTTTTATATATTTTAAAAACTCATTTTATTTATTTTTATCCTCCATATAAAGATTCAATAATTCTAAAATGTACAAGTTTTTTTAGGTAATTTTAATCATATTTGATTTTGTATCATACTTTCTATCCTATATCAAACTAATCATCTTTTATTAATCTACTAAAGAATAGGGTTGGAAATGATGAGATTTAGGTATTTAGAGACTTTATAAGTGATTAGGTCTAACTTAAATTATTAGTAATAAAGTAAGCTTATGAAAATTAAAATAGAGTTAAATTTTAATGCTGAAATGAACTAAAAACCTTGATTAAAATTAGTAATAATGGTTAATTTATAATATTAATAAGAAAGAGGTTTAAAAATTTTCTATTAATGTCCTCTATTCCAAGGTTTTTTCACGGACTCAATAAAAGCAACTTTAATAATAGAACTATCAAGATAAGATTTACTTGATTCTCAAGATACATAAAATACCAACCTAAATTCATTTCATACAAAATAATATTCAGTATCATGTAAAGTATTCTAATTTATTTTGGCAAATATCAAATTTTTGTAATAGATTAAATGTATTTTAACTTTCATTTCAATCATTGAGCTTTGATTCATTAATAGAAACATTGCATGCACTTTTAACAAAAAAAATTTCAATAAGAGTTATTATATTTTGTATCAAAGTTAGTATTATTTTTTATTTTTGAAAACAAATGGTAGAAAGTCTATAAATAGGTTAAGTACCCTTGAATACAATTTCTTTTGAGTTATTTAAAAATATATGTTTTTGGAACATAGACACAAAAGGCAAACCTTTAGACCAAATTAAAACTTTGGACTAAGTTACTTTTAGAACTCTCATCAAAAACTTTAATTGTTATTAAAATAAAAAATTAATTTGCTAGGGTGTAAGTGGATGTACTTCTTATCTTCTCTTTTCAAAAATAGAAAATCATAACAATTCCTATCCTATGTAAAATACAAAACTTTTAAAAACTTGTCTCAAAAGAATAATGGTTTCTAAAAATAATTTAAAAATAATTTTTAATAGAAGTATAGAAACTCTATTATTTTCTATTTTTAAAAATAAAAACAAAAATAACTAAGTACTCCGTTGGATACAAGTTCTAATTTTTGTTTTTAAAAATTACTTTTAAATTTTGAAACAATAAAAATTTATTAATCCATTAATTTTGAAAACTTTAAAAGTCATTATCACTTTAAAAGCGTTTTTTGTAACCCCAATAGTTGTTTCAAAAAAATTTTAAGTGAGTTTATCAATTTTTGTTTTTTAAAAATAAAAAACAAGAAATTTGTCCAAACAATACCTAAAAAATTCACTTTTAAGTGTTTTGTAGTATTTTTTTTAGCGATAAATTATAATGATAAAATGGAGTTGTAGCATGTTATTTTGTATAATTGAGTACTAAATAGAAATTTCAATATTATTTTTATTTAGACTTCATATATAAGATTCCCTATTAAGACATTTTATCCAAACATATATCCATAGGAATGCCCAAGTCAAGACTAGGAATTGACATTAGCTGCTTTGATTCGTGGACTAAATTGTTAATTTTCAGTCATCATTTAAATGGAAATACGTAAAATAATAATAATAATAATAAAAAGAAAAGAAAAAATGTCAAAATAAAATTTCCCTTAAACAACGGAAAAGATGGTTTTTAATTTTTTTTTTCTTCTAATGATGGTCGTTGTTGACAGCCATTGTAGAAAGGAAGAAAGGAACAAAAGATGAACCAATTGTAATTTTCTATAGCAATTTCCTTTTATTCTAAAATCAAGCCATTTTTAATAATTAAAAAACGTCAAGCTTATAAAAGTTCTTAGAATGTTCTGAAAATTATAAAAGAAATCTACAATTAATTAATGTTATGGTTTTTAAAGTTGTGGAAGTATTATGCATGGATATTTTAATGCTTATATAATAGAGAAAGAACACAAAAATAAAATAATTCACAAATAAATATATAAAAGTTTAATTTCATCAATTTTGTCTACATCCTTGTATAAGAGAAAATTATTTCATTATACCATAAATAATATTATAATAGACAAAAAAATAAATATCAAATTAAGTCTTGAAACATGTTATATTTCATCAAGTTTCTTCTATTCTTCATCACATCTTTATCATTTTAGATGAGATATTCTTAGCCATTCAAATTCAAATTCTTAACAACTTGGTCACTCAACGACTTTGGTTCCTACAATCTTGCAAATGATTCTCTTATCAAATTTCTTTATTTGTTGAATATTTTATTCCTATTTTTATGTAATCTCTATGTAAACTTTCTATACATAGCAACTTGCCTTTCATAAAAATATATAGTCAAGCCTTGCTCGCCTCTTTCATTTTTTTTTTTTCATGTAGTGTCAGAGCCTAACCACACTCCAACATGCCATTTTTTCCCCACCAATGGCTGAAGATCAAACTCAACTCGTATAGTCATTAATGCCAGTAACCTAGCTCCACATCTACGAGAATACAAGAAAATATTAGTTAGTAAGAAAGACTCTATAAGAAAATATTAATTTGTTTGACAATGGAAAGGAAAATGATAATATAATAAACATATTGTTTTTTTTTTCATTTATTAAGGGAATTAGAATTAAAATAACCCAAAGAAATATTTCACAACACATTATCGAACATAATTTTCCTATGATTTTTAGTCTCTTTTAAAACATAATTATGACTTTCTTTTATCTTTAATAAGATATTTAGCACTCAAATTTAATATATGGAGCCCATATACAATTCACTTCAATTTGGCGTTACATTCTTGTCACTTTCTTTGTTATATATATAACTAAAATTTAATAAATTTGATTGGACAACCTATATAAACTAAGGCCATTTGCACACGACATTGACCGGGGCAGATGTGTCTTAATTAAAGTGGGTGCAATTGAAAAACATTATATTTAATGCATACATAATTGACAACTAATTAAGAAATCATTTTAAATAATAGTAATAATAAATTACAAAAATAAGATATAATTTAACCAAATTATGATGAAATGAAACTAAGTTATCATAAATTTGGATGAAACACCAAAAAATAAAAAGAAAAAAAAGTGACTTATGAGCTAACTACTTCCATATGAAACCATGTTACTACTCAAATGCATACTACCTCATTAATAGACAAAACAATCTACGACACATTGGCATTTACATAAAAAAAAATAATGTTGAACAATTGATTAATTCTCAATTAAGAAATCATTTGAATAAAA
>JAJJMF010028784.1:198362-287411 GCA_022058775.1 Vitis hybrid cultivar | reverse complement strand
TGGCCACCTACGTTACATTCTTGTCACTTTCTTTGTTATATATATAACTAATATTTAATTAATTTGATTGGACAACCTATATAAACTAAGGCTATTTGCACAGGTATTGACCGGGGCAAATGTCTTAACTGAAGTGGGTGCAATTGAAAAATGTTATATTTAATGCATGCATAATTGACAACTAATTAAGAAATCATTTTAAATAACAGTAATAATAAATTACAAAAATAAGATATAATTTAATCAAATTATGATGAAATGAAACTATGTTATGTTAAATTTTGGATGAAACACCAAAAAAGAAAAAAGAAAAAAAAAAGTGACTTATGACTTGTTTTTATATATGAGCTAACTAATTCCATATACAACCATGTTACTACTCAAATGCATACTACCTCATTAATGGACAAAACAATCTGTGGCATATTGCCATTTACATGAATAAATTAATGTTCAACAATTGATTAATTCTCTATTAAGAAATCATTTGAATAAAAATATAGTATAAAGTAAATTAATTAATTTAGAATTCTAGAGGAATGGTAGCCTACTTTGCATTTAACTTAATTGGTCATATAACAATTTTCATATCAAGTTAAATATATTTTTTATGTTGATATCAATGTGTCTATTTTTTTTTTCAATTATTATGTTTCTTTCAATTCCAAAGAGTCCTTAGGAGGTTGAGCGGCCTCCTTCCTTGAACTTAGTTTAAAATACATTATAGTCTTGGAACACATTTCCAACTAAAAAGGTCCACTCATATACATTTTTCAACCCCACAATATATGACAAAGAGAGATATAGTTGAATGAGCTTTGTTTGATTGGCAAAGAGAAAGCTACATGATATGATTGTAAGCTCCATAATCCAACCCCATTTTTCAACCATATGCATTTTTTTCACATGGTGTCAGAGCCTAACCACACTCCAACATGTCAATTTTTTTCCCCATTCATGGTTAATTGAAGATCAACCTCAACTCGTATAGTCATTAATGCCAACAATCCAGCTCCAAATCTATAAAAATACAAGAAAATATTAGTTAGTAACAAAGTCTATAAGAAAATATTAGTTAGTTTGACAATGGAAAAAAAATGATAAAATAATAAACATATTATTTTTTTTTTCATTTATTAAGGGGATTAGACTTAAAATAACCCAAATCAATTTTTCACAACACATTATCAAACATAACTTTCCTTTGATTTTCAATTTCTTTTAATACATAATTATGACTTTCTTTTATCTTTAATAAGATATTTAGCACTCAAATTTAATATATGAAGCCCATATATACTTCACTTCAATTTGGCCATCTACGTTACATTCTTGTCACTTTCTTTTTTATATATATATAACTAAAATTTAATAAATTTGATTGGACAACCCATATAAACTAAGGCCATTTCCATATTGGCATATTGGCATTTACATGAATAAATTAATGTTGAACAATTGATTAATTCTCAATGAAGAAATCATTTGAATAAAAATATAGTATAAATAAATTAATTTAGAATTCTAGAGGAATGGTAGTCTACTTTACTTTGCATTTAACTTGATTGGTCATATAACAGTTTTTATACCAAGCTAAAAATATATATTTTTTATGTTAATATCAATGTGTCTATTTTTTTTTTTTCAATTATTATATTTCTTTCAACTCCAAAGAGTCCTTAGGAAGTTGAGTGGTCTCTTTCCTTGAACTTAATTTAAAATAGATGATAGAAATGGAATTTATTTCCAACTAAAAAGGCCCACATACATGCATTTTTCAACCTCATTATATATGACAAAGAGATAGCTGAATGAGCTTTGTCTTATTGACAAAGAGAAAGCTATGATATAGACATAAGCTCCATAATCCATCCAACTAATTTATAGCCACATATAATTTAAGGAATTTTCCACCCTCTAATAAAACTTAAAAATACAAATAGAAAAAGTATGTTTTTACATACTTATATATATAAAAAAAAACCCCACAAAATTGAAACTCAAGTTTATAAAATTCAAACTTCAAATAACTATATAAAAAATAATTAGGATTTTTTTTTTTTTTTTGTCAAATGTACCTACTACTTTAGACCATCTTAAATACTACATTTGATTGGTGAGTACTTTTAATTTATAAAACTTTTATCAATAGTAGTTTCAATAGAAATGCTTTTATAAGGAAACAATATGTTTGTAGCTATATTATCAAATAAATAATGACAACATTTTTCTATAAAAAAATAAAAATAAAAATCTTCTTTACATAGTAGTTTAGAATATCAAAAAACAAAAAATTAATCACCATGACGAAAAATGAAAAAGTATTCTAAGTTTAAATTTAAAATTAATGAGCCATAAGAAAAATTATTTTTCTTGAATTGGATGTTCTATTCAGTCATTGAATTTTTATTGTTTTTAAATCTTATATTTGTGCGTATTTGGGGACAAAGCCAACTTTTTAATTATTAAATCAACTAGAAAACAATTATTATCATTGCATGGAAACCATGGACCGAGTTTTCCTTTTTATTGAATTAAAATAATGTAATATTATTTGAAAAAGAAAAAAGAAATAATAAAATTTACATTTGAACATATCTTTTTACATAATATTTAGTGCAAAGTGGTCTATTATCTAGAATTTGAATACATCTTAATTTAAACATTGCCCGATACATAACTCCAAATGATAGGTTTGTTTTTGGTGGTTTTTAACTTTTCTTAAATGTTGGGTCCACTTAATGTTGTCCAAATATATTTACTATATTTAGTTATGATAGAATATTTGAAGAATAACAATTCAAAAAGATAGTAATTAACATGTTTGAAAATATCAATATTTGTTACAATAATAGAAATTTTAGAAATTAGTAATTAAGATTATTGTACTTAAACAGTATTTTATGATTCTTTTTATTCTATATAATTAAAGTGAGATATTTGAAAACTAATAATTTGAGAAAATCTAAACCAAATTAAAGGAAAAACACAATTATTTTATTACATGTTTCTAGACATTTAGAAATAGTAAGAGTGTAAAAATACAAAATTACTTAAATAGGTGAAAGATGTTACTTATCATTTGGTCTCCAAGCTTACAAAAATACTCCAAAAAGTTTTTAAGTTTGAAAAAGTAACCTTTTTAATTGATAAAAAATAGAAAAAAAATTTACTTTTCTTTCAAACAAGTTGTCTAGAAAGAAGCATTTATATAGTAGTGTATTTTTTAAAAAAAAACCTTAACATAAAAAATAATTCTAAAAGTACAACATTTTCTAATTTCGAGTAGAATTTGTGTTTTAAAAAGACTATAAAAGTGAACTCGTCTTTTGAAAAGGAGTTCATTATAAAAATGTTTTAGGATAAAAAAAGAACTCATCATTTGAAAAGGCTAATTCACTAAAAAGACGAGTTCAATATAAGAAGTGAACTTGTTCTTTTAAAAAAATGAGTTTAGTGTGAAAATAAAATATTAATAAAAAGTACCGTATTTTAGTATTTATTTTTTAAATAATTATATTTTAATAATATTTTTTAGAAAAAAAATTCATCTAAAAACACTCATAAAAAATTAAGTCTAAGTTACTTTCAAACTTAAATAAAATAAGTAATATAACATCAATACATTGAATTAAATTGTTACTTGCTTTACTGTTTAATTTATAAGATATTTAGTATTAAAATTTAATAAATGGAGCCCACAGATAGTTAGAGTCCTCCAAGCATTTACTCCAAATAGCATTTTTTTTTTTTGCAGGGAAACCTATAGTTAAGAGTCCTTCCTTGACCTTCATTAAATCCCTTAGCTACACGACTGCTCCTCCTTCGCTGCAGTCTTTTAGAATTTTTTGCAGGGAAGCTTTGCAGTTGAGTCCTTCCTCTCTGACACACCTTCAGCAAAATCATATTCTATTTCAAATCACAATTTGTTTTGTTTTTTCACTCAAAACCTAAATTTATTAGAGATATTTTAAAATTATATGCAAAGGTCACCTGCAACTGATCTTTTTGTTAATTTCTTCATCTTTTTGGTCAATTTATCAAAAGTATCCTGTAGGAATCGAACCTACGAATTTGCCCCTTTATTAGGTTGGGCATTTTAACCATTCAACCATTTTATTACTATCACTTCCTCATTTATTATTATAATAAATATTCCATAAAATAATATTTTTGTTTTATTATTTTTTATCATTATAATAAATTATGATATTCTAAAGTATTCCAAAATATGTTAAATTATTATTTTAATTAAATTACTAATTTCTAATATTTAATTATATAAAGTGAATTAAATCATTTTACATATTAATAATTTTACAAGGCAATATGACATTCTCAAATTAAAATAAGGTATAATAGTTAATGGAAATATTGGATGCATATTTGAGTTTATAAATAAGAGTTGAATATCCTTCCTTTCCACCCATCCAACAATGCCCCTTCAATATCCATCATCATATTCCTCACTCCACCAACTCATCATCATTCTTTGCTTCTTCATCATTCTGAATTTCCCTTTTTATTCATCGTCATCATCATTCCAGGTCCCTTATACTCCTACCACTTCTCCTTTGATTATTCAACAAGGAAAAGAAGCATTCGCTCTTCTAACATGGAAATCTAGCCTTCATATTCAATCACAATCTTTCCTCTCTTCTTGGTCTGGAGCTACCTCATGCAATCATTGGTTTGGAGTTATAAGTCAGGAAGTGTCTCCAGTTTAAACCTTCAAAATTGTGGCCTAAGAGGTACACTCTACAATCTCAATTTCTTATCACTCCCCAATCTCCTCACTCTTAATCTTAGTAACAACCCCTTCTATGGAACCATTCCCATCCATATTGATAATCTTTCCAAAATGATCACCATCCTTGACATGAGTTCCAATTATTTCACTGGTCTCATACCTCACCACGTTGGATTGCTAACATCTCTTACCTTTCTTACATTAGCTTCCAACCATTTAAGAGGTCCAATTCCTCCTACAATAGGAAACTTGAGGAACTTAACCACTTTGTATCTTTATGAGAATGAGCTTTCTGGTCCCATCCCTCAAGAAATTGGATTGTTGAGATCTCTTATTGATCTTTCATTGTCAATTAACAATCTTAGTGGTCCCATCCCACTTTCCATAGGAAACTTGAGGAATTTAACCAATTTGTTTCTTTATGAGAACAAGCTTTTTGGTTCCATTCCTCAAGAAATTGGATTGTTGAGATCTCTTAATGATCTTGTGTTATCAACTAACAATCTTAGTGGTCCCATTCCACCTTCCATAGGAAACTTGAGGAATTTAACCAATTTGTATCTTTATGAAAACAAGCTTTTTGGTTCCATCCCTCAAGAAATTGGATTGTTAAGATCTCTTAAAAGTCTTGTGTTGTCAAGTAACAATCTTAGTGGTCCCATCCCGCCTTCCATATGAAACTTGAGAAATTTAACCACTTTGTATCTTTATGAAAACAAGCTTTCTGGTTCCATCCCTCATGAAATTGGATTGTTGAGATCTCTTAATGGTCTTGACTTGTCAGTTAACA
The DNA here is from genome assembly GCA_022058775.1 of Vitis hybrid cultivar. Lineage (NCBI taxonomy): Eukaryota > Viridiplantae > Streptophyta > Magnoliopsida > Vitales > Vitaceae > Vitis > Vitis hybrid cultivar. The sequence continues at coordinate 281,871 of JAJJMF010028784.1, read as the reverse complement.
ATCTCAGTGGTCTCATCTCGCATTCCATAGGAAACTTGAGGAATTTAACCGCTTTGTACCTTCAAGATAATAGACTTTCTGGTTACATCCCTCAAGAAATTGGAATTTTGAGATCTCTTAATAATCTTGCATTGTCAACTAACAATCTAAGTGGTCCCATCCCACCTTCCACAGGAAACTTGAGGAATTTAACCATTTTGTACCTTAATACCAACAAACTTTCTGGTTCCATCCCCCAAGAAGTTGGTTGTTTGAAATCTCTTAATGAACTTGAACTTTCGGATAACAATATTATTGGTTCAATCCCTGCTTCCATAGGAAACTTGAGAAATTTAACCAAATTGCATATTTCTAATAACAAAATCAATGACTCCATTCCTCCCGAAATGAGACACCTTACCCATTTTAAATCTTTAGAGTTATCTGAGAATAATTTGACTGGCTAACTACCATAGGAGATATGCCTCGGTGGAGTACTAAAAAATTTGACTGCTGAAGGAAACCGACTCACCGGATCTATCCCAAAGAGCTTAAAAAACTGCACTAGCTTATCCAAAGTTAGGCTTGAAAGAAACCAACTTATAGGCAATGTAACTGAAGATTTCGGTACATACCCAAATTTATCTTATATTGATATGAGTTACAACAACTTCCATGGTGAGCTTTTACATAAATGGGGGTAGTGCAATAGCCTGACAAGCCTGAAAATCTCTAATAACAATATTTCTGGTTTGATACCACATCAACTTGGGGAGGCAACCAAACTGGCACAACTTGACCTCTCTTCAAATCATCTTGTTGGGGAGATACCAAAAGAATTGGGTATGTTGAAGTCATTGTTCAACTTGGTGCTAGGCAACAACAAACTTTTAGGCACCATTCCTTTGGAATTAGGAAATTTGTCCAATCTTGAACATCTTGACTTGGCCTCAAACCATTTAAGTGGCCCAATTCCCCAACAAGTCCTAATCTTTGGGAAATTGTTGTCCTTGAATTTGAGCAAGAATAAGTTTGGGGAGAGCATTCCCACTGAGATTAGGAATGTGATCACTCTTGAGAGTCTTGACCTTTGTCAAAATAGGTTGGCAGGAGACCTACCACAGCAGCTCGAACAGCTACAAAGCTTGGAAACATTGAATCTCTCCCATAACAACCTCTCAGGTACCATCCCGCTCGCTTTTGATGATTTTCAAGGCCTGACATCCATAGATATACCCTATAATCAGTTGGAAGGTCCTCTACCCAACCTCAAAGCCTTTCGAGATGATCCATTTGAGGCATTAAGAAATAACAAAGGTTTGTGCGGTAACATCACTGGTCTTGAGGCATGCTACACCAGGAAAAAGAAGGGGAACAAATTTTTTATTTTGATTTTACTCCTTATTTTGAGCATTCTGTTGCTTTTATGCATTTCTTGTGGAATTTATTTTCTTTGTGAAAGAATAAGGAGTAGAAAAATCAAGTCTAGAAAAGCACCAACTAAAGATCTATTTGCAATATGGGGCGATGATGAGGAAATTTTATATGAACACATCATTGAGGGGACTGAAGATTTCAACTCCAAAAATTGTATTGGCACTGGAGGATGTGGAACTGTTTACAAGGCCGAGTTGCCAACAAGTCGAGTTGTTGCTGTGAAAAAACTTCACTCAACACAAGATGGAGAGATGATTGATGTGAAAGCTTTCAAAAGCTAGATTCAGGCTTTAGCAGACATACGACATCGCAACATTGTCAAGCTTTATGGCTTTTGTTCATGTTTAGAAAACTCATTTTTGGTTTATGAGTTCATAGAAAAGGGAAGTTTGAGAAACATTCTAAGCAACAAGGAAGAAGCAATAGAGTTTGATTGGATTTTAAGACTAAATGTTGTTAAAGACATGGCCAATGCTTTATCTTATATGCACCATGATTGCTCTCCTCCTTTAGTTCACCGAGACATATCGAGCAACAATGTTCTATTAGATTCAGAATATGTAGCTCATGTATCCGACTTTGGCACAACTCGGCTTCTGAAGTTAGACTCATCTAATTGGACTTCATTTGCAGGAACTTTTGGTTATATTGCTCCAGGTGATTTTTCTTCATGCCTTGCTAATTATCTCTAAATTTCATCTATACATATTTCTTAATGTGTTATTTATCACATAGGATGGAACGATACACTCAATCTTTAATAGCACAAATTTTTTGTGGCATCGTACAAGTTGCCATTTTGCTCAGAAATTAGGATGAACATGCTAATTTCTTTCTTTGCAATTTCCATGTTTAATAGTTAGCTTTTTAATCTTCCATTTTTCTCAGTACAAGTTTCTCAATTGCTTTTTACATTACTTGTTTGTTTAGAGTATAATATTAAATATTACCATTTTTTATTTTTTGGGCTATAAGCTTATGGTGATGTGTAATTCCAATAGATGCATGGTAGAATTAATAACTCAACTTTTATAATTATTTAGGAGAAAAGAGCTTATGATCAAATCTTCCTTAATTGCAAAACTTGCTTATGTGTCAAAGGAGGATAATAAAACAGATGTTTATCGCTTCGGGGTGGTAACATTGGAAGTGATTTTTGGAAAGCATCCTGGGGAACTCATCTCATTGCTCTTATCATCAACGTCCTTGACATCGTCATCACCATCATCTGTCTATCATTTACTGTTGAATGAAGAGATAGACCAGTGTCTTGCACCTCCTATGAACCAAGTGGCCGAGGAAGTAGTTGTTGCAGTGAAGTTAGCACTTGCATGCTGATCCCCAATCTCGACCAACCATGCAACAAGTTTGTCAGTCACTCTCAAGACAGTGGCCACCATTGTCAAAGCCATTCTCCATGATTACATTGGGTGAATTGCTTGGTCATGGAGGTGAAACTTGTTGAGGTTCTTTACTCCTCCATGTGTTATATGTATATTTGTTATCAAGCATCATGGGTGCGTTGGATTTTATTTTTCATTTTGTCTTGGTATTTTGTTTTCTTATTTCATTCAATTATAGTTTGCACAAAAAGGTTTTGCAACTTGCTTTATAATCCAAGTGTTATGAAAGTAGTTGTGATTGAAGCTTTGATTCATTAAGAATTGCTTGATGATTAAGAGTTTTGATTGTGATTTTAAGAAGTGTTTTTCACCTATAAAGTATTTTTGTTTTTTTTTTTTTTTTAAAAAAAGGTGTTTGGAAAAATTTAGGGAACTCTTTTAAAAATTTTAAAAATCACTTATAATATTGAAAATTCATTTACAGTGTTTTTAGAAAAAATACTTGATAATTGATTATTTTAAAAACACTTTTAGAGAAAACACCTTTACTAAAAATACTTGGAAAAAAAAAATTGTCAAACACAGTCTACGAAATAAGTCGATGATAATGAAAATTCACAATAAACCCATAGTTACATCCATCCCATGTGGTCACTCATTATTATTGTATCCCTATTATCCCTATCAACTCGTGCTACAAGATATATAATTATACATGTTTGGAACACCCACTACAACAAATTTCCCAATTCGCCATAAGAACTTGAGTTATAAAGATATTTTCATGGTAAAAGCCAACTTTTTCTAATAATTTTTATATTCATAGCAAAAAACCTTCTTTTTTTTTTTTTTTTGTAATAAATGAGGATATTCATGGAAAAAACCACATCTAGCAATGATCATATATTTGTAACAAATACATTTTTACAATTTTTGGCTATAAAGTTTATTTTCATGGTGAAAAGTCATATTTAACCATTAAATTTACTCATGTTAAATAGTTACTATATTTTTATAATCTTTTACCACCAATTTCTATTGCAAAATAATAATAATAATAATAATAAATAAAATAAAATAAAATCATATTTACTCAAGACAAAAACTAGTTTTTAATAATAGGTTTTCAAGATTATTCTTATATACTTTTATTTATTTATTAAGAAAAATTATATTTAATAAGTTTTAGATTGTCATTTAACCAATAAGAAATATTAAAAACCTTTTTCCTTACAAGTTTTTTATTAGTACTATTTTTTTATAAATATTTATATTAAAATTTAATGTAAAGTAAAAATTAAAAAGGTAAAACAAATAATAATAATAATAATAATAATAATAATAATAAATGATTGGCTTTCATTTTCTCTTTGCCCCAGATATCAAGATGTTTATATCAAACGATATTCATTTTTCAGTTATTTTTCCATTGAATGGGTTACAATATATATACGGATACAAGAGTAGGACTTTAGGGAGCTATTCTTAGCCAATACAAGGTTTATGACTAGAATTATGGTTGACCCTTGAATAAGGGAATTTCTATAGCTAATGTTTCTATAAACCTGCTGATCTATGACTTACTCTAACATTCCCCCTCAAGTTGGTGCATAGATATCTTTAACACCCAACTTCTCAAGGGAGTCATAGAAGTTTTTTCTAAAAACTGCCTTTGTAAGTATGTTTGCCAATTGATCTTCCAATTTGACAAATGGAAACTGAATAATCTTGCCCTCAAGATTCTGTTTGATGAAATGTCGGTCCAACTCTACATGCTTGGTATAATCGTGTTGAACTGGATTGTGGGTTATGTCAATGGTAGCTTTGTTATTGCAAAACAAATTCATTATAGAACTAGGGACAAAACCAACCTCTGTTAGTAACTGTCAAAGCTAAAGGAGCTCACAGAGTTCTTTTTCCATTCCTCAGAACTCAACCTCCGTGCTGGACAATGTCACTACCTTTTGCTTCTTGCTTCTCCATGTAACTAAATTGCCACCCACGAATGTAAAATAGCCCGAAATAGATTTCCTATCCAAGATATCCCCTGCCCAATCTGCATCTGTGTACCCTTCAATATTCAGATGATTATTCTTAGAGAACATCAACCCTTTCCCTGGTGAGGACTTTAAATAGCGAAGGATTCGAGTTACTGCACTCATATGGTCTTTACTAGGACAATGCATGAATTGGCTCACTATACTTATGGCGTAAGCAATGTATGGACAAGTGTGGGATAAGTAGATGAGCTTACCCACTAATCTTTGGTACCTCTCTTTATCAGTTGGCACTTGATTTGAGTATTCCCCAAGCCTATGATTCTGAGCAATTGGAGTATCCACTGGTTTGCACTCCAATAATCCCACCTCTGATAGTAGATCCAATACATATTTCCTTTGGGATAGGAATATGCCTTTTTGTGATCTTGCTACCTCTATTCCCATAAAGTTATTTTAACCCCCCCCCCCCCCTCCTCCCTCCCCCCCCAAGTTCTTCATTTCAAATTCGATAGCCAAGTGTTCTTGCAGCCTAGAGATCTCTTCTACATCATCCCCCGTGATAATCATGTCATCTATGTAGACTATTAGAGTTGTCACCTTGCCTTGTCGGTGTTTCAGGAAAAGAGTATGGTCAAAATTGCTTTGATGATAACCATACTTTCGCATAACAGAACTAAATTTTCCAAACCACGCCCGAGGTGACTGTTTCAACCCATACAACGCTTGTTCCAATTTGCAAATAGTCTTGGTCTTGAAATATGTTGTATATCCAGGAGGAATGTTCATGTATACTTCCTCTTCAAGGTCGCCATGGAGAAAGGCGTTCTTTACATCGAGCTGGTGTAGTGGCCAATCTAAATTTGTTGCAAGAGATAATAGAACTCTAACGGTATTTAGTTTGGCCACTGGTGAGAAAGTTTCCAAATAATCTATACCATATGTTTGTGTAAGTCCTTTCGCCACCAATCTGGCTTTGTATCGGTCGACGGATCCATCAGCTTTATATTTTATAGAGAACACCCATTTGCACCCCACTACCTTATTCCCTTCCGGCAGTGGAACTAACTTCCAAGTATTGCTCTTCTATAAAGCCTCTAGTTCTTCCTATATAACTTGTGCCCACTTTGAATCGAGTAAGGCCTTTTCAACACTCTTGGGAATATGGTGGAGGACAACATCTGAGTAAATATCTTAAGAGATTCTGATAGGTTTTGAGTGGACACATAATTTGCAAATTGGGTACTTGGACCTTCTTTCTTCCTCGTCGGGAGAGTATCTATTTGGTGGTTTGCCACGGTTATGTCTGAAAGGCAAAGCATAACCTACAGATGTCTCCAAGACATCAGTTTGTAAAGATGTGGTGGGAGTGCTTACCTCTGAAATATTCCCAGGAGGAGGGTCTTTGGGTACTTGGGAGTGAAGAGGTTCTGTATTTTTAGGTTCATCATTGACAGGTTCTTCATTTCCAACCTCTCCATTTTCTAGTGCTTCATTTCCTTCATTTCTAAGTTTTGCACTTGCTACACCTACATTATGCATCGGCGATTCAATTTCTTCATTTTCAGTCTCAAGTCTTGAAGTCATCTCCCCTCCTAAAGCCATCATCCAATTCGGCTCTTCAACTTGAGTCTCCCCTTTAATAGGAGAATTGGGTACCAATGATGGATAAAATGTTTCGGATTCAAGGAATGTAACATCCATAGTTATATAGGTACGGTTGGCAAGGGGATCGTGACACCGATAGCCTTTTTTATGTAACCCATAGCCTAAGAACAAGCATCGAACAACACATGGGTCTAGTTTAGTACGTTGATCTTTGTGGAGATGGACAAAGGCAACACACCAAAAAATACGAGAAAGAAGCATCAACATAGTAGGCAAAGAAACATGAGTAGAAAGAACCTGTAGGAGAGTCTTGAAATCTAAGACCTTAGAAGACATACGGTTCAACAAATACATAGCAGTGGTCACCGCATCCCCCCAATGGCGACTAGGCACATAAGCTCCAAGCAATAAAGCACGAGCTATTTCTAAGATCGATCAATTTTTTTTCTCAACAACGCCATTTTGTTGCGGTGTCTGAGAACATGATGTCTCATGGATGAGGCATGATGTTGGAAATAAGTTTGAAATTAATGATTCATAAATTCCCCGCCATTATCCGAATGAAGGATTTGAATCTTGGTTGAGAATTGTGTCTGGACCATGGCATGAAATACTTGAAAAATCGTGAAAACTTCGGTTTTAGTCTTTGTGAAACTAAGTGATTCGTCCCTAGCAGTGGCAGTGGCAATGGCACCATTTGATTCGAGGTTCGATCCCCGGCAACGGCGCCATTTGATTCGTGCCCAATTGGTGTCTCAGCTGATTCGTGTCCAGCTGGTGCTCCTTGATTGAGGGAGTAATCAACAAAATTTATAACCTATTACACCATATACTAGGGTAGCAAAGACAAAGCTACTATAGCATAGTGGCTCTAGGATCGTTCACTGGGATGGGTTTTCACTTCACAAATGATGTTAATTCAAAGTTGAATTGGTGTCTTTTCATTTCAAGGTTAGCTTTCAAAGAAAACATAAACTTGAGTTGGAAAAGGTTTGGTTTTAAACTAACCAAAAATAGTAACTGATTATACTTACAAAGAAAAGTGTTTCTTGGAGTTTCAGATCACTAGGCTCAGATTCCTCATACAAAAAGGGAGTTTCGGTCACTTGTTTCTTTTCCTCGCATTAGAGAATTAACATATAGTTAATTCTCTAACCGGTGTTATACAGATGCTTCCCATTAATGGGTTCAAACACTAAATCCCTCTCACTGATGCATCTTGCAATGGCTCATACCTCTCACTAGCACTTACCATTCAAGGTGATCTTTAACCTTGGATTACCCGTCAAAAGCTCGCAAGAGATAACTAATGGATGTCTCCTTGGAGTCCAAAAGCTTACCAAGTGTTGGCTATTCTAGAAAATCCTACCTTCAAGTCACCTCCCAAAGGCTCGCAAGAGATAAACTAGTGAATCTCCATGGACGGAGATCACTTGCCTTACCAAGTGTTGGCCCAGGTGATTTAAAGGCTTTTTAAGTTAACTAAAAAGATAAAAACCATTAACAGGTCACACTTTCTCTTCATTAAAAACTAAAACAACAAAACTTCCAATTTATGCATTTGGAAACTTACCCGGCTTTCCTTACTCCAAGAGACAAAAAGCTTAGCCTCTCATCCTCTGAGGAAAAATCCTCAAAGTTTGGTTGGCTAGAAATAAAAAGAAATGAAAAATGAAAGAGAAGGAAAAACAGAGCAAGGCTCTGTATATTCTATATATTGATCGATCTTACATGATGGATTACATGGATTACATATATGATATCTCTTACAGTGGATGCAAGGGAATATATATAGAGATGTTTTTCCAACCTTCCTAACTAAGAAATTTTATGGTTGGTGGATTACAAGGAGAAGAATGGAAATTCATACAAAAATATCTGAAGAAAAATATCCCAAAGTGTCGGTCACAAATATCGGGAAGCACTAAGGACCATTTCGCAGGAGAAAATGAGGTCTGCGAGATTTCGCAGGTACTCAAGAAGGGCTGCGAAATCACTTCGCAGCAACAAGCTATCCTCGCAGGGCTGCAAAGTTGGCTTCCACCTTGAGGTTCTCAGCTTCCAGCTTGCGGCATATATCGGGTAACTTCAGGAGGAAATCCACAACACTGTGCAAAAAGGCTGCGAAATTCTCGCAAAAAAAGGCTGATTCCGCAACACTTTGCAAAATGCTTCCTTCAGCTTGGAGTGATCGTCTTGCAATGGCTGTAACTCCTTCATTTCAACTCCGAATCATGCACCGTTTGAAGCATTGGATTCTTGACTTCCTGAGATTTCAAGTGGTATATAGAATGTAGAAAATGGACTTCGGGAAGTACTCCAAAAGTGCGCATGAAGACTGCAGCTGCTGTCCTCTGTTTTCTTCACTCTGTTTTTCCTCTCTTCGTTGTTCTTTCCTTGCATACTTTGAACGACTTTGGCAAAGGGTTATGGAGATCCAAAGCTTGGTTCTTCATGAATTTGAGCTTCCATAAGCTTTTCCATAACTTGTCCAAGTAGCTCCTCCATCATTTGGCATGCTTGAATTGATTCATAAGCTGATAAAAACATGTAAACTTGCCACAAAATGGTTAAAACCAATTACTAAGGACCTTAATGAATTAATTGGGTTAAATGAATATGATTACTACTCAAAGGTGCTTAAAACCATTATAATTAGGTCTACAAAATAGCACTTTTTGGTAGTAATCACTAAGGTTTGGTTAATCTTGATTTTGATGATAACAAAACAAGGTTTAGAACTAATGATCATATTTCAAGTGTGATTAGGCAAGATGACTTCCAAAGTGGCAATCCAAAGACAAATCAAGCCAAGGAGAAATCATGAAGAAGAAGACCACCTCAAAGAGAAGTGTTTTTCAAAGATCCAAGCTTCATAAGATCTCTTTGTAAGGTTGTTGGTGCACTAGGATTTCCATGCATTATTTTCCTTACTTATGCACCTAAATCATCCAAGAGTTATTTTGTTTTAAATATTTTTAAAATTGGATGATTTCATGTTTTCAACTAAAACCTTGTGTCAAATGTTGTTTCAAACTTGTTTAAAAGGCTTTAAGTTGAAAAAGTTGGTTTTTGAGCCAAAAACGGCTCAATCGGCTAAATCGGGTGAATCAGATGAATAGTAATCGGTTGAGGTATGAACAGTACTAGTTGACCCATGAATAGTAACCGATCGACCGGTACAAAAATTTTCTCTCTTCCAGAATGCTTGTTCAACCGATTGAGGTCCGGTCGAGGTCCAACAGTCACCTGCCAACATTAAATGCTAACGGCTAGTCAACCGATCGACCCATAGCTCGACCGGTCGAGCCTCCAACGGCTAGTTTAGCTTTTTTCTTCTATAAAAAGGCTCCAATCTTTATTGTTTTATGAGCTTAACCTTTCCAAACCTTACTTGAATATATTTGAGCCTTGGAAGAGTATTTTTGAGTGCACCATTATTCCAAAACTTGCATATCTTTAGTGCACCATTCAATCCTAGTTTTCTTGTATCATTTGAGCTTAAAAGTTTTGTGCTAGGATTTTGTGAGATCTTTATTTGTAAACCTTTGAGAGGAAGTTTCTCAAGCGTGTGATATCACTTGAAGGGTTGTTCAAGAGTGGGATATCACTTGAGAAGTGTAAAGGGTGCTTGGAGCCAAAAGTCCAAGAGGGTGAATTGGAACCATAATCCAATTGTATAGCTTGAAGGCTTGGTTTGGAAGCCTTGAATTAGTGGAACCTCAAGCTTGGGATTGAAGCTAGAGGAGAGTGGATATAGGCCGGGTTGCGCCGAACCACTATAAATCTCGTGTTTGCATTCTCTCTTCCCTACTCTTTTAAATTATATGCAATTGTCTTTATATTGTTTATTATATACTTGCATACAATTGTCTCTTATTTTTGCATAGTTTAAATTTGTAAAAAGAGACCATCACTCTATTTATCCTCCCCTCTAGGGTGATTACCATAGTTTGGATTAGCCTCAAATTCCTAACAGTCTTCATTTGGTAGAGCCATGTCATGCAGGTGCAATCATTGACAAAAATCACAAACCAACGATGACTAGAGGAAGTGGTTAATAGGAAAGGCCCTTACACATCAGAATGTATTAAGGCAAATGAAATATCACTTTTATAAAGTAGGGTAGATTAGTACTGTACAATGGAGCTCTTCGGTGACCTGACTCACAAACATCAACTTGTTTGATAGTGATGGAAGAAGAAGAGTGTGAGACAGGAAGAGAGAGAGAGATAATAACACAGTTCCAGCTCCTGTGACTGGGTATGTAATTCCATTGGCATTGGAAATGCAGGTTCATTTGGGTTGAGGCATATGGGAGAAGTCATTGGGATCAAAAGTCATATGATCCGTAGCCTCGGAGTCAATGATCCAAGCGCCATCAGTCTGAGATTTAGAGCTAAAAAGGACTTGGCCACAGTTATCTCGATCTGTGACTGAGGTTGAGATTTCTGCCCGGGGAATGAGAGAAAGTTGAGGCTCAGCATTAACCACTATTGCTTTACCCACGCTTGCATCAATTGCAGGGGTGTCTCGGTTCTTCCGGGCTTGTAATTCATGCCACCAATCTGGGTACCCATGTCTCTTAAAGCAAGTATCACGTGTATGCTTTGTACTACCATAGTGAGTACACTTACTCCCATCAAATTAGCCCTTTGGTTTGGATGAATTTGGTTTCCCACCACTCAGAGAGAGTGATCCAAACTAACTAGATTTAATCCCTTTGGTGGCCATAATAGTGCCACCAAAGATAGCTTTAGCTCTAGATGCCATCACATGTTGTCGAACATCTTCCTTACAAATGTGAGCGTAAGGCTACTCAACTGTAGGAAAAGGCTTTAATTGTAGAACATCACTTCGAATGTTATCTAGGCGATCATCAAGTCCATCTAGGAAGGTGTAGACTCTATCTTCCTGTAGGATTGAGTTGTATTTTTGTATATCATTTGCACATTCCATGGGATTAGGGTGACGGAAATTGATCTCACGCCACAAACCCTGTAAATCATTATAGTATTTCTCAATGGATCCGCCTGCTTGTCTCATCCTAGACACACGACACCAAAGATCATACACCTGTGAAGTGTCATTTCCATCAAAGTATGTTATAGCCGCAGAATCCCATACTTGTTTCGCCATCGGGAAGCGAATAAAGTTTGCGACCAAGGCAGAGTCCATCGAGTTGATCAACCACCCCTTTATAATGGCATTCTTAGTTTGTCATTTTTGAAAGAATGGATCTGTTTCTAGCGACTAGGGAGAGTCTCCATTGATATATCCCAGTTTGTCTTTGCCCGAGATGTACATCTCAACCACCTGGGACCGTAAAGCATAGTTAGAGCCATCTAACTTGATGCTTATAGGAACTGTTAGGGAATCGGTGATGGGTGATTGTGAAGAGGTTTGAGCCCTGGTCAAAGCCTCAATCATTTTTGCTGTCAAACCATAAAGAATGGATTCGATGGAGATGATTGGTGGTTGTGTTAGGTCGGTGGAGTCTGCCATGGACTTCAAGCGGTTTGGATCCCTTCTTAGTCAAGATGCAAGGAACCCAAGATCTGCTCTGATACCATGTCAAACGGTATTCATTTTTCAGTTATTTTTCCATTGAATGGGGTACAATATATATATGGATACAAGAGCTGATATATATGGATACAAGAGTAGGATTTCAGGGAGCCATTCTTAGCCTATACAAGGTTTATGGCTAGAATTATGGTTGACCCTTGAATAAGGGAATTTCTACAACTAATGTTTCTATAAACCTGCTGATCTATGACTCATGCTAACAGTTTCCACTTTGTACACACTCACACCCTCAACACATTGCGTTTTAACCCACCTCTCTTTTTCTCTTTCCTTCATATTATCTGCACACTTCAAATTCGATGGAAATTGCTTTTTTAATTTCTCCATTCTTTATCTAGAAACTGATATGTTTTTCATTGTTTATCTCTTTAGAAACCCATTCAATGGAAATTACACTTTTAATTTATCCTTTCTCTCTCTAGAAATTAATATGTTTTTCATTGTTTCTCTCTCTAAAAACTGTAGGAATTTTTATGGATCTCTGCTAGAGCTCTAGCAATGGGGGATCCGTGGAAGAGAAAAGCTCAGTCTCTGCAGCTTCAGCCCGAGATTGCTTCCGAGTTGCTGTCGAATTCATCTTCTAAAATAATTTCTGATCTGGTCTAGTGATTTGGACTCTCTGATTCAGTTCATGAAAAGTATTGAAGATTTGAACCAAAGTTTCTCATTGGATGGTGACGCATCTAAGGCTTCTCACCATTGCCACCAAAGTTGTGTTCATCCGGAACTGAATACGACGTGGTAACACTCTGAAGTCGAACAAGGAATTGAGAAGTTCGGTTCTGCTTGGTCCTTTCATCGGCTAGAGGTCGATCTTGAAGCGATCCAATTGTAAGATTAAATTTTCCATTGTACGGCTCACGCAACTTTGCTATGGTGCCATGGGGGCAGTAGTGTGGATGGAGCCTAGTGCCCAATAGCCTCGTTTTTTGTTACAATCCTCACTTTTCGGTCCATCAAAATTTTCAATTCCAAATAAATTCCATTTCAATCCCGTCCATTCAATCCCAAGTTGGATCAACAAAAAGAACGAATTGCGTGATTAATGGCTGCAAATCTGTGGTCCCTGAAACAAACTAAGGTAAGGGAAATTTCTCCAAGTCGATAGCCTTTAAACCTTTTTTGGTCAAGCTTTCCATAGCTTTTCTTATTTGTTGGCCCAATGGAAAAAGCTAGTGGCATACTATTCCTTGTAGTGCTTCATATTTGGGCTTGAGTTTTTGTTCTTAATGCTTCAAGGATATTTTCAATTGCTACTTCAACAAGGATCTTTAAATAATTAGAAAGATTATTGAGCTTTTGTCTCATTGTTTTAATACACTTGCACTCTTCGGATTACACCTCAAATTTGAAAAATATTTCCCTTGTTATTTTTCATTAGTTCTGCCTCAGTTTATGTTCTTCACTTTTTTATCAGTTGGTGCCTTTCTTTATTCCAATCATCAACAAAACTTGCGTAAACGGCTCGGAAACTGGGGATCTCCACTAATGGCTGATGACATTTGTATGTGCTTATTCTATCCTGCCTAGTTGATTCATTTAACTAACAATATTTATATTTTAAAAAATCATATTCATTTTAATGCAAGATAAAATTTTGGATTGACTGAAAACTAAACTGAGAAAAATTTTCATGGAAATTTGAATGCCAGATGAAGTTTTGGGATAACTGGAAAATTGAATTGAAAAAAGTATTTAGTTACAACTCATAATCCATGTCTGGGGTTTTTCTTTCTTTCTTCTCCCCTCTCCCTCCTCTCTTTCCCTTTGTGGGGAGAGGGAGAAGGTTAATGGGGAGCTTAAAACTCCCCTGCTCTTTATATCTCCCCCACATTATCTGTTTCTTGTTGATCTCCACCGATGGTTTTGAGATGGTGTAATGGATAAAAGATCTCCTCATTCCCAGTGGCACCTGTTGCTGAACTTGCTGTCTCCCACTCTGGTTGCGAATTTGCCAGCATAATCATTTTTGGTTAATGCAGTGTATCAGCCAAATTCATCACCCACCAATGCAGATCTACCAAGAGTGGAATTACCTTCCAATTCATGAGGACTGCCAACACCTGAAGCATTAAGCATTTTTATGCATCAGGCTGAGAGACTTCTTAGTGGTCATGTAGTTGCTGCTCTATCCGTATATGCACTACTCAGGACTGTTGTGCTAGCGGAAGCTTTAATGCAAACAAAATTAATTCAAGAACAAGGATATAATAATCAACACAAAGGTGCATGAGGTTGTAATGGAATTCGACCAACCATGCATGTCTACGTCAAAGGATGAGAGAAAATCATTCCACTATATAATAGAGAATATTACAGAGGAGAGAACCAGATACAACTATTGGGTTCTCGAAACATTTCATATTTCTCCACTCTTTGTATCCATACCTTATCATTAGTCTTCTCGCTCCACCAACCATCTCCTCTTCACATCTCTATCCACCTTATATAGTCTCTACAAGCTCATTTTCATCTCATGACTTTTTCCCCTCATGACCTAAAATTTTAATAGAAATATTTCTAACAACCTTTCTTATTTTATAAGGAAATCTAATATTATAATAATATATCAACTTATGAAATATTCAATACAATATTTTTTACAAAAAGGATTACTAATTTGGAATTTGGGACACTTCCCAACAACTTTCAATGGATAAGAATCTCGTTTATAATAAAATTTTATCCCTTTTCAACTAAACTTGCTTAGTCCTAGGGGGTGACTTGGAGGAACTAGATTGACTTCTATGTTTTTGATTGGTTTTATTCTTTCCCATTATTCAAGATGTTATTTTTAAGGGAATCAAAGTCATTCATAAATCTATTCATTTGAGTTTCACTAGGAAATTGAAATGACAAGAATTGGGAAAACAAAATTTACTGGGTAAAGACAAGATTGATTCACTAGCTAGGATTCTATGAGCAATATGTGTGGGGAAATGCTATGAGAGTTAAATTTGGCACTGGAACACACCAAGCGAAGGAAATTATTAACTATATTCATTCAAATTTATGGGAGCCATCTAGAACCCCCACTCATGCAAATGCCACATGTTTTTTTATCGATCATTGATTTCCCACGTAGAGTGTGGGTTCACATACTGAAGAGTAAGGATGGACCTTCTTAAAATGAAAAGAATGGAGGACCTTAGTGGAGAATCAAAATGGAAAAAGGATAAAGAGAATCAGAATAGAAAATGGGTTGGAGTATTTCTCTGAAGAGTTTAACAAGTTGTGCAAACAAAATGATATTGTAAGGCACAAAACAGTGAGAAAGACGCCACAATGAAATAGGTTGACAGAACACATGAATTGAACCCTCTTAGAACGAGTTGTTGAATAGTGAACTACCAAAAATGTTCTAGAGAGATGTTATTTCTACAATATGTTTTCGTGTTAACAGATGTCCTTCAACTGTCATTGACATGAAAACACCTAAAAAATGTGGTCAAGTAAGCCTGCAAATTATAGTGTGGCCTAAAGGTTTTGGGTGTTTGGCATATGCATACTTAGGATAAATTAGAACATAGAGCATACGCTTGCCATTGACATGAAAACACCTAAACAAAGTGGTCAGGTAAGCCTACAAATTATAGTGTGGCCTAAAGGTTTTTGGGTGTTTGGCATATGCATACTTAGGATAAATTGGAACATAGAGCATACGCCTGCCATTGACATGAAGACACCTAAACAAAGTGGTCAGGTAAGCCTGCAAATTATAGTGAGGCCTAAAGGTTTTTGGGTGTTTGGCATATGCATACTTGGGATAAATTGGAACATAGAGCACTCAAGCGTATTTTTATAGGACATCTAGAAGGGGTCAAAGGATATAAAATGTGGTTTTTACAGACTGACCATAAGAAATGCTTCATAAGCAGGGACGTGGTGTTTGATAAGACTAAAATGGCTCTGCTGAAGAAAGTTTGAAATTGACAATGCTAGATAGGTTGCAATTTGAGGTGGTTCCTATAGAATTAAAAAATGTACAGAATTAAGGTTTGGATTCAGAATCTCATAGAACTTACAAAGCTGAAGTTGTCGATTATGTTTATGAGGAAAGTACAAGACTTGATAGCTCATACAATCTAGCTAACGATAGACAAAGAAGGACCATTAGCCCACCTCAAAGATAAATATAAGCAGATCTGATTGCTTCTACATTAACTGTAACAGGAGAATTAGATGAAAAACCTACAACTTATCAAGAAGCATTGAAAGGAAATGAGAGGCAGTTATGACAACAAGACATGGTAGAAGAGATAGATTAATCGCTAATTAAGCATAAGACTTAGACTCTTGTTGATAAACCAAAAAAATCAGAAAATAGTGAGTTGTAAAGGGATTTTGAAGAAGAAAAAAAATGATTCCAAGGGTTAAAAGGCAAGATATAAAGTTAAGTTGGTTGCCGGAGGCTTTACACAAAAAGAAGGGGTGAATTATAATGAGATCATCTCGCCAATGGTAAAGCATTCTACAGTCAAGATGATTTTAGGCTTGGTTACTGATAGAAACATGGAATTAGAGTAGCTAGATGTCAAAACAACATTCCTGCATGGTACACTTAAAGAGACAACTTATATGCAACAGCTTGAGGGGTCTGCGAATGACAAAAATAAAATATGCTTATTAAGAAAGTCCCTATATAGACTTAAACAAAGTCCTAAATAGTGGTACAAGCATTTTGATGAGTATATGTTGCATATTGGTTTCACTAGGAGTAAGTTTGAGAGTTGTGCTTATATCAAATTTGAGAATGATCATATTTGAGCATTTTTATTACTTTGTCGATGATATGCTAATAGCTAGTATGAGTATTTCTAAAATTGAAACCATAAAGTCACTATTGCAAGCTATATTTGAGATAAAGGACTTAGGTCCTGCTCAAAAGATATTAAGGATGGAGATACCCAAAGATAAAAAGATTGAACTTTATCTTTCTCAAAGGTCTTATATTAAGAAAGTGATTGACAGATTTAGCATGAAAGATGCTAAACTAGTTTCTATACTCATTGCGCATTAGTTCAAGTTGACATCATCTCAATCTCCAAGTACTGATGAAGAGGAGAAGTTTGTAGTGGAAGTTCCATACGCAAGTGTTGTTGGAAGTGTTATGTACTCCATGGTTTGTACAAGACCAAATTTAGCCAATGCTATGAGTTTGGTTAGTAGGTTCATGGGAAATCTAGAGAAGACCCATTTGGAGGCTTTGAAATGGATACTAAGGTATCTAAAGGGAACACAGACAATCTGTCTGGCACATGAAGCTAGAAGTAGAGGTGATAATCCTATGATTGGGTATGTGGACTCAGACTTTGCAGAGAGCATAGACATAAGAAAGTCCCTAACTGGTTATACTTTTACATTGCTTAGTACTGCCATAAGTTGGGAAACAAATTTACAAGTTATGGTTGCTCTTCAACAACTGAAGTCAAATATATTATTGTAATGAAGACAATAAAGGAAGCAATATGGTTAAAAGGAATAAATGAGAAGCTGGGACTCAAGCAAAAGTGTGTTGAAAAGTTTTGTAGTAATCAAAGCACAATATACTTGACTAAAATTAAATGTTTCATGAGAGGACAAAACATTAATGTTAAAAGGCATTTTGTAAGGGACATAGTGGTTAGAGGAACCGTGGTAGTTGTGAAGATACCAACAAAAGATAATCTTGATGGTATGATTACAAAAGTAGTAACAATTGGAAAGTTCATGGACTTGATCAACGTTCAAGAATATGGAAGCCCTCTGGGGCAAATGAAAGGTCACCTATTTGATAAGAAGAAATTAAGAGCCAAGGCGGAGATTTTTTAGAAGGGTGACTTATAATTTTCTGCCACATGTTATCTTAAATAGCTAAGTTAGTTATTTTTGTTATTTCTCTCGTAATGTGAACTATATATAGGAAGAGAGAGAGAAAGAGCAAAAAGAGATGAACTTTTATTTTTAGAGAGTGCATTTGTTGTATGTGTGATAATTCTGAGATTGGAGAGTATTTTTTTATTTTGCTTAAAAAGTGAGATAGTGTCTGGAAAATTAAAGTGAAATGTTGTAAATCTTGGTGTTGTTTCTTAGTGAATTTGGGTGATAAGCTTTTTCATAGACGTAGATTCATATTGGATTGAACTACGTAAATTTATGCCTTGATTTAATGTTTGTGTTTTGTGTTTTTTGCTTATTTGTTATTTAGGCTTAACAAAGAGAGGTTCTTGTAAAGTTCAAGTGAAAGAAAAACTTATCTGCAAGAGTAAAATTGTATCATTCTAGATAATACTTAACATTAGTTATGATAATGCTCACACAAGTGCATCTTAAAATCAATGAGTTTGGCCCTCTCTCCAAACACATTACCTATCGCAACATAAATCAGTCAGTTCTTGTTGGAAGTCCAAAAGGCATCACTAACCTTGAAGCCAAATAGGTTTCTTAATTGTCTCTATAACCAGAATGTATATTTTATTTCATTAGTTGACAAAGCAATTGCATATTGCAATATATTTTGAGGATAATAACACCATCACAAAAAGTGAAGACATGCCTTGTCAAAGACCTCCTTCTATCAATCCCCAAAATTATATGTATAAACCAATATAACAAATATACAGAAATGTCACTGCCTCTTTCCTATAATAAACCAAGTAGCAATGGATCTTTTTCTAGGGTGATTCATATACCTTCTTACCACAATAACTATGTAAAATGTTAGGGCTAATGCACCCCATGGCATATATAATGCTTCAAACCATACTAACATAAGAGGCACATACAATCTGTGCCCAACCCTGCTCCCTGTTTATGGTAAAAAGGTGCTTCAAATTTTGAAAATGAACTACAATATTATGCTTATAAGCTTCAAACATTACATGATAAAATATTCTAGGATTATCTCAATATACATACTTTTAGTATGGTACAAGTAAAATTTGTCCACTTCACAATCTCTATACATCAACATACTTAATATTTTCTTTGAAATCACACAAAATAGTTTTTAAGATTAGGATAAAAATATTCTTACAAATAATTAACTTATCATTAATACACAACAACAAACAAATAAATAAAGGGGTACAATAATTTTTTTTTTTTTTTGTGATAATCACAATTATCATATACTCACTCTTATATATAAGAGGTATCACCAATCATAAAAGTACCAATATATCATTTTGTACCACTATCTACCAGCTTGTTTCACTGCAGTAAAAAAATGTTTTAACAACAATTTACTTATGACATGCATTTTGGGCATGTTGTAAAAAGTGTAGTTCAGAATATGGTTATATGGTACTATGTGTTACAAAAGACTTCGTTTTACACATTTGACTTTATATTTGTGAAAAAAGTTTCAACACTAACCTGGAAAGTCCAAAAATCAGCCACTGCCCTCCAATAATGATAGTGGCCGCCCAATGAAAGAATGATGACTTGAGAGTCCAAACTCAATGAAAGAATGAAATAAATTAAATTATTAACCTAATCTAATACATTAACATAAGTGATGACTTGAGAGTGCTTAAGTGCATGCTATCATGATGACTTGAGACTACTTCTATATATTTTACATAAATTTTGAGTGCCTTTTTATGGTTTTATTGAAATTATGGTTGCAATTTGGAGTTCTTTCTACAAATTATTAGCCATAATTATCACTACAACTACACAATTATAGTGTTCTTGTCAACTTTCTTTCCTACAATTATTTATTGGAATCTATAAATATTTCCCTTCAATTTGCTTTTTATATATGCTGCTCACTTTAGGTATATTTTTGTGCAATTTGCTCCATTTTTTATGTTTTCTTCAAAATTTTCACCTAATAAATATGTCATAGCCATTCCTTCTTTTGTAGTTACTTCAATTGTATATATAGTTAAAAAAATTAATCAATTACAAAATAAAATCGTCTGATAAAAGACAGATCAAATTCAATGCAAGAATGGAATAAATTAATCCATCAACACAAGTGATGACTTGAGACTTCTTAGGTGCACATAATGATGATATAAGACTATTTTTATATATTTTACATAAATTTTGAGTGCCGTTTTATGGCTTTATTGAAATTGTGGTTGCAATTTGGAGTTCTTTTTATAAGTTATCAGCAATAATGGTCTCTACAACTATATAATTATAATATTCTTGTTAGCTTTCTTTCCTGCAATTATTCATTGGAATCTACCGGTATTTCCCTTCAATTTGCTTTAGATATATATATACTCACTTTAGGTATATTTTTGTTCAATTAGTTCTGTTTTTTATGTTTTTTTTTTTTTTCAAAATTTTCACCTAATGAGCATACCATACCCATTCTTTATGCTATAGTTACTTCAAATGCATATATAGTTAAAAAAATTAATTAGTTAGAAAATAAAATCCTTCGAGAAAGACACAAAACTCAATGAAAGAAAGGAATAAATTAAATTATTAACGTAACCTAATACATCAACACAAGGGATGACTTGGGAATGCTTAAGTGCATCCTAAGTCGTTAATATGCAAACATAACACATTCTTTGGTTGAGGACCCCACATGTCACAAAGATTTTCTATCAAATAATACATCTATTTTAACTTAGTGCTACTTTACCTACAAAGACAGATTAATTTATAAAGAAGCGAAATTAGAAAAAGTTATTTTTGGAGTCATGCTAGTCATCA
Organism: Vitis hybrid cultivar; assembly: GCA_022058775.1. Taxonomy (NCBI): domain Eukaryota; kingdom Viridiplantae; phylum Streptophyta; class Magnoliopsida; order Vitales; family Vitaceae; genus Vitis; species Vitis hybrid cultivar. The sequence goes on along the minus strand of JAJJMF010028784.1, from coordinate 261,260 downwards.
TTATGAGATAAAACTTCAGAAAAATTCATCTTTGGAGTCATGCTAATCATCATTATTAGATGAATTTGTCTCATCTAATTGTCTAACCTAACTAATGTTAGATAAATTTGGCTCATCTAATAGTCTAACCAAACTATGTTGGCCTTTCACAATGGAGAGGGTTTATGAGTGGTTGTTGTCATACTTTTTCATTTGCATTTACTTAAATAATCTAGAAGGAATTTTAGTTATTCTTTGAGTCATGATCAAGACTCTTCAATGCATTTAGCTCTTTTGATAGCCTAATTAAAGTAATTACTAATAGTGATTGATGAGGGTTTGGAGTCATGTTATCATCTTATTGAGTGGTTTTTGTCGGAGTGGGAGCCATGCACCAAGACTTGTTGAGTCAATGCATTTGAACTTCTTCCCATATTCCATGATTTACCATTTATCCTTTGTTTGATTCTTCAAAAATCTAAGAGAAAAAACTAAGGAAATAAAACAAAGAAGAAATTTTTTTTTTAAAATTATAGAATTAAAAATATATTTAAAGTTAATAAATTATTTATATATACTTTCAATTCATTTCATTTATTTTTTTATCTTCTATATAAAAATTAAATAATTTGAATATATATATATATATAAACTAATTTTAATTATATTTGATTTTGTTTCATCTTTTCTATGTTATATTAAAGATGAAAATAAATCAACTTCCATTGGTACTTTTGAAACCAAACATAGTTTATAAGATTGAAAATGACTAGATTTTGGATATTAAGAGTTTTAATAAGTGATTAAGTCTATTTAGTAGCAGAGTAAGATTATAAAAATTAAAATGATGTTAAATTTGAAAGTTGAAATACATAATTCATACAACTCATGAGAGAGGTTTAAAAAAAATTAGTATCCTCTATTCCAAGTTCTTAGGTGGCCTCAATATAAACAACTTTAATCATGAAATAGTGAAGATAAAGATTTTACTTGATTGCGAAGATACATGAAAAGTCACATAAAAATAAAAGACCATAAGATAAAATAAAAATGGTCTACCAAGGCTTAAACTGATTGTTATAAAGATACGGAAGTAACTTATAAAAATACGGAAGTAACCTCCATATTCCATCCAACTAATTCAATGCCACATAATTTGAGGAATTTTCTACCCTCTAATAAAACTTAAAAATACTAATTAAATAAATTCTTTACCACCTTAGAAACTCAAGTAGACAAAAAAAACTAAATAAATAAGAATATGTTTAAAAGCGTGTCTAACAAAAGTATATATATATATATTTTAATTTGTAGAGCCTTTATCCATAACAGTTTCAATATATTATCAAAGAAATAATGAGCTATCCTACCTATAATTATTCATTGGAATCCATTGATATTTCCCTTCAATTTGCCTTTTATATACAATGCTTTCTTTAGGTATATTTTTGTGCAATTGACTCCGTTTTTTTATGTTTTCTTCAAAATTTTCACCTTGTAAACATGTCATAGCCACTCCTTATGTTGTAGTTATTTCAAACGTATACTTAAAAAATTAATCAATTATAAAGTAAGATCCTTAGAGAAAAACACATTAAACTCAATGAAAGACAGTAATAAATTAAATCATTAATCTAATCTAATGGATCAACACAAGTGATGACTTGAGAATTCCTAAGTGCCAGCTAAGTCATTAATACGCAAACTCAACACGTTCTTTGGTTTAGGGCCCCAAATGTCACAAAGACTTTCTATCAAATAATAGAAAAATAGATTAATTTATAAAAAAGCAAAATATCATTATGCAACTTTAGAAAAAGTCATTCTTGGAGTCATGCAAGTCATCATTATGAGTCGTGCAAATCACCATTATTAGATGAATTTGTCTTATCTAATAGTCTAACCTGACTGATGTTAGATAAATTTGGCTGATCTAATAGTCTAACCAAACTAAAGTTCACCTTGAACGATGGAGAAGATTTATGAGAAGTTGTTGTTGTACTTAATTTTTTTGCATTTACTTGCATAATCAAAAAAGAATTTTAGTTATTCCTTGATTCATGATCAAGACTTTTCAATGCATTCAACTCTTTTGATAGCCTAATTAAAGTAATAATTAATAGTGATTGATGAGTGCTTGGAATCATGTTATCATCTTATTGAGCGGGGTTTTTGTTAGAGTGGGAGCTATACACCAAGACTTGTTGAGTTAGTGCATTCACACTTCTTCTCAAGTTCCATGATTTGGCATTGATCCTTTATGCGATTCTTCGAAAATCTAAGAGAAAAAACTAAGAAAATAAAATAAAGAAGAAAAATCAAATGAAAAAAAAAATACAAAATTAAAAATATATTTAAAGTTAATGTATTTGTAGACCTTCCATTTTGTCCTTCCTCCTGTCAAGTATTTGTTTGATACTTTACAACAATTTCCTAATGGCCCATTAGGCACCACCTAAGGCCTACTTAGGCACCATAGGTCCACTTAAGCACCTTAAGCCCACTTATGCACCTTAGGCCCACTTAGGTGACTCATGCCCAATTGGTGTCTCAGCTGATTTGTGTTCAGCTGGTGCTCCTTGATTGAGGAAGTGATCAACAAAATTTATACCTATAACACCATACACTAGGGTAGCAAATACAAAGCTACTATAGTATAGTGGCTCTAGGATCGTTCATTGGGAATGATGAACAAGCAATCAAGGATACCAATTCCAAGTGAATTGGTCTTGTTTCATTTCACGGTTAGCTTAAGAAGTAAAACACAAAGTTTGATTGGTAAAGGTTTAGACTTAAACTAACTAACTTAACAGAAGTTTGGAATAATTTAGGAAGAAAAGCATTCCTTGGAGATTTAGGTTCAATGGGGTGGTTCCTCATGCAAAAGACATAGCTCCGGTCAGATGGTTCATTTCCTCGCATTAGAGATTCAACTTAGAGTCAATTCTCTAACCGGTGATGTACAGAGACTCCTTCAATTAGATTTCACTTTAATTCTCTCACTGATGCAACTTGCAATGGTTCATGCCTCTCACGAGCACTTACCATTCAAGGTGATCTTTAACCTTGGATTCCCCTTCACAAACTCGCAAGAGATAACTAATGGATGTCTCCTAGGAGTCCAAAAGCTTACCAAGTGTTGGTAATTCCAGAAAATCCTACCTTGAAGTCACCTACCAGAGGCTCGCAAGGGGTAAACTAGTGCATTTCCATGGTTGGAAATCACTTGCCTTACCAAGTGTTGGCCCAGGTGACTCTAAGGTGTTTTAAGTTAACTAAAAACATTGAAATCACTAAAGGATTTCACTTCCTCTTCATTACTAGCTAAAACCACAGAGCTTTGCATTCTTGCACTTGGAACCTTCCCCGGCAACCTTAGCTCCAAGGAATTGGAGGTTTAGTTACTCATTCTCTGGGGAAAACTCCTCAGAGAATTCATAACTTAGAAATAAAATGAAAATACAAAGTGAGAAGGTAAGGCAGTAGAAAGAAAAGACTTTACTTGCTTACCAAATGGTTACAGAAGGAACTCTTCTCTCAGAACAGGCTCTCGAGAGGTATATATATCAAAACAATATAAAACTAATTGTTACAAAGATATTTGGTCCTTTTACTAACTTAAAAACTAAGGAATCATGTAATTGGTGGTTTACAAGGAGTATTTTGGGATTTAGACAACAAAAATCTAATGGAAAATATCTCCCAATGTCGGTAGCAAGCTTCGGGAGGCTTCAGGAGCCATTTCGCAGGTGAAAAATGAGGTCTGCGAAATTTCGCAGGCACCCAAGAGGGCTGCGAAATTATTTCGCAAGACTGAGCTATCTTCACCAGGCTGTGAAGTTGGCTTCCACCTTGAAGTTTCCAGCTCCCTTCTCGCGGCATGGTTCGTGCATCGTCAGAAGGAGAAACACCTTACTGTACAAAAGTGCTGCGAAATTCTCGCAACAAAAGGCTGATTCCGCAACACTTTAGAGTGACTGGCTTGTAATGGCTGCAACTTCTTCGTTTCAACTCCGAATCGCGTACCGTTTGAAGCATTGGATTGTTGACTTCCTGAGCTTTGAAATGGTATAAAGAATGCATCATTTGGACTTCAGAAAGTGCTCCAAAAGTGGCTGCTACGACTGTCATCAAGAATAGGCTTTATGGTAGATTCTCTTTGCTTTTTCTCCTTGCAATCCGGATTCACTCTTGGCAATTGAATTCTAAGCTTTGCCCAAGATTCCTCATAGCTCTCCTCATTCTTGACTTGCTTTGGTGATCAAAATACTAACAAAAACACCAAAACTTGCACAAAGTGATCAAAATTGCTTTAAAGGATCCTTAACATGCCAATTGAGTTAAAAGGCCTAAACTACTACTCAAAAGTGTTAAAAAGGATTAATTAAAGGCTATCAAATAACACTTTTTGAGTAGTAATCATTAGGCACCCTAAGCCCATTTAGATACACTTGACCCATTAAGTACCACCCTAGACCGACTTAGGCACCCTAGACCCATTTAGGCACACTTGACCCATTAGGCACACCTTGACCTATTTAAGCATACCCTGACCCACTTAGGCTTACCTGAGCTTACCTAAGTCACTTTTGATATAATTTTTGCATGGTTACATGGCTTGTATGGCTTTCATGTGCTTGATTTTGTTTTTTTTGTTTTTGTTTTTTTCCTTATTTATTAGTTTTATTCATTTATTTACTTTTTTTTTTAGAAAATTGCATGAGTTTAATAATCATATTCCTTTCGTTTTTATTTATCTATTTATTAATTTATTTTGATAGAGAATTACTTGAGTTGATAATTCATTTTAGTTATGTATATAATCCATATTTTTAATTTCATTTAAAATTACATATTTTGGATTTTTAATTTTTAGTTACATGTTTCTTTTTTTATTATTATTCTAACCCTTAGTTTTTTTTATTTTTTTATTTTTACTTTCCTTTTATTTTTTTTATTATTTGTTTTGCATGGGATTCCACGTGCTCCATATCGGGGGAGGAGGATATTCATATCATTTTTGGGCTCAAAAGATTAAATTTGGGTTGATATCGGAGAGAGGGGCATTTTCCTTATGAAAAAAAAAAAAAAAAACAAACTTCCATAACCGGTTTTGGTAAGTGGAACGGCTTCAGCATGTACATGGACGGGGTGTGGCACTGTGTTTAGAGAAGAGCGAGCACGCTTTGAAGAGAACGGCCGTACCAGTGAAGAAAAAAAAAAAAGAAAAGCATGCATCAGGGAAAAGGAAAGGAAAGGACTATTAGAGAAAGGAAAATTTTGACAGCCAGTTGGTGATTGGAGAGAGAGGAAGAGAGAAAAGGAAGGGGGAGCGTGAGTGAGATTGATTGAGAAGAAAAGGAAGATGGTGGTTTGAAAAGAGAGGAAGGAACACCATTAGAGAAGAGAGATTGACAGTCGCACGTAAGGAAGGTTGACAAAATTCATCCAGAAAGGAAGTAGGTGGAGCACCAAACGGGGAGGAGATTGGCAGCTGCACCATTAGAGGGCAGGATTCATAGCCAGATGCACAAAAAAAAAATTTAAAGAAAAAAAGAAAGAAAGAAAAAACACATAGAGGAAAAAAAGAAAGAGGAATGAGAGAACACAAAATGGAAGGAGATTCAGTCGAGCATGAAGGAGAGCTTTTTTTTTTTTTTTTTAAAAAAAAGCATCTAGAAAAGAAAGAGAAGTAGCAACCGCATCATTCAGAGATCTAGAGGAAGGTGCGGGGAAACGGGAAAGAAGAGGGGAGGAAAAAAAGTTGGGTTTCGGAGACGATCTTGGGTCTAGTTTCTCTCATCGGATACACCACAGACGCACCAAAATTTTTTTTTTTTTTTTGGAAGAGTTGGTTGCACCGTTCTGGAGGAAAAAAGAGAGAGAGATCCTCTCTGTTGGACGTTTTTGCTATTAGAGGCAACCGCACCATTCATCTGAAAAAAGAAGCACCATTAGAGAGAGAAAGTAAGTGGAGGCAATCGCACCATTGGAAAGGAAAGTGGAGGCAGTCGCACCATGCATTGAGGGAGTCGCACCATGCACTGAGATTTCATGCCTCTCCAAAGGTACCCACACGACTACAAGTTGAAGAGAAACTCATCATAGCCGCACCATGCATTGAGAACTAGCCGCACCACTCCTTTGAAGGAAGATTTAGTACACATCTCCACGTAGAGGAGATACATTCACAAAACTGGCACTTAGAGAAATAAACAGTCTGCTCACCTACAGAACCTCCATAGGAAGCACCCTTCAACACCAAACACAACAGTCAGTGTTCATTTGCTTGCTCTTCACCGCATCAGCATCACACATCCAGATTGCTTCGATAGCATCACAGCCGACTTGCTTCTTTGATCTCCACGGGAAACACCTTCAACACCAAACGCGGCTGCCACTTTGGGAAGCCTACTGCCCACACATCTATCTGGTTGGCAACTCATCTGCTGCCAGTTTGCATGAGGAGTTGTTGCTGACCTACGCCGCAACTTGGAGCATGCCTAGCCAACCGGTTTTAGCTAGTCCAATCATTCACACGGCTGCCACTTTGGGAAACCTACTGCCCGCACACCTATCCGGTTGGATAAGCTATTTTTCCCTTATATTTTTAATTAGTCAATACAATATGATAAAGGTTCTCCATGAATTTATTGCTATACCCTTGTAAGTCATTGTTAAATTTGAGATATATATATTTATTTATTTATATTATCAATTTATCCATTTGTTAATAAGATTGATTTTATAGGTTAAGAAATTTAGTTTTAAAATTTGTCTTGGATGGTTTTAAATTTAATTTTAGGTTTAAGTAAAATTTTAGTTTGTTAAAATAATTGATCTTATGTGTTAAATATTTAATTTTTTAGATTTGCCTTAATTAGTGTTTAATTCATTTTGAGCTTAGATTTCATTTTGGTAATGTAAGTTTATTTAGAAAATTGATTCCCTGAGTTCATATTTCATTTTAGTCGTATTTATTTATTTATGTGTTATCTATTTATCCATTTGTTAATGAGACTAATTTTATAGGTTAGAAATTTAGTTTTAAAATTTGTTTTGGATAGTTTTCAATTTAATTTTAGGTTTAGGTGCTCTTATAAAATTTTAGTTCGTAAAAATAGTTGATCATATGTGTTAAAGATTTGATTTTTTTTCTTTAATTAGTGTTTAATTCCTTTCACTTATTCAGTTTATTTTCTATAGTATTAGTTCTTTAATAAAATTAATTTTATGATTGAAAATTCATTTTGATTGTTACTTTTAATTGATGTGTTTCTTGAAAATTAGTCATTAATTATTGGTGAATATCTTATTAGTTTATTTGATCTAAGTTTTAAGAATTTATTATTTCGATAGTCTCTTATCAAATTTACTTTTCAGAGACCATCGAAAAATAGTGAAGATTGACCTTCATTTTCACCACTTTAGTTGGCTTAGTTTTCTAAAACTTTAGGGCATGTTTGGTTGCTGTTTTTGAAAACTGTTCTGGAAAACAGTTTTTGAGAACAATTTTTAAGAACAGTTTTTGGTGTTTTTTAAAAAAAAATTGTGTTTGGGAACTGAATTTTGAAAAACAGTTTTTGTTCTCAAAAACAAAAAAACATGTTTGGTTGAGTTAATAAAAAAAAATTTAGAACAAATATAACAAAAAATACGTTTGAAAGATGTTTTTTTTTTTATTTTCTAATTAATAAAATATTTTCTTCAAGTAATTTTATATTATAAATTTATAAATAATTTTCAGATATATAGTTCATTTAAATTAAAAAAATTATTTATTTTATTAATTTAAAAATAAAAATATTTTTTTATTTAATTTTTAACTTTATTAAAAATTATAGCATATTTTATTAAGTTGAGATAAAATTGTTCTCATGATTTGTTATTTTTTTTTTATCTCTTCTAATTCTAAAATTCAAAATGCCAACCCTTTCTCCACCCACTTCTCTCATCGGGCATCAAGAAGCCCTTTTCTGAAGTTGCCCTCCAGCCGAGAGAATCCCTAAAAGGCCCTATTTTCCTCTGCCACTCTCAATCCTCGCAGGTACTAATCTAATCATGTTATTATTATTATTTTTTTTTTTGCAACCCCCGTTTGATTCCCAAGAAAATCCATCCCCCATTCGATTTCCGGGAAAATTCATCCTCGTTTGATTTCCGAGAAAATCCAAGCAAAAACCCTGCAACCCGTTTGATTCCCAAGAAAATCCATCCCCCATTTGATTTCCGGGAAAATTCATCCTCGTTTGATTTCCGAGAAAATCCAAGCAAAAACCCCAAGGAAAACCAAAAAAATGGATTTTCTTTTGCTCCCTGCGTTTTCTGGATCCGTTTTAGGGTCTCTTTGCTATTGTGCCATTGGATTTAAATTTCACGAACCTTGAATCAAAACTGAGAAATGGGAAAAATCAAGAAGAGGCGAGCGACTGTGCTGGAGATGAAAACGGGAAGAAAAAAAAAACACGGGAAACAGATTGTTTTTTTTTTGTTTAATTTTGTTCTTTGAACAGTAAAAAAACGGGGAAAACAACATTTTGTTGTTCTCTAAACAGTGTCATTTTGAGAACACGGGGAACAACAAAAACAAAAATGACTCTCTCAACCAAACGAGTTTTTGGTGTTTTTTGTTTTCAAGAACAGAAAACAGTTCTTGAAAACATTAAACAAATAGGCCCTTATTTTGTGATTTTGTTTTCTTTTGGGTTATCTATGTCGATTCTTGAATATTGTCCTTTGTAAATTACTCTTGTCCTTTTAAAAGAAACCTTTTCTCAAAAGGTTCCTCCATAAAGTGCATTTCAAAAATCCACTTAGAGTCATTAGAATCAAAAATCTCATTTCCTTAAAATAATATACAACAATTTTTTGATCAATTCGCATCTTTCTCGGTTTTCATTGAAAATTTTTGGTTTTGAATAAGACACGAATCCAAGCTTGCGATCCCAAATAAATGGGATGATTCAGGCTAAATTCGTGAATATCGATTGGGGAATTGGTGAAACCCCTACATAAGAAAATATTTTCAAAACTTATTTTTGCTACCACCTTTGCTACTTATTGAAATCATGTTTATCTATTTTTTTAAGGAATTATACACCCAATATAAGTGATAATTGATGATTTTGTACACTTTGATAATTTTTCCTATGCTAATTAAATAACAAGCATGCTAAGATTTCTGTATTTTATTATTTATTATCTAACCCTTCATGACTTGCGGAAGCATGTTACAAGCTGTCTATGCTATCCAGGTACGCCCCCTAACACCCACATTCTAAATCTTGTGAATATGCTTGTCACTGTGAATTGTACCCATGTTCGATAATGCTTAGGTGCCTTGATATATATGCTTCATTGTTCGATTATTTTTTATAAAGCGCATGTTGGATGATATATTATTTGAACTAACTTTGATGTCTTGTGATAGAACTTAAGAAGCAGTCCAGGTACACACCTTAAATCTTCTTTATGATTGTGATTTAATTTTTCTTGTTTAACATGCTATTTTTTGAAATCATCTCAGTCTACCTAGGTATCTTCAATCAATCAATTAATTGCCTTATTTCCCTCAACTTAGTCATAAAAGACCTTTATAGGGCTTAGAGGGATACTACCTTTTAGAGGTACCTTCCCAATAAGTAACCTAATCCCCGAATTTAGACTCGGGTTTTACAAAGACATGCTTTTTCAAAAACTATAGAGTCACTTCTTTAGGGTTTTCTTTTTAGTTTTATTTTCCCTTTTAAAATAAAATAAAATAAGTGGCGACTTCAACTTTTTAAAAAAAAAAATTAAAATTTTCACAAATAAAAGCGAGTCTTGTCAATCGAGTGGGGATGCATGTGAAAAATGCAGGTCCATAGTATTATTTACATATATCATTTCACTTTTTTTTTTTATCTTCTACATAAAAATTAAATAATTTGGAAATATATATGTTTTAACTAATTTTAATCACATTTGATTTTGTTTCATCTTTTCTATGGTATATCAAATATGAAAAAAATCATCTTCCACTAATACTTTTGAAACCAAACATAGTTTATAGGATTGAAAATGACTAGAATTTGAATATTTAGAGTTTTAATAAGTGATTGAGTCTATTTAAGGAATTTTATACCCTCTAATAAAACTTAAAAATACAAATTAAATAAATTCTTTATCACCTTAGATACTCAAGTAGACCAAAAAAAAGGAAAAAAAAATAGTATGTTTGAAAGTGTGTCTAATAAAAGTGCTTTTTTAATTTGCAAAACCTTTATCAATAATAGTTTCAATGTGTTAGTAGCTATATTATCAAAGAAATAATAAAAATAGTTTTTTTATTAAAAAAAATTATATTTTTATATGCTAATTTAAGTTATAAAAAAAAAACAAAAATTAATTATTGAAAAAAAGGAAAAAATAATTCTAAGTTTAAATTTAAAATTAATGAGCCAAAACTTATATTTCTTGAATTGGATGGTCTATTCAGTCATTAAATTTTTACTTTTTTTATTTCTTATATTTATGTGTATTTTGGGACAAAAGCCAACTCTTTACTTATTAAATCAAATAGAAAAAAATATTATCATTTCGGGGAAACCATGAATTGAGTTTTTTTCTTTGTGGAATTAATTTTGAGTTAAAATAATGTAATATTATTTGAAAATAGAAATAGCAAAATTTACATTTTGAACATGCCTTTTTTCATCATATTTAGTGTAAAAATATAAGTACACAAATATAAGCATCATCACATTGTGCAATTTTTTTTTAATTTTTTTTTGTGGCAAAATTTCATGCCATAGCAAAGGAAAATTGCAAGGAAAACAACAAATAATTCTTATATTTAGATATATTTTCATTTTTTATTTTTAAAAGATGAAAACGCGAATATGAAATAATTTTTTTCCATATTTTATTTTTCAAAGATAATTTTATTAAATTTTAAAATCTAAAATAGTTAAAAATAAACAACAAACCATTTTTTTTTATAAAAGAAATGTACGTTAAAACTTCTATTTTTTTAAAAATAAAAATAGAAACAAAAATTTTATCTTATACATAAGCCAGTTCTTAATTAAGAAAGAATTGATGATAAACAATTCCATGCATGACATCAATTGTTTTATAGATTTATGTTGTCTATTCGTTAGTCTACAATTTTAAAAGTTTTTCAAATTCATTCATGTAAAATTTTATAAAAAAGAAATTGAAAATAAAAAGGAAAAGCTATTAAAAAAATTAAAGGTTTCAATTACAAGACATGTGGACTATTCTTTTTGCCCCATTGATGTTCATGTTCATATTCATATGATGCATTTAAAGTATTGGTAAACCACTAATGCTAAATCCATTTTACATAGAAGTATCGCGGGTAGAGTGGTAGAATTAACCAGCTTTATGTCTAATACAGTTGTTAATTAATATATTTGAAAAGTTGTTATAGGAAATGACTGTAGGTAATGGAAACACAAGATGCATATTTGAGTTTAAGTGTATAAATATGTATTGAATATCCATCATTTCCACCCATCCAACAATGGCCCTTCAATGTCCTTCATCCTATTCCTCACTTCCCCGACTCATTATCATTCTTTTCTTCTTCATCATTCTATATTTCCCTTTTTGTTCATCATCATCGTCATTTCATGTATCTTCTACATCTACTTTTGCTTCTACCACTTCTTTGATTATTGAGCAAGAGAAAAAAGCACTTGCTCTTCTAACATGGAAATCCAGCCTTCATATTCGATCACAATCTTTCCTCTCTTCTTGGTCTAGAGCTTCCCCATGCAATCATTGATTTGGAGTTACTTTCCACAAGTCAAAAAGTGTCTCCAGTTTAAACCTTGAGAGTTGTAGTGTAAGAGGTACGCTCTACAATCTCAATTTTTTATCCCCGATCTCCTCACTCTTGATCTTTATAACAACTCGTTCTATGTAATCATTTCCACCCACATTTGTAATCTTTCCAAATTTATCACCATCCTTGACTTGGGTTTCAATAATTTTTCTAGTTTCATACCTCACAAGTTGGATTGTTGACATCTTTTATTTTTCTTACAATGCCTTCCAACCATTTAAGAGGTCAAATCCCTTCTTCAATAGGAAACTTAAGGAACTTAACCAGTTTGTATCTTTATAATAATGAGTTTTTTGGTTTCATCCCTCGAGAAATTGTATTGTTAAGATCTCTTAGGAATCTTGAGTTCTCAACTAACAATCTTACTAGTCCCATCCCGATTTTCATAGGAAACTTGAGGAATTTAACCACTTTGCACCTTTATACTAACAAACTTTTTGGTTCCATCCCTCAAGAAATTGGATTGTTAACATCTATTAATGATCTTGACTTGTTAAAAAACAATCTCATTGGTCCCATCCCACATTCCATAGGAAACTTGAGGAACTTAACTACTTTGTACCTTCATACTAACAAACTTTTTGGTTCCATCCCTAAGGAAATTGGATTGTTGAGATATCTTAATGATCTTGACTTGTCAACTAACAATCTCAATGGTCGCATTCCACCTTCCATAGGAAATTTGAGGAATTTAATCATTTTGTACCTTCATACTAACAAACTTTTTGGTTCCATCCCTTAAGAAATTGGATTGTTGAGATCACTTAATAATCTTGAGTTGTCAACTAACAATCTTAGTGGTCTCATCCCCTCTTCAATAGGAAACTTGAGGAATTTAACCACTTTGTACCTTCATACTAACAAACTTTCTGATTGCAGCCCTTAAGAAATTGTATTGTTGAGATCTCTTAATGATCTTGAGTTGTCAACTAATAATCTTAGTGGTCCCATCCCTCATTCCATAGGAAATTTGAGGAATTTAACCACTTTGTACCTTCATATTAACAAACTTTCTGGTTCTATCCCTCAAGAAATTGCATTGTTAAGATCTCTTAATAATCTTGAGTTATCAACTAACAATCTCAATGGTCTCATCTCATCTTTCATAGGAAACTTGAGGAATTTAACCACTTTGTATCTTCACAATAACAAACTTTTTCGTTCCATCCCTAAAGAAATTGGATTGTTGAGATATTTTCATGATCTTGCATTGTCAACTAACAATCTCAATGGTCCCATCCCGCCTTCCATAGGAAACTTAAGGAAACTAACAACTTTGTACCTTCATACTAACAAACTTTCTGGTTGCATCCCTCAAGAAATTGGATTGTTGAGATCTCTTAATGATCTTAAGTTGTCAACTAACAATATTAATGGTCCCATCCCACCTTATATAGGAAAATTGAGGAATTTAACCACTTTGTACCTTCATACTAACAAACTTTCTAACTCCATCCCTAAAGAAATTGGATTGTTAAGATCGCTTAATGATCTTGAGTTGTCAATTAACAATCTCAATGGTCCTATCCCACCTTCCATAGGAAACTTGAGGAATTTAACTACTTTGTACCTTCATACTAACAAACTTTCTGGTTTCATTCCTAAAGAATTTGGATTGTTGAAATCTCTTAATGATCTTGAGTTGTCAACTAACAATCTCAATGGTCTCAACCCGCATTCCATAGGAAACTTAAGGAATTTAACCACTTTGTACCTTCATACTAACAAACTTTTTGGTTCCATTCCCTCAAGAAATTAGATTATTGAGATCTCTCTATAATATTTCATTGTCAACGAAAAATATTAGTGGTCACATCCCTCATTCCATAGGAAACTTGAGGAATTTAACCAAATTGTATCTTGATAATAACATATTTTCTGGTTCCATCCCTCAAGAAATTGGATTGTTGAGATCTCTTCATGATCTTTCACTAGCAACTAATAAACTCAGTGGCCTCATTCCTCAAGAAATTGATAATCACATACATTTGAAATCCTTCCACTTAGATGAGAACAATTTTACTGGTCATTTGTCTCAACAAATGTGTTAAGGTGGAACACTTGAAAATTTTACAGCCATGGGCAACCATTTTATTGGTCCTATTCCAATGAGATTGAGAAATTGAACTAGCTTATTTAGAGTTTGGCTTGAAAGAAACCAACTCGAAGGAAGCATAATTGAAGTTTTGGGGTATACCCAAACTTGAATTTTATGGATTTGAGTTCCAACAATTTGTATGGTGAGCTTTCTAAAAAATGGGGCAATGTGGTATCCCAACAAGCCTGAACATATCCCACAACAATTTGTCCAGTATTATACCACCTCAACTTGGGGAAGCAATTCAATTGCATTAACTTGATCTCTCTTCAAATCATCTGCTTGGGAAGATCCCTAGAGAATTGGGCAAGCTAACATCAATGTTCCATTTGGTGTTAAGCAACAACCAACTTTCAGGCAACATTACTTTGAAGGTGGGAAATCTTTTTAATCTTGAACATCTTAGCTTGACATCAAACAACTTAAGTGGCTCAATCCCTAAACAACTAGGAATGCTTTCCAGACTATTATTTCTCAACTTGAGCAAGAATAAATTTGGGGAAAGCATTCCTGATGAGATTCGGAACATGCATTCCCTTCAAAATCTCAATCTCAGTCAAAATATGTTGAATGGGAAGATACCACAACAACTTGGAGAACTACAATGCTTAGAAACATTGAATCTCTCCCACAATGAACTCTCTGGTTCCATCCCATCCACTTTGGAAGATATGTTGAGTTTGACATATGTTGATATATATTCTAATCAGTTGGAGGGACTTCTCCCCGACATCAAAGCCTTTCAGGAGGCTCCATTTGAGGCATTCATGAACAATGGTGGTTTATGTGGCAATGCCATTGGTCTAAAGCCCTGTGTCCCATTCACACAGAAAAAGAAAAAAAGGTCTATGATTTTGATTATCTCCAACACTATATTTCTTCTATACATTTCCATCGGAATTTATTTTACACTTTACTAGAAATGAAGGAATAGAAAAGGTAAGTCCAGTGAAACACCATGTGAAAATCTATTTGCAATATGGGACCATGATGGAGAGATATTGTATCAAGATATCATTGAGGTGACTGGGGAATTCAACTCTAAATATTGTATTGGGAGTGGAAGACTTGGCATAGTTTATAAGACTAAGCTGCCAACTGGTCGGGTTGTTGTTGTGAAAAAACTTCACCCACCACAAGATGGTGAGATGAGTAGTTTGAAAGCTTTTACAAGTGAAATTTGGGCCTTAACAGAACTTCGACATCGAAACATTGTGAAGTTTTATGGCTATTGCTCATATGCAAGGCACTCGTTTTTGGTCTATAAGTTGATGCAGAAGGGAAGCCTAAGAAACATTCTAAGCAACAAGGAAGAAGCAATTGGGTTGGATTGGAGTAGGAGGCTAAATATTGTGAAAGGTGTGACGGAGGCATTCTCTTATATGCATCATGATTGTTTGCCCCCTATAATTCACAGGGACATATCTAGTAACAATGTTTTATTGGACTCTAAATATGAGGCTCGTGTATAGGACTCGAGCTCTTAAATGGAATTGTGACACATAAAATATTCAAAAATATGCTTTCTTGAGGGAGATATGATTTTTCAAAGTCACACCTACTGCATATAATCAAATCTAGATAACTGGTAAATTATAGTGTTCTAAAAATTCTTTTGAATGCTTTATTCCCTTATATTTTTATTTTTATTTTTTACAATCTAGACATCTTATACTAGTTTTATGAATTTTTTATTTATGATTTTAGGACATCTCTAAGTTAATTAGAAAAATCAATTTATTGAATACCTTAAAAAGATGCCTTATTCTAAACCTATTATCATCATTTTGGAATCTGGTACTAAACGAGGGCTAGTTAATTAATTTGGTCACTTGGATGATAAACTAGACATATAGGAAATGTTCTCTAAAAATTTTCTTGATGAAGTTTAACTTTTAGATATTTGTTTTAGATTTATTTTGTAAAATCTTCTATTATGATCATTTGTTGATTTTCCTGTGAAGTAACCCACTTGTGAATAAATTTGATATTAATCAAAATATAATTAATTAATTTGGCCAATTAGATGTTAATCTGGAAATATTAAATATGTTACCTAATTTTTATTTTGGTAAGATAACCTTTCTTGATATTTATTTGGAGTTTATTTTATGAATTGATATTCTACCCTATTAACGATATTTCCTTTGCTTTTGATAATTTCATCATTTTTGAGACATGTAATATATATGTATATATATATATATATATATAGTTTTGTTATTATTCTTTAATTTCATTATTATTATTTTTTTAATTAACCCAATTTTTACAGAAGCAATAATGCTTGCCACTCAAGTACACTCTCTATCTTCTCATTTCAAAGTTCCATGAATATGTATGTCATTGGAAACTATATCCATGTTCAATATTGACTTCAGGTGCCTTGATGTTCATTTGATTTCCTCTTATAAATTGCATGTTGAGTGACATAATACCTGAACTAACGTTGGTGTTTTGTGATAGCATTTAAGTTACAGATCCAAGTACACATATTATCATTTCTTTATAATTGTGGTTTGAATCCTTTTTTGACATGTTGGAATTAGCATAGTTTTGAAATCGCCTTAACCTACCTAGGTATCCTCAATCAACTGATTAATTGTCATATTTCCCTCAACTTAGCTAGTAAAGACCTCGTTAGGACTTAGCGGGGTGTTATCTCTTTAGAGGTACCTTCTTGATAAGTAATCTGATCTCCGAACCCAAACTCAAGTTTTTCATAGATAACTTTTCCATAAATCATAAGTCATTTTAGAGGTTTTGTTCTTACTTGATTTTCCCTTTAAAAATAAATAAAAGTATGTGGCGAGTCCAAATTTTTACCTTAAATAAAAACACGTCTCGCCAATCGAGTGGGAAGGCACATGAAGAATGCGGGTCCATAACTACACTTGTTGATTTATGAGTTTCCTCTAGATTCGCTATGACTATATATCCATATGTTGCTTCTTTGTTTTTGTTTGGAGAAATAATATGAATCGGGTGCAACTTTGTTGTGTGATGTCTGAAGGTCACTCTCCTATCATTTCATCTTAAATCCATTCTCTCTCTCACTAGCTTGTAAGCCCGTTGATAACTCATGAAAAGAGGCTTCTCTTAATAAACTCTCGTTTCACCTATTCTAGCTCTATTTTTATTAATTTTCTTCTCTATACTTCTCTGCTTTTGGTGTCTATTTGTGGTGTGGTTTTGGTTGGTGAATCTTCATCTCAGAGTGTAAACCTAGGGAATGAAAGTTATGATTACAGAGGCTTAGCCTCCAAGGAGTCTACGAGGAGCATTTTGAGGAGCTTGAGCCATGTTTAGTATCTTATGTTAGGGTTGGAAATGATAACTGAGTAGCTATGCTTCAGTATATCATAGAGCTTTAAGGTGTGGTCCATAGAGGATTTCGAAAGATATATCATGTCTGTTTCATCTGTTTTGTACCGCCCATTCACCATCTACTGTATCATTATTCCCCTGTGTCGATCATCCCTTAATACAATGGAGAAGTGGAAAATGGTGTTGCATCTACCACAAAGGACATCCAGTTGGCCTCTTGGACAGGGAATGCTATGGTCTCTTGCTATGCTCAGAATGGGGATTATACTGTAGGGTTGAGAATTTTCCAAAGAATGTTGAGTTAAATGTGTGAGTGTAGACCCCCATTTTGGGAGGTTTTTCTGCAGCTCGTTTTTGCCAGGTGGAGTAATCTTGGAGGGCCACGTGTCGATTCCCCATTGATCCTTATAGAATCAGGTAGTGTTTTGAATGAACTAAGGAAAAGAGACATCTGTAAAGGGAGATTCGAGAAAAACTACAGGCCGTTAGTGAGCTAGAATGGTGGTGCTTTTGTTGTTGGTTTTTAAGAGAGATATTTTGGGAGAGAGGATTCCTTTAGCTCAAGAGGCAGGTTTGGCCAGGAGAAATGAGATGTTTTTTTTTAGGAGGGGGTAGCTTGCAAGAGATCTTTTTTGGAAAGGATTTTAGCTTAGAGAGCAAGCTGCCAAAGGGAAGGGTTTTGACAGAGAAAGTTTTACAGGGAGAGGGGCCTTAGAGAGTTTTGCATAGATGAGAGATTTTTCTGAGGAGTTGAAAACTGGTTTTTCTAGGGTAACAAGCTGGAGGGGAATGACAGGGAGAGTTTTCGTGAGACCTCAGAAGAAAAGTTTTGAGAGATAACCAGAGAGTGAGAAAGAGTGAGGTTGTAGAAGTTTTGGCTACTGAAGGAGGGTGGAGGGAAACTAGAGAAGGGGAAGATTGCTTGAGGAGCCTTCAGAGAAGGAACCAGAAATATATAGAGAGTGGCATGAAGAGAAAATGAGTTGAGGAAGAAATAACACAAGTATGGTTTCTATCAGCTCGATCCCTTTGTTTTCATACTATTTTTTTCTGTTTTCTGGGATTAATAGGTTTTTTTTTTTATCTTGATGAGTGGATGTGAGCATTGGGGATTTTATTATGCTTTTGTGGAATCTGAGCTCGTTTGCCTCCACTTAATGCTTGGTTTTCTAACCTATTTTTTTGGCCTCTATTTTTGGTATTCATGTCTTGATCCTTCCTTGAAACCCGATTGAAATCCATTTTCGACTTACCCCTACACCTAAGTTCATTGATTAAAGTATGAAATGTAGCTTGTGTGGATTCATTTTTACTCCTACACTTTGTGCTCTGTTTTTCCACCTTCCCCTGTTTCTGGTACCTATTCATGGAGCGTATTATTTTTCTCATCTCTGCTCGTGGGAGTGAAGAGTTACGGAAGATATATTCTCAGTAGGTGAGTATTTGGTGATTGTCTAGACACAAAAGTGACCTATTCGTCATGGCAAGAAGATTCTAAGTACGTAGTGAACAAGTTGCATGCTGTTGTATGAGAGAATGTTGGGAAAGGCCAGTGGTATTAATATGACACCACAACTTTGCTTTGAATGCTAGAATTACCCCGTGGAACTACTGCATCCACCTGAAGATTGCAATGTGAACTCCACACGGCCCTTCACTCTTCTGATTTGCCAAGTTGAGGATATTATTATTGAAAGTCTCATAGAAGGGTCAATTATTAATTTCCATTGGGTTAGAATTATGGTTATCTACTATTTTGGAATGATGGGTGCATCATCGGTGGGCATGATGTGAAAGCCATTGTTCTCTACAAAGTGATCATAGTGTGCAACGAGAATTTAACGTTAGACCAGAACATTGTCCTTCCTTCTGAAGACCTGCTGGCAGAAACGGAAGTAATGGTTCAAACTAGAGTTCCAATATCTATTGATGAGGAGTTGGCAGGAGTTCTAGTCATATTTAATCCGTTGAAGCCTGGTGCTCGTGACGTCAGGTCTATTCACAAGCTTATGAAAGTGAAGAGTATAATAGTGACAGATGACAATTGGGGAACTGAAAATTCAATAGCAAAGGAGGTTGGAATGGAACTGCCATTGCTGAAATCGAACTTGAGTAGAAAGTAAGAGAAGTGAAGGATTTGCAAGCTTCAGGGCAACATCTTCACAATGGTTGGAGACTACATTAATGATTCGTCAGCTCTTGCAGTTGCAAACATTAGTATGGTAATTAGTGTAGGCACAACCATCGTCATTGAAGCAGTAAACATTGTCCTTATGAAAAGCAACTTGGAAAATGTGATAACTGCGATTGATCTTTCCAGAAAAACATTTTCTAGTATCTGCCTAAACTACATAGGGGCATTAGGGTATAAACTCCAAAGCATGCCAATGATAGCCTTGATTACTACTAAAAAAGGGCTATTTGATATCTTGTAATTAACTCTTTTAAACACTTTTGAGTAGTAGTTATTACCTTTTAACCCAATTAACATATTAAGGACCTTTGCAATCACTTCTAATCACTTTGTGTAAGTTTTGGTGTTTTTGTTAGTAATTTGATCACCAAAGCAATCCAAGTTTGAGGAGAGTTATTTGGAATCCATGGCAAAGCAATGGAAAGCTCAAAAACATAAAGAGCCAAAGCTTTGAAGCTTTAAAGTTCTTTGCCATAAGCAAAATCCGGAATGCAAGGAGGGGAAGTAAAGAGAAAATCTGCCATGAAGCATTCTTGATGACAGTCATTTCAGCTACTTTTGGAGCACTTCCCGAAGTCCAATTTATACATGCTATATGTCGTTTGGAATATCAGGAAGTCAACAATCTAACGCTTCAAACGGTTCGCAAATCGGAGTTGAAATGAAGAAGTTAGAGCCATTGGAAGCAGATCACTCCAAGCTGAAGGCCAATTTCGCAGGGCTGCGAAATCAGCCTTTGGCTGCGAAATGATTTCGCAGCCATCTTGTTTGTCTGCGAAATTTTGCAGCCATTTTGTGCGCCTACGAAATTCTCTTGAGTGCTTCCAGATATTTGTGACCGACATTTTTTGATATTTTGCTTCAGATATTTGATGTATAAATCCCAATTCTCTCCTTGTAATCCACCAATTATAGGATTCCTTAGTTGTTAAGCAAGAACAAAAGGGTGAATAACCTCTTATATATTGTTTATTTTGCAGCGGGCACCTAAGGGCTGTGAAATCAAGCCTCTTCAGTCAGTATCGTTTGCCGCTCATTTTTGTTGAAGAACTATGGAATACCCAAGAAGCTAGACGAGCTTGAGATGCAGGGAGTGACAGTTGAGTGATTGGTTGATTCCAATGTTGTGTTAGCTGGAAACTGTCAAGACATTAATTCCAAGCTCACCACCTCTTTATCCGCCATACCTATCATCAACACCCGTCATCATACCCCCACATCACACTTCATTCCCACCTGCTCAATCTACTATCCGCTGCCCATTTCTTACACCATGCATGGCCACCTTTCGCATCCTCATGCATGTCATCATTTTCCTAACATCCAATAACTCACTTCTTTCACTCGAAGCATCAAGAAACCTTTTTTTTGAAGTTACCCTCCAGATGGGAATCCCTAAATAGGCCCTATTTTCCTCTGCCACTCTCAATCTTCATGGGAATGGAAGTCTTATCTTGTGCTCAGTGAAGACCATGTGTTTTACCGCTTTGATAATTGGGAATGACGCCATTGAAGATGGAATTTGTCCTTGCAACTCTGATGTTATCTCGTCTTCATCCTTGTGTACAGTCTGATTCGTAATGGAGATGTATTCTGTGCATTAAAGGATTCATTGAATGCTTCCAGCAAATAGCTCATGGGCTGGAACCCAACTCAGGTTAACCCATGTGGTTGGTCCAACGTTTTTCTGTGACTTTAGTGATAATGTCATTTTTGTAATGTTGTCATGCATGCCACTATTTGGATCGTTGTTCCTCAAAATTGGAATTTTGAACACTCGCATTGGAAAGGAATGATGTAACTGGTGAGATATCAAAAGAGTTGGGAAATTTGCCAAATCTTACCACCTTATATTTGGAAAATAACAGATTGATAGACGAAGTGCCATTTGGCCTTGGTGATCTTAAGCAGCTGTAGTTTTTTATTTTGAATCAGGATAATCTCATTGGAATAATCCATCACTCGCTCTCAAGTCTTCATAGTTGGATCAATCTTCAGTTGGCATCTAGTGATCTCAGCGGTCAAATACCCATGGATCTATTTCAAATACGCAATTAAAAGAAATGGCTTCCTGTCCCATTGGCATCTAATTGGTCTCAAACACGCCCATTGTTACTGTCATAGAATACTCAATCAAATATTACCTCTGGAGTACCAAGCTCTGCTAGTTTGCCATCCACACTACCTCCTGTTTCTAGTTTTAACCAAACCACCATGCTTTATTGCACCGTCTTAGGAAAATGTTGATCTAAGAAGAAACAATGACCGAAAATTGTGAAGACCTAGCCATCAGAATTAATCTCGAAACCACCTACTCTTGTGCTGAGTCACGACAACTTGACTACATTGCGATCATCACCAACCTCTAGGGCAAGCATTATGGTACTTATATAGACATTTTTGGGCATTTTCATCAAGTTCAACGGCGTTGTTATAAAGAATGAATGCTACCAATGACACGACCAGATTTGACGTTTTCCATAGTGACAAAATTGGAGTTCTCATGCTGAGTCACCCCACTGATTGATTGAAATCTTGTTGAGATTTTTTGCCAAATATATGGACAGAGACACAGTTGATTACTACTAAAAAAATGTTGTATTATAGCTTGTAATTAACTCTTTTAAACACTTTTAAGTAGTATTTATTACCTTTTAACTCAATTGGCATGTTAAGGACCCTTGCAATCGTTTCTAATCAAATTGTGTTAAGTTTTGGTGTTTTTGATAGTTTTTTTTTATCACCAAAGCAATCCAAGAATGAGGGAGATCTTTGTATAATTCATAGCAAACCAAGTTGAAGCTCAAATTCATGAAGAAACTAAGCTTTGGAGCTTCGTAACCCTTTTCCAAAGCCAAATCAAGAATGCAAGGAGGAAAAACAAATAGAGGAATCTAACATGAAGAAATTCAAGAGGAGAGCAGCTACAGGACACATTTTGAGCATTTCCTAGATTTTATTTTATACATACTAGATTTGCACATCATTTTAGCGGGTTAGATCTTTTCTTTAGATATTTTTTTATAAATTCCTATTTTCTCCTTGTAATCCACCAATCATAGGATTCCTTAGTTAGGAAGTAAGAAGGAAGGGCGAATAGCCTTTCTATATAATCTATTATAATTTTCTTTTAAATCAGCTCGGGAGTTTTTTCTCGACGACAAAACTTTTGTATAGTTTTCAAGAAAGTAATACACAAAGCTTTGCTCTGCCTTACCTACTCATTTTGATTGTATTTTTCTCACTAGCCAAACAAACTCTGAGGATGTTTTCCCAAAGGATGAGTGGCTAGGCTTTTTATTTCTTGGAGTGAAGGAAGCTGGGTAAGGTTCCGAATGCAAAATTGGAAGTTTTGTTGTTTCAGTTTTTAATGAAGAGAAAGTGTGACCCGTTAACGGTTTTTTATCTTTTTAGTTAACTTAAAATTCCTTAAAATCACCTGGGCCAACACTTGGTAAGGCAAGTGGTCTCCGTCCATTGAGATACACTAGTTTATCTCTTGTGAGCCTCTAGGAGGTGGTTTAAAGGTAGGATTTTTTAGAATAGCCAACACTTGGTAAGCTTTTGGATTCCAAGGAGACATCCATTAGTTATCTCTTGCGAGCTTTTGACGGGTAATCCAAGGTTAAAGATCACCTTGAATGGCCAATACTAGGTGAGAGGGTATGAACCATTGCAAGATGATTCAATGACAAGGAATTAGTGTTTGAATCCATTAAGGGGAAGCATTTGTACCACACCGGTTCGAGAAAATAACTATATGTTAAATCCCCAATGCAAGGAAAAGATTCAAGTGATCGGAACTCCTTTTTTGTATGACAAAGCTAAGCTTAGTGATCTGAAACTCCAAGAAGCACTTTTCTTTGTAAGTAATTTCAGTTACTTTATTTTTGGTTTCATTTAAAACCAACATTTTTTCATACATCTTTATGTTTTCTTTTAAAGCTAACCTTAAAAAGAAAAAGCACCAATTCAGCTTTGAACTAATATCAATTGTAATTTGAAAACCCATCCCAATGAACGATCCTAGAGCCACTATGCTATGCTAGCTAATGCTACCCTAGTACATGGTGAAATAGGTTTATAAATTTTTGTTGATTACTCCCATCTGAGGACCGAAAACAAGGCACACCAGTTGATTGAACACCAATCAATAGGACATACACCAACTGGGCACGAATCAACAGCCATCTTGCTTACAGTCAGAACATCAAAATTGGAAAATTGAAACGCCCGTTGATACAGTCGCCATTAACAGGCTTGTTGATCCAAAAGATGATGGAACAACCTCTGAAAAACATGACCAGATTCTGGCCAACAGGTAAGGACACGTATAGGAAATTGATTTCTAAAGCGTTTGAAAATGGAGGGGTCATCTCGACATTCTATTTGTTGTGCCACATGTCCTGCTGTAGAAATGCTTCAGTCCAATGGTTAGAATTCCATCATCATTGTTGGGGATGTCAGTATGTCTCTTTAGGCTTGATACTCTTTCTGATAAAAATGCAAAGACTGTGGGAGAGATTTTGCTTCAACAAGAAATTTCTACTCTCCTCAACATTCAAGTTATAAAAATTTGAAGAACTCCACATGGATCTCTTTTAGAAGATGTATAGAGCACAGACAAATGTTCCTCATGATGGGTACGTTAGTTAGGTTGGTGAAGCATGTGGATGGCCAGCCAGTACAGAAAGCTCACATGATTCAGTTGAAGATGGGCTATTGATACAGTAAACACAATAACACTCTAAGATTCACACCTACGTGGTCATTCCCCATTTCTTCCACTTATGCATGAACTGCATGGCCATCTTCAGGCCACATCTCTTTCTGCCATTGCTCCATCTTTGAATTTGGAAAATAATTGCCCCATATCCCATTTTGTGAATGTTTTCTCAAATTCCAATTTTCAAATAATCCCAATTTTTCCCTCTTTCATCCTTAGAATGTTTAGGTTCCAAAAATCCTCCCATTTTTAATAAAATTTTGATGCCATTTTTCTTTTTGGCATGCAATTTTCATAACCTCCATGATTTTTTTAAAAATGTTTTCAAATAAGCATGAATTTGATCCCATAATTCCGAATAATGGAGTTATTGGAATTGATCCATGCAAAATAAAATGGGCTTTGGTGGGGCCCAACATCAAAGAAGTCTTATTTGAAATAAAAATGAACTTAAGTGAAGTGTCATGTATGCCATTGATAATTTTGTATTCTGTTTAGTGACATGTGAGCAATATTTTGTATTCATTAATTGTGCACTAATCTCATTTCTTGATAGCGCATTGTGACTCGTTGCCTAGGTACGCATCCACTCCCATTCTGGTCATTCTTTACGCGTGTTCTAATTCCCATATGTGCATGATCGATTTGAGTATCCATTGATTTTCTTATTGATTGCCATGTCAGTTTCATTTTATTAGTAGAGATCCGACTTTAGGGACTTAGAGGGATGCTACGGTCTTTATCGTACCTTCCTGATAAGTAACCTGAACCCCAAGCCTGATCCAGTTTTTCACAGACCACCTTTTCCAAGATAAGGAGTCACACTTAAGGTTTTCTTTCTTATTTTGTATACCCTTTAAAAATAATAATAAAAAAAAATGGCAACTCCAAGTCATTTTCTTAGTAAATAAATCATTTTTCAA
Source organism: Vitis hybrid cultivar (assembly GCA_022058775.1). Taxonomy (NCBI): domain Eukaryota; kingdom Viridiplantae; phylum Streptophyta; class Magnoliopsida; order Vitales; family Vitaceae; genus Vitis; species Vitis hybrid cultivar. The sequence continues at coordinate 236,162 of JAJJMF010028784.1, read as the reverse complement.
ATAAAAAGTGAGCTCGCCATCAAGTGGAAGCGCATAAGCCAAAATACGGGGTCCACAAAATGGTGACTCCCCTAGGGATCGTTTAGAGGGCCAAGATTGAACTTAGGATGAAGAAAATGTGGCATTTGATTGGTCGATTAGTGGGTACCTATCTCTTGATTGCATATTGAGAGTTCTCGATATTGTTGGATGCATGCTTGGTTATTGTATTCATTTGAGATATTGACATGCTGATTGTGATGATTGATTATCTTGATTGAGGCTTCTGATGTAGTGATTCTTTCTATGTTTCATTGCTATATTTTTTTGGGATATTAACATGCTAATTATATCGATTGATCATCTTGCCTTGCTTAGCATAGTGACTCTGATTTTTGTTATGATTGTTCTGATAACCTCACATGCATAGACTCACTGTTGTACATTGTTTGACTTGATGTGTTGATTTTTCTGGCTTGTATATTATCTTGATCATCCTTGAGCATGTTGTCTATATCGCTATTCATCTTGATTATCATAGCTTGTATGTGTACATGAGTGATATATTCATACTTCGCTTGACTGTATGTTGCATGACTACCTTCCTCTGTGTGATTACATGTCACTTGTCCGTGTGGGCCGCACATCTATCCCCTTACCTCCAACCCTCTGGTTTCAGTCATTTCTTTCATTCCGGCTCTCACTTTTGCAGGTGTGAGGCCTTGTGTGTGCTTGTTACTCTGATTGAGCTAGAGATTAGGAGTAGGGTCTAGCGACGGGCTATATCAATGTTTGGGAGCATTCTAGAGGTAACTGACACATTGATGTTGATTGGAGTCCGATCATTGAAGACCTGTATAGCCTGGAGCCAGATTTCATGGATATTTGTGCGGCTAGTGTGTTTTCTCTTCTATTTTAGCTTCATAAGGTTTTCGAATGCACCCACACCGTTCACTGTGCACTTTAATTGACCATTAAGTGTTGAGAGTTTTGAGAGGTTTCGCCATAGGAAACCCCCTGGGATGTCGAGATAGTGCATGTGTGGAGGTGATGACCACCTTGCATGGAAGTGTCCCGTCTTTTCGGAGACGTGTAGAGGGTTGCATACCGCCGAAAAGTATGATCGCTTCTGCTAGGGATCTTTTAAAGTCCACCCATATCCTTTTAGAGCCACCTTGACCTTGTAGGTTGAGCCATAGATCCTTCGATTAGGACTCTCTTCCTACACGTGGGTGCATCTGAGGGCTTTTAGAGCCTCTATAGTCACAGTTTGGATTCTGATACTCCCTCTGTTTAGTCTCTAGTTAAGAGTGCATCGAGATTAGTACGAGTTTGAGTTTTGATCAGACAATCCGTCTTCACTTTGATGTCTTGCTCGTTTCAGTTCAGATTATCATTTCTCCCATGTTTTCCCTGTACCGTACCCTTATTCTGTTTCTCATGTTCTTAGTCTGGATTCACCTTCTTGGGTCAGAGTAGAGGGGAGATTGGTTCGATTTTCGGAGATGTCAGACATGGATCAGCAGGTCATTATAGTTGATCAGTTTATGGTTGCCATGACTTCTATTCAGGAGGCTTTGGCTAGCCCCAGGCAAGAGATCGACAGTCAGCAGAGTAGACCGCCAGTGGTTCAGGATGAGACACCTTATGACTCATTACCGCCTTCACCGCCACTACCTGTTCCGACAGTGCTTCAAGCTTCACCTTACCTATTACATGGACATTCTGAGATTGTTCCACCCGTTGTAGTTCAGACCACAGTCATTGATGACGCCCATGCACGTATGGACCGCATTAAGCAGTGCATGAGACAGTTGAGAGTATCTGATGGTTCAGCTGTTTAGGACGATCTTGAGGGTATGTCGGTGGCCAGTTTTTCGGCCAAGTTTAGGATGCCCAACATCGAGAGATACACAAGCATTGGTTATCCTCGCATTCACCTCAGACTCTATAGCACAGTGATGAGAGCACACGGATTGGATGAGTCACAAATGATCACTTTATTCCCACTATCTTTGAGTGGAGCGGCTCAGTGCTGGTTCACATCTTTGGAGTCCTCACAGAGTCGGACATGGGACGACTTAGCCCAAGAGTTTCTACAGCAGTTTTCATTTAATACTGTCGTAAATGTATCAAGGAGAGAGCTTAAGGCTCTGAGACAGAGGGCAGATGAGTCCGTTCCTTCATTCATCTCTCATTAACGCGGGAAGATTGCCGAGATTATTGATAGGCCATCAAAGAGGGATCAGATACAGATGGTTCTGAGGAGTTTATAGCCCAGGATTGCCAGGCACATGGTCAGGGTACCCTTCACAGATTTCGATTATCTGGTCTTGGCTTTATACGATGTCGAGGACGGTATTTCCAGAGGATAGTGGACAGATTCTTCCTCTTGTGATGTTAAGGGGAAGAAGCCCTCCGAGGGACAGAGATCGGTTGATGTGAGCACCATCAATTCTACTAGTTAGAGGCCTCCTAAGCATCATCAGCCGACTCCACAGTTTCCCGAGACTCATCCTTCTTATGCATCTCATCAGTATAGGCCACAAGCGCCTCATCCGACTTATGATCAGACCTATATGCCTCAGACATTAGCTTTGCCTTACTATGCCGCCCAGGGCATCAAGAGACCACCTATTTCATATACAGCCACATGACAGCCATGTTATGTGGCACAATTTTCTATGAGACCTACAACATCTTATCCCAGGCCTAGAGCTCAGCAGACCTCTGCTCCTTTTGCTTTGAGAACGCAGAGGCAGTTTTCACAGTTAGGCATGCCGTTGAGCTAGGCTCTTCAGAAGCTTACAGAGGTTGGGTTGTTGACTGCTCTCACTCCCAGACCACCATCTCAGCCTATTCCAGCCTAGTTCAGGATGGATCTGCACTGTGCATACCATCAGGGGCCTGGACATGAGACTGATCGTTGTACCGCTCTCAGACATGCCATCCAGGATTTGATCAACCAGGGTTTGGTTCACTTGGGTCAGTCGAGTGTAACCAAAAACACATTATCGGCCCACACCACACATGCGGTCCCTCCACCAATCGATGACATACATTTCCTGGACTTCTCTGAGCTTGACGACCACATCCATATGTTGAGCTGCGATGATTTAGAGCCAGAGCCCATAGTGTCAGATGGGATTTATGAGATGGGCGGGGTGACTTTGGGATCTCGGATGCCCACTCCATTCAGACTAGTTCTTGAGGTGGCATCAGTACAGATGGCCACTATTGAGCCTCTGACTTTCACACATTATAGTGTTCAAACGTCATTCATCTTGATCTCAGATGTTAAAGAGGTTAAGACTCAGTATGATGATGTTTCTCAGACTTCTGATGTGTAGTATATTCTTTGAGGGGGTAGAGTATTGCGATAGCCGCTTCCCACAACTACTAGACCATTAGAGGGGACATTTGCTCCCGAGGAGGTCAGGAGAGAAGACGACAAGATTTTGAGGTAGCTATAGAGCATACAGGCTCGTATTTCGATTTGGAGCTTGTTGGCATCTTCCAGTACTCACCGAGATGCGTTGATTCAAGCCTTGAGCCAGATCAGAGTTGAGACTACTACCACTCCGGAGGGATTGATCCATATGATGATGGCTGGCAGAGCAACATGCATAGTATTCTCTAATGACGACTTGCCACCGGAGGGCTCGAACTACACTTGTCCCCTTTATATATCAGTCAGTTGTTCAGGCCGTTGAGTCCCATCTGTCCTTTTGGACAATGGCTCGGCCCTAAACGTCTGTCTTTTGGCCATTGCCATCGCCCTCGGCTATGCACCTTCTGATTTCGATCCTTCCACTTAGACAGTTCAAGCTTATGATAGCACTCGGAGAGAGGTTGTGGGCACTCTAGAAATTGAGTTGTTGATAGGTCCGACCACATTCATTACTGTGTTTCAGGTTTTGAGGATTCCTACATCCTTTAACCTGTTTTTGGGCTGACCTTGGATCCACAGAGCCGAGGCCATTCCTTTTTCCCTTCATTAGAAGGTGAAGTTTATTCATGATGGCCAGATCGTTACAGTACAGTCTATGGGAGATATATTCATTTTTTCTAAGCCAGTGCTTCAAATTAGTCATAGTGATAACGACTTGTTTCTGACTGGATTGACATTCGACGAGGTGCAGACCCTAGAGATGGAGGATTTTTGCTGAGACTTTGTGGTCATGTCGTTCAACTAGCATGGTAGCACGGTGGTGCTCGATATGATGAGGAGTATGTCTTATCTACCCGACATGGGATTGAGGCGACGCTAGCATGGGCCTAGTGAGTTCATGGCTATCCCAAATCATGATGTACCGTTCGGACTTAGGTTCATCCCCACTGAGGCCGATTATAGATATATGGTGTGATTGCACAAGGAGCGAGTGAGGGCTCGATTGACTCATACACCATTTGATTATCCTGTTCGCCCGTACAACTTAAGCTTGGTATATTACTTCGTGAGGGTGTCGGAGCCATAGATCCATTCGGATGGGATCATTGAGAGACTCAGCACTACTCAGGAGGCCGAGTTACAACGCATCGTCCATCAGCTACAATTGAGTGACAGAGCCCCTGGCACTTCGACATCTACATTGATCGCCCCATTGATTACTACTTAAAAAGTGCTATTTGATAGCTTGTAATTAATTCTTTTAAACACTTTTGAGTAGTAGTTATTGCCTTTTAACCCAATTAACATATTAAGGACCTTTGCAATCAATTCTAATCAAATTGTGTTAAGTTTTGGTGTTTTGATAGCTTTTTGATCACCAAAGCAATCCAAGAATGAGGGAGAGCTGTATATAGTTCATGGCAAAGCTTTTGGAAGCTCAAATTCATGAAGAAACCAAGCTTTGGAGCCTCATAGTCCTTTGCCTTAGTCGTTCAAAGTATGCAAGGAGAGAAGCAAGGAGAGAGGAAAAACAGAGTGAAGAAAACAGAGGAAAGCTAGCTGTAGTCTTCTTTCGTACTTTTGGAGCACTTCCCAAAGTCCATTTTCTACATTCTATATACCATTTCAAAGCTTAGGAAGTCAAGAATCCAATGCTTCAAACGGTACATGATTCGGAGTTGAAACGAAGGAGTTACAGCCATTGCAAGCAGATCACTCCAAAGTGTTGCGAAATCAGCCTTTTGTTGCGAGAATTTCGCAGCCTTTTTGTACAGTGCTATGGAATTCCTCCTGAAGCTACCTGATACATGCCGCAAGCTGGAACGCTGAGAACCTCAAGGTGGAAGCCAATTTCACAGCCCTACGAGTTTAACTTGTTGTTGCGAAAATATTTCGCAGCCCTCTTGAGTGTCTGCGAAATCTCGCAGACCTCGTTTTCACCTACGAAATGTCCTTAGTGCTTCCTGATATTTGTGCACCGACTCTTTTGGATATTTTTCTTCAGATATTTTTGTATAAATTTCCATTTTCTCCTTGTATTCAGCCACTCATGTAAATCCTTAGCTAGGAAGTATCCAAGGAAGGGTAAATTACCTTCCTATATAAACTCTCTTGTAAACACTAAAAAGAGGACGCTCGGGGAATCATGTAATAGATAGATATATCATATATAGAAGCAACGAACAGAGCACTTGCTCTGTTTTTCATATATATTCTTGTTTTCTCGTTAGTTTTCTTTCTAGCCAACCAAACTCTAAGGATTTTTCCTAAGAGGATGAGAGGCTAAGCTTTTTGTCTCTTGGAGTAAGGAAAGCCGGGTAAGTTTCCACATGCATAATTTGGAAGTTTTGTTGTTTTAGTTTTTAATGAAGAGAAAGTGTGACCCGTTAATGGTTTTTATCTTTTTAGTTAACTTAAAACGCCTTTAAATCACCTGGGCTAACACTTGGTAAGGCAAGTGATCTCCGTCCATGGAGATGCACTAGTTTACCCCTTGCGAGCCTTTGGGAGGTGACTTGAAGGTAGGATTTTCTAGAATAGCCAACACTTGGTAAGCTTTTGGACTCCAAGGAGACATCCATTAGTTATCTCTTGCGAGCTTTTGACGGGTAATCCAAGGTTAAAGATCACCTTGAATGGCAAGTGCTAGGTGAGAGGTATGAGTCATTGCAAGGTGCATCAGTGAGAGGGATTTAGTGTTTGAACCCATTAATGGGAAGCATCTGTACAACACCGGTTGGAGAAGGAACTATATGTTAATTCTCTAATGCGAGGAAAAGAAACAAGTGACCGGAACTCCCTTTTTGTATGAGAAATCTGAGCCTAGTGATCTAAACTCCAAGAAACACTTTTCTTTGTAAGTAAAATCAGTTACTATTTTTGGTTAGCTTAAAACCAACCTTTTTCATTCAAACATCTTTATGTTTTCTTTTAAAGCTAACCTTGAAATGAAAAGACACCAATTCATCTTTGAATTAATATCATTTGCAAAGTGAAAACCCATCCCAGTGAATGATCCTAGAGCCACTATGCTATAGTAGCTTTGTCTTTGCTACCCTAGTAAATGGTGTAATAGGTTATAAATTTTGTTGATTACTCCCTCAATCAAGGAGCACCAGCTGGACATGAATCAGCTGAGACACCAATTGGGCACGAATCAAATGGCGCCGTTGCCGAGGATCGAACCCCGAATCAGATGGTGCCATTGCCACTTCCGCTGCTAGGGACGAATCACCCATCATCTCTAGATCGTATGAGCCTCATGACGCTCTATTTCCCGAATGAAATAGACGAGCATGGGACATTTGTCGAGATCGGAGACATAGTGGATGGAGTCGTTCCACATGATGAGTACGTCAACGAGATGCTCACTATGAGTATGAGCCAAATCAAGGAGATAGTTCAATCTAAGCTCGCTTTACCATTTGATCTTTTCGGGGTGTTCGTCATCGAGATTGCTGAGGAGATCCTGGCTACCCCTGCTCCAGAGTCTACATAGGATGTTTTAGTAGTTAATGATTTGTTTGAGGGCATTGTTGGCCCAGTCGAGGGAACGTCCGACTTTGTGAACCCACCTCTTTCCTTTGATGTTTTATCGGGATTTATCTTCCGTTCTGACGATGTGCATGACTCTTCATTTATGGATTTGAGCATTTTTTTAGTATCTACCTGTTTCTTGTGATATTACTTTATCTGTACCATCTCCACCCACATCACAGATATTTGACATAGATGATGAGATTCTTCAGCATGAGTCAGATGATGACTCATCCTCCGCTTCCGATTCAGACCCCATTGATAAAAGAGTTTCACCTACTATATGCGACATAGAGATTGCTGATTTCGGCACAACAGATCAGCCTAGGGAGCTAAGGATCGAATCGGATTTATCTACAGATGAGAGAGATAGCCTCATCCAGCTGCTCAGATCCTACTTGGACATTTTCCCATGGTCCTATGAGGACATGTCGGGCTTTGATCCATCTATCGTCCAACATCGTTTGCCACTTCTACCCCATGCCATATCGGTTAAGTAAAAGTTGAAACAATTGCACCCTCGTTGGAGTTTACAAGTGAAGGAGGAGATCCAAAAGCAGCTCAGTGTAGGATTTTTACCAGTGGTCGAGTACCCGAAGTGGCTGGCCAACGTTGTCCTTGTTCCCAAAAAGGACAGCAAAGTAAGAGTTTGTGTTGATTTCCGAGATCTCAACAAAGCCAGTCCTAAGGATGATTTTCCTCTCTCACACATCGACATGCTAGTTGACAGTACAACAGGTCATTCGATGTTGTCCTTTATGGACAGATTTTTCGGGTATAGTCAGATTATGATGGCTCTAGAGGACATGGAGAAGACATCCTTCATTACCTAGTGGGGTACTTATTGCTACCGAGTCATGTCATTCGGGTTGAAGAATGCATGAGCCATCTACTAGAGAGCAGTGACCACCCTTTTCCATGACATGATGCATCGGGACGTCGAGGTTTATGTAGATGACATGATAATGAAATCCCGAGATAGATCAAATCACCTATTAGCTTTGGAGAGGTTCTTTGAGAGGGTCAGGTAGTTCAAATTAAGACTGAATCCCAAGAAGTGCACTTTTGGAGTTACTTATGGGAAGCTCCTTGGATATATGGTTAGTGAGAGAGGCATAAAGGCAAATCCAGATAAGATCAGAGCCATCCTTGACATGCTTGCACCGAGGACAGAGAGAGAGGTCAGAGGCTTCTTGGGTAGACTTTAGTACATTAGTAGATTAATTGCCAGATTGACAGACATCTATGAGCCCATTTTTCGACTCTTAAGGAAGAGTCAACCTACTATTTGGGATTATCAGTGTCAGCGTGCATTTGAGAGGGTCAGAGAGTACTTGTTGTCACCTCTAGTCTTGGCGCCTCCCACACCAGGTCGTCCTTTACTCCTATACCTATCAGTTTCAGACGTGGCTTTGGGTTACATGTTAGCTCAACTCGATGATTCGGGCAAGGACCAAACCATTTATTATCTGAGTAAGAGGATGCTAGACTACGAGATGAGATATGTCATGATTGAGAGCTATTGTTTGGCATTGGTTTAGGCCACTCGTCGACTAAGACATTACATGACCGAGTATTCAGTGCACTTGATATCCCATCTAGATCCTCTGAGGTATTTGTTTGATAGGCCCACTCTGGTCGGTCTCCTCATGAGATGGTTGATACTTCTGACTGAGTTTGACATCCATTATGTCACTCAGAAGTCCATCAGAGGGAGCATTGTTGCAGATCACCTAGCCTCATTACCAGTTTTTGATGATAAAGCTATTGATGATGATTTTCCAGATAAGGATGTTGCTACTGTGACTAGTCTGTCAGGTTGGTGTATGTACTTTGATGGTGCAGTCAACCATTCTGGATATGAGATAGGCGTCTTATTGATATCCCCTCATGGTGATCACATTCCTAGATCTGTTCATTTGGCATTCTCGGATCAACATCCTGCCACGAACAACATTGTTGAGTATGAGGCTTGTATCTTGGGATTAGAGACAGCTCTTGAGCTCAGGATCAGCCTAGGGAGGTGTTTGGTGACTTCAATCTGGTATTGAGACAGATTCAAGGCGAGTGGAAAACTAGAGATGTGAAGCTTAGGCTTTACCACGCATATTTGGAGCCACTGGTTGGGAGATTTGATGATTTGAGATATACGCATTTGCCTAGAGCGCAGAACCAGTTTGCTAATGCCTTAGCTACTCTAGCGTCCATAATTGACATTCCCATTGATGTCATTGTTCGCCCTTTACTGATCGAGTTGAGGTCTACTCCCGCCTATTGTTGTTTGATCGACAATGCAGAGCTAGATGATGGTTTGCCATGTTACCATGACATATATCACTTTTTGAGACTTGGCGTATATTCTAAGGCCGCCATGGCCAAAGATAAGAGAGCATTGAGACAGTTGGCTACCCGATTTGTGATTTGTGGCGAGACACTATACAGACGATCAGCTGATGAGATGTTATTATTATGCTTGGACCGCGTCTCTAACGATCGAGTGATGAGAGAGGTTCATGCGGGAGTCTACGAACCACATATGAGAGGGCATAGGTTGGCCCGTAAGATCATGAGGATTGGCTATTTCTGGTTGACCGTGGAAATAGATTGTTGCCATTTTGTTTAGAGATGTCCAGAGTGCCAGATACACAAGGACCTCATTCACGTGCCACCTTCAGAGTTACATGCGTTGACGTCACCGTGGCCATTTTCAGTATGTGGTATCGACATCATCGGGAAGATTTTACCAAAATCTTCCAGTGGTCATGAGTTCATCTTGGTTGCCATCGACTACTTCACCAAGTGGGTGGAGGCCGCTTCATACGCTAGATTAACATCAGTTGGAGTTGATAGTTTCATCATATCACACATTATATGTCACTACAGAGTCCCTCACGAGCTGATTTCAGATAGAGGAGTACATTTTAGAGTAGAGGTTGACACTTTAGTGCAGTGATATGGCATCCGGCATCATAGGTCGTCTGCGTACAGGCCACAGACAAATGGGGCAGTAGAGGCCATGAATAAGAATATTAAGAGGATCTTGCAGAGGATGGTTGAGACTTCTCGGGATTGGTTAGAGAAGCTCATTTTTGCATTGTGGGCTTATCGGACTTCTTTTCACACCTCTACAGGAGCCACACCCTACTCATTGGTGTATGGTATGGAGGCAATGCTACTAGTTGAGATTGAGATGGGTTCATTGAGGGTAGTATTAAAGCAGTTCCTGAGGCTAATTGAGCTCAAGCTCGATTAGATTAGCTCAATCTCCTAAAAGAGAGGAGATTGAGGGCAGCAGACCATGTTCGTGCATATCAAAGAAAGATGGCCCACGCTTTTAAAAAGCGGGTCAAACCTTGACCATTACAGATAGATGATTTAGTCTTGAGAGTCATCAAAGGATTGATCAGAGATCCTAGAGGGAAATTCAAACCCAATTGCAGCGGACCTTATTTCATCAGGGAGTTGACCCTAGAGGGCACCGCATGGTTGATGGATTTAGATGGAAACTAATTCTCAGAGCCAACCAATGTGGATAAGCTAAAGAGGTACTATGTTTGAGACCATGGTCGCAAGACGGGTGACCATCATTTCGGTTAGCCATATACCCTTTCACCCTTTTGATATATAGTCCGTTACTAGCCTATTGAGCCTCGTATGTGCATTATAACCTTTCTTTCTTATTGCCTTACTCACACTTTCACATCGGGATAGGGGCTCTTTTAGTGTATGTATGCATTGTTTGGGAGTTTCATGAGCCTTGGACCTAGGGGTGCATTCTTCTCGTTATCTTTTCCTATCACCGCATCATTATATTTCATCTCGTCTCATTGGTTATGTTATTCGTCTCTTCTTCTTTATTATATTTGCTACTCGTTCTGCTTCATTTTCTTCCACCCCGAGTGGTGATCCCTCTCAGTTCATCACATGGAGGGCAGTCATGTCATTCCACTAACTATCCCACGGACATGGATCCATGGTTCCTTAGTTTGAAAAGGTCGCCTCGTCAGAGAGAGTTAATGCTACATTAGCATTTGAAGGCATGTTTATCCATTTTTTACCTCATTTTTAGAGCTTATTTGTTTACGTTCAAAGCATACCCATTTGTATATATGTTTAAAAAAAATGAAAAGTAATAAGCTCATGTGTATAGTATTCTCCATCATTGAGTATGTATATTGATGTTCGAGGGTCACTTGATTAAGTATGTTTGTTAAGGGGAGTTCGTATGTGAGCTTTCCGAGACCCTTCCTTCTTTGTATTCATTTTTTCGCATATTTTGAGAGTGAGATGAGTGACCTTCTCTTAGGAGCTCTGGGTCATTGTCCATTCCATCATTGTGTTCGTTATTGATGTAACTTCCCTTCATATTTGATTTGAGCGGATCATCACTCGTTCTTGTGTTCTGTGTTTCATCATTATCCTCGCTTTCGCTTCTGATTCATCACTTTCATTTCACCTCTTATTCTTTCCTTACAGTGACCCATTTCGGGTTTAATACTCTCTTTGCATCATCATTACACATCTCACTATCAGTTCATTTGGTTTCATTTGTCTCCTCATTGACATCATATTTACGTTAGGCATCCTCAAGTCCATGGCTCATGGGATTTACTATACATGTTGCATTTTATACATGAGGGCATGGGTTTTTGATCATTGGGTATTTGGACATAGTTTCCCTTCATTTCTATCTCTCTATCACCCTAGCCTATGTTACGTCCCGTGTCTTGAGACCACTCTGAGGCCATAGGATCAGATGTCGTCTTCGATAGCCTCTACTCGGACAGTTGTTTGAGATCTAGTTGACATTTAGATATTGCCATGCTCTTTCTTCATGGAGACATCACTCCAATGTCTATATTCGTTTCAGCCATGTTTGGATTATCGGGATCACGTGTTTGATGATGAATGATTTGATGTCACCTAACATTTCTGATCTATCACACATTCGATGTCATACTGGGGCATATTCTGTTTTGGTTGAGATTTATAGATCTTCATGGAGTCACATGCACGTTCTCACTTACGAGATGTGCACCGGGACGATGACATGTTAGTTACCTTGTTATGTTCCCTCGGTGGAGCCTCTTTGGAGTCATCCAACCAAACCCACATCTTTTGGCTTTTGGTTGTCATCATGTTTATTATTCTGGGAGACGTTTCATAGATGTTTGGGTTTAATTTGGATTACGGAGATCACACATTTGATGATGGATGATTTCATGTCACCCGATTTCAGACCTATCGTACATCTGATGTCATATTGGGGCATATTTCCATTTTAGGTGAGGTTTACAGATCTTCATGGAGTTGCATGCTCATCCCCACTTAGGAGATGTATGCCGAGACGATGACCTGTTCACTATTTTTACAATGATTCCTCAGTGGAGCCTCTCGGGAGCCATCCAGTCAGACCTACACTTCTCAGCACTTAGATGTTATCATGCTTCTCTATCAGAGAGATACGTCCTAGATTTGTAGGTGCGATTCTGTTATGGACGTGAATGACTAAGGTCACACACTTGATGATGGATGATTTGATGTCATTCGATTTTTCCGACTTATCACACATTTGATGCCATACTAGGGCATATTTCCTTTTTCGGTCGAGATTTGTAGATGCCCATTGATTTGCATGATCATCCCCAATTATGAGATATGCGTCAGGTTGATGATTCAATTTCGCTTTGTCTTGACTCTCCGATGGACCTTTTCTTGAGTCATTTATTCAAGCTCACACTTTCTGATATTGTTGTGATTTTTGGATGGGGTCATCTCAGCGCATGGATTCCCACATCATCATTTCAGTAGGGTACATGTCGGATCTTTTATACACCCCTATGGAGTTATTCTTGAGTTATCAAGATAGACCAGATACATCTGATGCCATACTGGGGCATATTTCCCTCATCCTGCTGTAGAGATAATGGTTTTCTTACAGATCTACTACAGTCTTCATCGCTCGATCGAGGGATATGGATTTTGCTTTATTGGTCACTATTCTTGTGATTTTCGTCAAGATGAGCTTTCAGCAAGGCATGACATTTAGGTTTTGACCGTCCCGCTACCCATGACTCTTCAGTAGATTGTTGTGTTGAGATCGTGGTAGTTACTCCAGTAGAGCATTTTGAGTTAGAGGAGTTCGACTTACTGTGACATCTCGTTAAGCATTGTGATTTAGTCAGATGGGTTGTGAGACTATGTTCACAATCGATTTGATCATTCCGGTTCGCTAGTAGAGCATCTTTCGAGACTCATGGAGTATTTTTCAAACCCTTCTAGTGGATTGAGAGTTGTGGCGGCATGCTACACTAGGGCATATTTCCCCCCCTCATCATTTGTCTTCAGTTCAGCGTTCAGAGCCACCATTCATTCTCAGTTTCAACCTTTAGAGTTGTCCATTTTCAGCATGGCGTTCAGAGCCACCATTCATTCTCAGTTTCAACGTTTAGAGTTGTCCATTTTCAGCATGGCGTTTCAGAGCCGCCATGTCTTTTTCTCGATTATGATGTTTAGAGTCGTCTTTCTCAGCTTGACGTTCATGGTTATCGGTTTAGTTTCGCGTTCGAAGCCACCATTGCTTCGCAGTTTGGCGGTCAGAGCCATGGTTCTAGTTCGGTATTCGGGGTTATCACATCATTTTTCCGTTTAGCGTTCAGAGCCACATTTCTTTTTCGGCATTTGATTCGTGCCTAGTTGGGCATTTTAATAAAAAAATATTTATAAATCCTATGACCTTATACTGGCGTAGCAAAGCTACTATAGTATAGCAGCTCTAGGGTCGAACTCTGGGATGAGTTTTCACTCTACCAGTGATAGACTCAAGATTAGAAATTGAATCTGATGATTTCCTTTGTCAAAAACTTAAAGTTTAAAAGAAAATAAAATTTTTTTTGAAAGTGGTGTTTGAAACTAAACTAACATAAAACTAGGTAAAAATGGAAGAAAGAAAGTCTCCCGGAGCTAAAGGTTGCTAGGATCAAGTTCAGAATGCAAAGTGGGAAATTCCGGATTTTTCTCCTCGTATTGGGGATAACAACATAAAGGATGGTTGTTTCCCAAACCGGTATAGGTTTAACAATGAAGATTTAATCCATAAAAAATCAATAGAAATGGTAGTCAAGTTCCATTAATGGCTTTAGACACTATAGGTCTTCACCTTGAGCCACTTTCCAATGGCTCGTACATGATAACTAATGGTCTTATGTGGATCTAGCAATAAGTATCCACAGAGATCTAAAAGCTTATCATGTATTGGCCATTCAAAATGATTCTAAGGGATTTAAAGCGAAACTTTAGATTTAAAAGCCATTTATGAACTACAACTACCTATATTTAAAGCACGAGAGTTTTCCACTTTTGCATCTGGACTTTTCACCTAGCTTCCTTCACTCCAAGAAACCAAAGGTTTAGCCTCTTGATTACTACCAAAAAGTGCTATTTTGTAGACCTAATAATAATGGTTTTAAGCACCTTTGAGTAGTAATCATATTCATTTAACCCAATTAATCCATTAAGGTCCTTAGTAATTGGTTTTAACCATTTTTGTGGCAAGTTTACATGTTTTTATCAGCTTATGAACCAATTCAAGCATGCCAATTGATGGAGGAGCTATTTGGGCGAGTTAAGCAAGGATTTTGGATGATTACAGGCTTGAATTTCAAGTGGAAACACGAGCACAAGCAATGGAGAAGAGGAAAACAGAGTGAAGAAAACAGCTGCAGTCTTCTTTCACACTTTTGGAGCACTTCCCGAAGTTCATTTTCTACATGCTATATACCATTTGAAATCTTAGGAAGTCAAGAATCCAACGCTTCAAACCTTGTATGATTTGGAGCTGAAATGAGGAAGATATGGCCTTTGGAAGGCAACTGCATCATGCCAAATGACCAATTTCGCAAGGTGAAATTCACATTGCGAAATTCCTTTGAATCCTCTGTTTCTCCACGCACGCACCACCGACTTCCCAAATATTTTTAGCTTGATATTTTCTCATGTAAATTCCTTTTGTAACCTTGTATTCAGCCAACATAAAGCTTTATCTTGTAATTTTGCTATATATAGAGGTGCACAACACCTCCAACGAAAAAGGGGATGTTTTGGGGATCGATCCTCTGTACATTAACTTAGAGATATATAAAGCTTTGTTTTTCTCTCTTCTCCTGTTCTTCTCCATTTCTATTTTCTTAGTAGCCAAACAGCCTCTGAGGGCTTTTCCTCAGAGGATGATTGGCTAAAACTTTTAGTTTCTCAAAGTATGGATGTTATGTGATGGCTTGGATGCAATCCCATGGAAATTTCTCGCACCTGGAAGGTAAGGTAGTCGTTTTTCATTAATGGTTCATTAATGCAAAGTTTGGTTTTTATTTCCTTTGGACAACTTCCAACGGCCAATACTTGATAAGCTTTTGGATTTCTATCCATTAGTTATCTCCTACGAGCTATTGGAAAGTGAGGTTTTCAATTCCAAGTTTTGCATTAATCCGTTAGAACCAATTTCAATGGCCATTGAAAGGTGAGTTTATCACCTGGAATGACTTTGAGTTGCCAATATTTGGTAAGCTTTTGGCTTTAGACCATTAGTTATCTCTTACGAGCCATTCAAAGGAAGTCTAAGGTGAATAACCATTGATGAAATTCACTACCATCTGTTTTGCCATTTTAAAGGATTAAAACTTGATTTGCTAAATCCATACCGGTTCGGGAAGCAAGCATCACCATAGTTGCAACCCCAACGCGAGGAGCCTATCCTTAGATTTCCAATTTGCATAAGAGCCAGAGCATAGCTATCCTATCTTTGAGAAACTTGTTTTTAAACCCTTTTATTTTAGTCTTTAATGTTAGCTTAGATTAGTTTAAATCTTTCTAAAACATTTTCATCTTCTTTTAAAGCTAACATCCATAAGAAAATCACCTATTTTCCTAATTTGAATATCACTTGTGTTTGCGAAAACCCTTCCCAGTGAACGATCCTAGAACCACTATGCTATAGTAGCTTGGCTACTTTAGTAATAGTATTTAAGGTATAAATTTTGTTGATACGCCTTTAAAGCTAAGCTACCATGAGTCGCATCACCTCTCATCCTCTGGGAAAACATCCTCAGAGGTTGTTTAGCTAGAAAGAAAATAACGAGAAAACAAAAGCAGAGCAAGTGCTCTGTATTTTTCTTTCTTTGAAAACTATACAAAAGTTGTGTCCTCCTCTCCTCTCCCTAGAGATATTTATATGAAAATTACAATAATAATATCTACCAAGTTATTCAACCTTTTTCCAAACTTAATAACTAAGGAATCCTATAATTGGTGGGTTACAAGGAGAGTTTGGGGATTTAGACATCAAATATCTAAAACAAAATATCTAAAGATAAATATCTAAAGATGTCTGTCGCACATATTGGGAAGCTTCAGGAGAACACCGCGGCACTGTGCAAAATTGCTGCGAAATCCTCCGGGTGAGTGCTATCGGCGGATCCGGATATGTCAGTCCGGAGAAGTTGAAACGCCCTCCTCTCCCATCTGGCGTCAGAATTCCGGATGCAATACATCCGGGTGGAATGGTGGCAGCAGATTTCCGGATGTAATACATCTGGGTGGAAGCGGTGGCAGTCGGATGTAAAGTGGCGGCAGTCGGATGTAAAGTGGCGGCAGTCGGATGTAAATGGCGGCGCAACTGGGTGGAAAGCTTTTGGCAGCCGGGTGTAAAGGCAGCGCAGTAGGGTGGAAAGTAGCGGTAGCCAGGTGTAAATGGCAGCGCAACCGGGTGTAATGTGCAGGATCCCATACTCCTTGTATTCTGGATTTGCTTAAGGATTCCAAAGAACTCTCCTCAATCTCGGATTGCTTTGGTGATTAAAAAGGTATCAAAACACCAAAACTTAACACAATTTGATTAGAATTGATTGCAAGGGTCCTTAATATGTTAATTGGGTTAAAAGGTGATAACTACTACTCAAAAGTGTTTAAAAGAGTTAATTACAAGCTATGAAATAGTACTTTTTGAGTAGTAATCAGCATTCAGAGCCGCTTTTTCAGTTTAGCATTCAGATCCATTGTTTTTTTTTTTTGGCATTTAGAGCCATAGTTTGGTTTCAGCTCGGTATTCGTAGCCATCATACATTTTTTCCGGTTTGGCGTTCAGAGCCGCATCTTCACTTTGGTGTTCAGAGCCGTTGTTTGCATTTTCATTTGGATATCAGAGCCATGTTTCTTTAGTTTTGGCGTTCAGAACCGCTATTTTCGTTTGGCGTTCAAAGCCACATCTTCAGTTTGGCATTCAGAGTCACATCTTTAGCTTGGCGTTCAAAGCCATATCTTCAGTCTGATGTTCAGAGCCATTGTTTGCATTTTCATTTCGATATCAGAGCCATGTTTCTTTAGTTTTGGCGTTTAGAGCCGCTATTTCCGTTTGGCGTTTAGAGCCACATCTTCAGCTTAACGTTCAAAGTCGCATCTTTAGTTTGATGTTCTGAGTCGTATCTTTAGTTTGGCATTTATAGTCGTTGTTTGCCTCTAGTTCGACATCCAAATCACCTTTGTCGTTTGGTGTTCAAAGTCGTTGTTCATTTTCCGCTTGGCGTTCAGAGCCACATTCTCATTTTGACATTCAGATCCATTTCTCCGCTTGACGTTCAGAGTCACGTTTTCATTTCGACATTTAGAGCCATCACCTTTTCTATTTGGCATTCAGAGTCGTTGTTCATTTTAGTTCGGCGTTCAGAGCCACACATTCATTTCGATATCTAGAGACATCTTCCGTTTGGCGTTCAGAGCCATTGTTTGTCTTTAGTTCGATATCTAGCGACATCTTCAGTTTAGCGTTCTGAGTCGTTGTTCATTTTCCGTTTGGCGTTCAGAGCCGTTGTTTCATTTTGGCGTTCAAAGCCGCATCTCCAGCTTGGCTCTCAGAGCCACATTTTTAGTTTGATGTTTAGAATCAATGTTGTTATTTTTTTTTTTTTGGTGTTCAGAGCCATGCTTTTCAGTTCGACACTCAGAGTCCTCATGTCTATCTTTCGTTCGACATTCATATCCATCACCATTTCCCTCTATTTTTGGCGTTTAGTGCCATTGGGCATACTCTTTTAGGCCTTTTGAGTCACATTTTCATCCTCCATTTTGGTGTTCAGAGTCGTTTTTCATATCCATTCATGCATTTTGAGTCACCATCTTTCTTAGTTTTGGCATTCAGAGCCATTTTTCATACTCATTCAGGCATTCGATGCCACCATCTTTCTTTAGTTTAGCGTTCAAAGCCGTTGTACATATCTATTCAGGCACCTTAAGTCACCATCTTTCCGTGTTTTTAATGTTCAGAGTCATTTCTCCTCAGCTGTATCATTCAGAGTCACAGTCCCTGACATTCATATTCACTGGCATTACACATCTAGCTTTCATGGGTTTGCATTTATCCTCATTTTCCTCACCTTGCTACCCTGTGCTTATCACCTATTCGTCATTGCTCTTCCAGATTTCCCTTTTCACTGCTCATGACACAATCCTTTGAGTTCACGACACATACTTCGATCATGTTGTTGGGCACCCTACACTTGTCATTTTCATGTAGTTCACATAGGATAGTCTCATTCGGGCACATTTTTTCTTGTACTCTAGGGTAGTTCGACCGTTGCTCATCTTCGATATGGTCTTTCAAGTCACTTTTGAAGGTGTCTTAGAGGGAGTCTAGATCTTTAGTGCGACTTCAGAGGTACTTTAAG
The DNA here is from genome assembly GCA_022058775.1 of Vitis hybrid cultivar. Lineage (NCBI taxonomy): Eukaryota > Viridiplantae > Streptophyta > Magnoliopsida > Vitales > Vitaceae > Vitis > Vitis hybrid cultivar. Next base: position 217,541 of record JAJJMF010028784.1, on the reverse strand, counting down.
ACATCCAACTTTTCTCTTAAGATTAGAGCCTTTTTGTTCACCTCTTGGCCTAAGTGAGTTCGTGTTTTACCAGTGTCCCTTTGGGGGTCTCCTTGGTTCTTCGGTAGAGTTCACTTCATTCCACTCACTATTCACACTTTCTTTTCACTCTAGTGTTCATATTTCTTATACTTGTGAGCTCTACCGAAGAGGGGTATATTTGTAGACTCCCATTTGGGGAGGTTTATCTGCAGCTCATTTTTGGCAAGTGGAGCAATCCTGGAGGGCCATGTGTCGATTCCCCATTGATCCTTATAGAATCAGGTAGTGTTTTGAATGGACCAATGGAAACGAGACACCTATAAAGGGAGATTCAGGAAAAACTGCAGGTCGTTAGTGAGCTAGGGTGGTGGTGCTTTTGTTGCTGGTTTTTGAAAGAGATATTTTGGGAGAGAGGATTCTTTAAGCTTAAGAGGCAAGTTTAGCCAGGAAGAAGGAGGCGTTTTTTTGTTTTTTTTTTGGTAGCCTGCAAGAGATATTTTATGGAGAGGATTTTTAGCTTGGAGAGCAAGCTGCTAGAGGGAAGGGTTTTGACAGAGAAAGTTTTACAGAGAGAGGGGCCTTAGAGAGTTTTGGACAGATAAGAAATTTTTCTGAGGAGTTGCAAACTGGTTTTTCTGGGGTAGCAAGCTGGAGAGGAGTGACAAGGAGAGTTTTCGTGAGACCTTGGAAGAAACGTTTTGAGAGATAACCAGAGAGTGAGAGAGAGTAAGGCTATAGAATTTTTGGCTACTGAGGGGGGGAACCAAAGAAGGGGAAGATTGCTTGAGGAGCCTTCAGAGAAGGAACCAGAAATATATAGATTGTAGCATGAAGAGAAAATGAGCTGAGGGAGAAATAGCACAGGTATGGTTTCTATTAGTTGGATCCCTTTGTTTTCATACCATTTTGTTATGTTTTCCGGGATTAATAGGTTTTTTTTTATCTTGATGACTGGATGTGAGCATTGGGGATTTTATTATGCTTTTGCAGAATCTGAGCTCGTTTGCCTCCACTTTATGCTTGGTTTTCTAACTTGTTTTTCTGGGCTTTATTTTTGGTATTCATGTCTTGATCCTTCCTTGAAACCCGATTGAAATCCATTAAAGTATGAAATGTAGCTTGTGTGGATTCATTTTTACTCCTACACTTTGTGCTCTATTTTTCCACCTTCCTCTGTTTCTGGTACCTGTTCATGGAGTGTATTATTTTTCTCATCTCTGCTCGTGGGAGTGAGGAGTTACGGAAGATATATTCTCAGTAGGTGAGTATTTGGTGATTGTCTAGACACAAAAGTGACCTATTCGTCATGACAAGAAGATTCTGAGTACGTAGTGAATGGGTTGCATGCTGTTGTATGAGAGAATGTTGGGAAAAGCCAGTGGTATTGATATGACACCACAACTTTGCTTTGAATACTAGAATTATCCCGTAGAACTACTGCATCCACCTGAAGATTGCAATGTGAACTCCACGCGGCCCTTCACTCTTCTAATTTGCCAAGTTGAGGATATTATTGTTGAAGGCCTCATAGAAGGGTCAGTTATTAATTTCCATTGGGTTAGAACTATGGTTATCTACTGTTCTGGAATGATGGGTGCATCATCAGTGGGCATGGTGTGAAAGCCAATGTTTGCAACAAAGATATCATAGTGAGCAATGAGAATTTAACGTTAGATTAGAACATTGCCATTTCTTCTGAAGACATGCTGGCATAAACGAAAGTAATGGTTCAAACTGGGGTTCCGATATTTATTCATGAGGAGTTGGCAAGAGTTCTAGTCATATCTGATCTGTTGAAGCCTGGTGCTTATGATGTCAGATCTATTCACAGGCCCATGAAAGTGAAGAGTATAATAGTGACTGATGACAATTGGGGAACTACAAATTCCATAGCAAAGGAGGTTGGAATGGGAACTGCCATTGCTGAAACTGAACTTGAGCAGAAAGCAGGAGAAGTGAAGGATTTGCAAGCTTCAGGGCAACATCTTCGTAATGGCTAGAGACTACATTAATGATTCGTCAGCTCTTACAGTTGTAGACGTTAGTATGGTAATTGGTGTAGGCACAACCATTGTCATTGAAGCAGCAGACATTGTCCTTATGAAAAAAAACTTGGAAAATGTGATAACTGCCATTGATTTTTCCAAAAAAACATTTTCCAGTATCTGCCTGAACTACGTAGGGGCATTAGGGTATAAACTCCAAAGCATACCAATGACAACCTCTTCAGTCAGTATCGTTTGCCGCTCATTTTTGTTGAAGAACTATGGAATACCCAAGAAGCTAGACGAGCTTGAGATGCAGGGAGTGACAGTTGAGTGATTGGTTGATTCCAATAGTGTTGTGTTAGTTGGAAACTGTCAAGACATTAATTCCAAGCTCACCACCTCCTTATCCGCCATACCTATCATCAACACCCGTCATCATACCTCCACTCACACTTCATTCCCACCTGCTCAATCTACTATCCGCTGCCCATTTCTTACACCATGCATGGCCACCTTTCGTGCCCCCATGCATGTCATCATTTTCCTAACATCCACTAACTCACTTCTTTCACTCGAAGCATCAAGAAACCTTTTTTATGAAGTTACCCTCTAGATGGGAATCCCTAAAAAGGCCCTATTTTCCTCTGCCACTCTCAATCTTCATGGGAATGGAAGTCTTATCTTGTGCTCAGTGAAGACCATGTGTTTTACCGCTTTGATCATTGGGAATGATGCCATTGAAGATGGAATTTGTCCTTGCAACTCTGATGTTATCTCATCTTTATCCTTGTGTATAGTCTGATTCGTAATGGAAATGTATTCCGCGCATTAAAGGATTCATCGAATGCTTCCAGCAAACAACTCATGGACTGGAACCTAGCTCAGGTTAACCCATGTGGTTGGTCCAACGTTTTTCTGTGACTCTAGTGATATGTCATTTTTGTAACGTTGTCATGCATGCCACCGTTTGGATCGTTGTTCTTCAAAATTGGAATTCTAAACACTCACATCGGAAGGAATGATGTAACTAGTGAGATATCAAAAGAGTTGGGAAATTTTCCAAATCTGACCACCTTATATTCGGAAAATAACAGATTGATAGACGAAGTGCCATTTGGCCTTGGTGATCTTAAGCAGCTGCAGTTTTTTATTTTGAATCAGGATAATCTCACTGGAATAATCCATCACTTGCTATCAAGTCTTCATAGTTGGATCAATCTTCAGTTGGCATCTAGTGATCTCAGCGATCAAATACCTGTGGATTTATTTCAAATACTCAATTAAAGGTAACGACTTCCTGTCCCATTGGCATCTAATCAGTCTCAAACACGCCCACTGTTGCTATCTTAGAAAACTCAATCAAATATTGCCTCTTGAGTACCAAGCTTTGCTAGTTTTCCATCCACACTACCTCATGTTTCTAGTTTTAACCAAACCACCATGCTTTGTTCCATCGTCTTAGGAAGATGCTTATCTAAGAAGAAATAATGACTGAAAATGGTGAAGACTTAGCCATCAGAATTAATCTCGAAACCACCTACTCTTGTGCTGATTCACGACAACTTAACTACATCGCGATCATCACCAACCTCCAGGGCAAGCATTATGTGGTGCTTATATAGACATTTCTAGGCATTTTCAGCAAGTTCAAAGGCTCTGTTATAAAGAATGAATGTTGCCGATGACACGACCAGATTTGACGTTTTCTATAGTGACAAAATTGGAGTTCTCATGCTAAATCACCCCACTTATTGATTGAAATCTTGTTGAGATTTTTTGCCAAAGATGTGGATAGAGACACAATCATCTTGCTTACGGTTAGAACATCAAAATTGGAAAATTGAAACGCTCGTTGAAACAGTCGCCATTAACACGCTTGTTGATCCAAAAGATGATAGAAGAACCTCAAAAAAGCATGACCAGATTCTGGCCAACAGGTAAGGACACGTATAGGAAATTGATTTCTGAAGCGTTTGAAGATGGAGGGGTCATCTCGGCATTGTATTTTCTGTGCCACATGTCCTGCTGTAGAAATGCTTCAGTCCAATGGTCATAATTCCATCATCATTGCTGGGGATGTCAGTATGTCTCTTTAGGCTTGATACTCTTTCTGATAAGGATGCAAAGACTATGAAGAATGCAGGGATTGTTTTGCTTCAATGAGAAATTTCTGTTCTCCTCAGCATTCGGGTTATAAAAATTTGAAGAACTCTACAGGGATCTCTTTTAGAAGATGTATGGAGCACAGACAAGTGTTCCTCATGATGGGTACGTTAGTTAAGGTGGTGAAGCATATGGATGGCCAGCCAGTACAGAAAGCTCACATGATTCAGTTGAAGATGGGCTATTGATATAGCAAACACAGTAACACTCTGAGATTCACAACTACGTGGTCGTCATTCCCCATCTCTTCCACTTATGCATGAATTGCATGGCCATCTTCAGGCCACATATCTTTCTGCCATTGCTCCATCTTTGACTTTGGAAAATAATTGCCTCATATCCCATTTTGTGAATGTTTTCTCGAATTCCAGTTTTCAAATAATCCCAACTTTCCCTTCCTTCATCCTTAGAATGTTTAGGTTCCAAAAATCCTCCTATTTTTAATAAAATTTTGATGCCATTTTTCTTTTTGGCATGCAATTTTCATAACCTCCATGATTTTTTTAAAATTTTTTTCAAATAAGCGTAATTTGATCCCGTAATTCCGAATAATGGAGTTATTGGAATTGATCCATGAAAAATAAAATGGGCTTTGGTGGGGGCCCAACATCAAAGAAGTCTTATTTGAAATAAAAATGAACTTAAGTGAAGTGCTATGTGTGCCATTGATGATTTTGTATTATGTTTAGTGACATGTGAGCTATATTTGTATTCATTAATTGTGCACTAATCCCATTTCTTGATAGCGCATTGTGACTCATTACCTAAGGACGCATCCACTCCTATTCTGGTCATTCTCTATGCGTGTTATGATTCTGATATGTGCATGATCGATTTGAGTATCCATTGATTTTCTTATTGATTGTCACGTTAGCTTCATTTTGTTAGTAGAGACCCGACTTTAGGGGCTTAGAGGGGTGCTACGGTCTTTATCATACTTTCCTGATAAGTAACCTAACCCTTGAGCCCGATCTGATTTTTCACATACCATTTTTTCTAAGATAAGGAGTCACACTTAGGGTTTTCTTTCTTATTTTGTTTACCCTTTAAAAATAATAAAACAAAAATAAGTGGCGACTCCAGTCATTTTCTTAATAAATAAATCATTTTTCAAATAAAAAGCAAGCTCGCCATCGAGTAGAAGCTCATGAGCCGAAATGCGGGGTCCACAGTGAGCTTGATGAAATTACTTTGGGCACTGTACTCTCTATTTGCGCTAAACTTACGGATTCGGAAATGGGTTTGATGGATTCAAGACTGGCGGACTTTGGTTAGATTGACCAAAATCTTCAGACAGGTAGAGATCTTTGACACTGTTGTCACCTGTAGTTTCTCCATAACTAACTGGCATGTTAGGCACATTTAGGGAAAATATTGGAATGGCCTTTCAGTAGCAGAGGTTATTTCATAGGTTTGGATCCAGTTCAAATTCCTATAACAGAGGTTACCCGCAAGGGGGTTTTAATTAGTGCTCTAGTTATGAAAGTGCGCCTATTTCCAGTTTGGAAATATGGTCGGGCCTGGTTTTCTCTTGACAGTAGCAAGCAGCGTGGCAAAGGCAGTGACTCTCTTTGCAGTTTTAATGGCCCACTTGATCTACTCAGTGAGCAGAATCAAGGACCCATTTGCTAAATCTTTAGCTTGTAGAATCCAGAAGCTTCTTGTCCAGATTGGACCATCTGAAAGTTGCATAACGAACATACGAAATAACAACAATCCAGTGGTTCAGCTTCACTATTTGGCACTACTACAAAAAATATATTCAATGACGTTCATTTCCTTGGCGCTTGCAAGAAAGGTCAAGGAATTGTATTAATAATGTCGCTTATAGGAATTTGACTAGCAATGACGTTTTTTGAATAAATATATTGGCGCTTATAGAATTTAGCTGAAAGTTGGTGCTTCTTTAAAGGTTTCATTGGCGCTTTAAATATGTTGATACTTTTTTGAAGTGTCATTGTTTGTTGGAGTAACATTGACATTTGTAATAAATGTCATTATTTATGAGTCTATATATACCCTTCATTTTCCCAATCTCTCCCAATTTAATGAACCCTCGATATCGTAGATAAGAACCCTAGCCCCAAATCTACTAACAACAGCCACAACAAAGACCATCGACAAACTCAATGGCAACCAATAGAAACCCATTTGTCACCACATCGGTGATAACATCAACCAGTCGGGACGCTTCTTCTACACTCAAGAGTATAACCTCGATAAACATCATTGGCAAGTTAAATCTCTACATTTATTAGCCATTGTTGATGACCTTTCATAAGAAAATAACTGTTGCGAATAACATCTGTCTCCATCATTGGAGAAATCTAGAACGAAGAAGCCCTAACCCTTCTTCATAGATGAACTTCACTGTCGAGAGTCCCTAATTGACCTACCATCACCAAGATTTTGGGAACTTCTTCAAATAATCAACACAGGCAAATCCCTCTCTTTAAGGTTTATTTTTTCTCATGCTTTGTTTGGAATTAAAGCTTCTATAATTCTTTTTTGATGGTGTCACAGCCTTTGTGATTTCGCACTAGAGAGATAGAAGCCTCTATTGCTTATAGATATCAACTATAAGGTCTTTATGGTAATTTCCTGATTACTACTCAAAAAGTGCTATTTGATAGCTTGTAATTAACTCTTTTAAACACTTTTGAGTAGTAGTTATTGCCTTTTAACCCAATTAACATGTTAAGGACCCTTGCAATCATTTCTAATCAAATTGTGTAAGTTTTGGTGTTTTTGTTAGTAATTTGATCACCAAAACAATCCAAGAATGAGGGAGAATTGTATATAGTTCATGGCAAAGCAATGAAGAGCTCAAATTCATGAAGAACCAAGCTTTGGAGCTCCATAGCCCTTTGCCAAAGTCGTTCAAAGTATGCAAGGAGAGAAGCAAGGAGAGAGGATCATATATGTAAGATGTAATCTAATATATAGAATCAACGAACAGAGCACTTGCTCTGTTTTTCATATATATTCTTGTTTTCTCGTTAGTTTTCTTTCTAGCCAACCAAACTCTGAGGATTTTTCCACAGAGGATGAGAGGCTAAGCTTTTTGTCTCTTGGAGTGAGGAAAGCCGGGTAAGTTTCCACATGCATAATTTGGAAGTTTTGTTGTTTTAGTTTTTAATGAAGAGAAAGTGTGACCCGTTAGTGATTTCTATATTTTTAGTTAACTTAAAATGCCTTTAAATCACCTGGGCCAACACTTGGTAAGGCAAGTGATCTCCGTCCATGGAGATGCACTAGTTTACCCCTTGCGAGCCTCTGGGAGGTGACTTCAAGGTAGGATTTTCTAGAATAGCCAACACTTGGTAAGCTTTTGGACTCCAAGGAGACATCCATTAGTTATCTCTTGCGAGCTTTTGAAGGGAAGTCCAAGGTTAAAGATCATCTTGAATGGTAAGTGCTCGTGAGAGGCATGAACCATTGCAAGTTGCATCAGTGAGAGGGATTTAGTGTTTGAACCCATTAATGGGAAGCATCTGTACAACACCGGTTGGAGAAGGAACTATATGTTAATTCTCTAATGCGAGGAAAATAAACAAGTGACCGGAACTCTCCTTTTTGTATGAGGAATCTGAGCCTAGTGATCTGAAACTCCAAGAAACACTTTTCTTTGTAGTTAAAATCAGTTACTATTTTTGGTTAACTTAAAACCAACCTTTTTCATTCAAACATCTTTATGTTTTCTTTTAAAGCTAACCTTGAAATGAAAAGGCACCAATTCAACTTTGAATTGGTATCATTTGTGAAGTGAAAACCCATCCCAGTGGACGATCCTAGAGCCACTATGCTATAGTAGCTTTGTCTTTGCTACCCTAGTATATGGTGTAATAGGTTATAAATTTTGTTGATTACTCCCTCAATCAAGGAGCACCAGCTGGACACGAATCAGCTGAGACACCAATTGGGCACGAATCAAATGGCGCCGTTGCCGGGGATCGAACCCCGAATCAAATGGTGCCATTGCCACTGCCGCTGCTAGGGACGAATCATTTCCCTTCATTTTCTTCAACCCCCACCTTATTTGACATTTCAAATACCTCATCCTCTATAATTTCCATGTAAAACTTTGTTTCTCACCATATGTTATTATCTAACCTAAGAGTATGCATGATAAGGGCTTAGAACAAATTTTAGCTCCTCCTCAGGTGCAAATTTTAGTTTCTAGTTCTTATTGTTTGTTTTGTATGCTTCTTTTCTTTTAGTTTTTAATGTGCTTGTGATTTAATATTGGAATTTGATTTATTTAATTTGTAGGGTTGGATATTTATGTTTTATTGGTACGTTAAAGGTTAGGATTGTGGATTATTTTTCTAATGTAATGGTAGAACTTGATTTTTTGTGTGGATCACAAATGGGGTTGGTGATTCTAATATGAGACAGTTTTAGGTGTAATGGGTTGTTCTCATTTATGGGTCCTACAGTGAGGATGTTGATCGTAGGGAAATGAGGCTGCTGGTTCAAGGATGGGAGAGATTTTGGTGAATTGGGTTCCTTATACATTGGTGGGTTTTTTAGTAGGGCCATAGCTCTCAATTAGGTGAAAGTTAGATTTCTAATGTGTTTGTTAAAATGTTTTTGTTTTTGGTATTAAGTTTATTAAAATTTACAAATTAAGGAATCATTTAGCAAAATTAATCCTAAGTTTCTATCAATTTATTGTTCTAGTGTTAGACTTTTAGATTTTTAATCATTTGTTGTTGCTCCATACCAGTGGCATTGGTTTTCTATTTTTTTTTTCTCCTTTATGAGTATAAGAGTTTTCATTTTTCCTAAAATTTTCTAGTTCTTTAGAGATTTGATAAGGCTTTGGTTATTAGATTTGGACATTTAGCATTTTGAACTCCAGGATTTTAAGTTCAGTCTTATAGGTTTTTCAGTTCTTGGATTCAAGTTTTCACTTTAATGAAAATTATCATTTTGGATACTTAGATGTTTGTCTAAGCAGTAGCAAAATTTTTTAAAGGATAGTGAAAATTCATCAAAATCATTTTGTGGGACTTTTGATTTTGATAAGTCTAATCCACCATCTATATGGCAACTTTTTGACAAGAGTTATCCCTTCTGCAACTTAGATTAGAGAAAAGAAAAAAAAAACTAGATGTTGTTAATGAAAATTAAAATACCTGCAAAGAGAAAGTTTGAGAAATGATTCAACTAGATGGTGCTCTAGAAGCAGAAATGACTTCCATTAGTAGGTTTTGATGGCAAAAAAAAATAAAAAAAATGAAAATTCAAGGAATCATGAGGATTGAAATGTATTTTTTATTTCAAGGAATCATAAGGATTGTAAAAATAGGAATCTGTGGCACCTCATCTATGAGGTAAGTCTACATGTGTATGATATTTATTCCATATCTATTGATTACTACTCAAAACATGCTATTTTGTAGCTTGTTATTAGCTCTTTTAAGCACCCTTGAGTAGTAATTATTACCTTTTAACTCAATTAACATGTTAGGGACCCTTGCAATCGTTTCTAATCAATTTGTGTTAAGTTTTGGTGCTTTTTGATAGCTTTATGCTCACCAAAGCAATTTAAGAATGAGGGAGAGCTATATATAATTCATGGTAAAGCTTTTGGAAGCTCAAATTTAAGAAGAAACCAAGCTTTGGAGCCTCATAATCCTTTGCCTTAGTCGTTCAAAGTATGCAAGGAAAGAACAATGGAGAAGAGGAAAACAGGGTGATGAAAACGGGGGACACAGCTGCAGTATTTCATCACACTTTTGGAGCACTTCCTGAAGTCTATTTTCTACATTCTATATACCATTTCAAAGCTCAGAAAGTCAAGAATCCAACGATTCAAACCATGTATGATTTGGAGCTGAAATGAGGAAGATATGGCCTCCGGAAGACAACTGCATCAAGCTGAGGGACAATTTCGCACGATGGAAATCAAGGTGCGAATTCCTCAGTCCAAAGTGTGGGAATTTTGCACACCTGAAACCAAAGTGCGAAATTGGAACTGCAACGTGCGAAAATTGGATATTTTTTGCCGACTCTTTTTCTTCTGATATTTTTGTGTCTAAATTTCCATTTTCTCCTTGTATTCAGCCACTCATGTAATTCCTTAGCTAGGAAGTATCCAAGGAAGGGTAAAATTACCTTCCTATATAAATTCTCTTGTAAACACTAAAGAGGCACTCTCGGGGAGCTTTCTCCAGGAGACCAACTGATGTAAATTCTACACTTAGTGAAATACAGAGATCTCTTTTGCTTTCTTTTTCTCTCTACTATTTTCTATTTTCTTGGAAGCCAAACACCCTCTGAGGATGTTTTCCCAGAGGATGAGAGGCTAAACTTATAGTTTCTTGGAGTAAAGGAAGCTAGGTGAAAAGTCCAGATTAAAAGGTGGAACGTTTCCGTGCATTAAATTCAGGTGGTTGGAGTCCATAAATGGTTTCTAAATTCAAAGTTTTGCTTTAAATCCCTTAGAATCACTTTGACTAGCCAATACATGGTAAGCTTCAGGTCTCTGTGGATGTTTATTGCTAGATCCATATCAGTCCATTAGTTATCATGTACGAGCTAGTGGAAAGTGATTCAAGGTGATAACCCATAGTGTCTTAAGCCATTAATGGATCTCGACTACCATCTCTATTGACTTTTTATGGATTAAATCTTCATTGTCAAACCTATACCGGTTCGGGAAATAACTATAGGTTAAATCCCCAATGCGAGGAGAAAAATCCGGAATTTTCCACTTTGCATCCTGAACTTGAACCTAGCAACCTTTAGCTCCGGGAGACTTTCTTTCTTCTATTTTTACTTAGTTTTATGTGAGTTTAGTTTCAATCACCACTTTCAAAACAATTTTATTTTCTTTTAAATTTCAAGTTTGTGCTAAAGGAAATCATCAGAATCAATTTCTAATTTAGAGTCTATCACTGATAGAGTGAAAACCCATCCCTGAGTTCGACCCTAGAACTGCTATACTATAGTAGCTTTGCTACGCCAGTATAAGGTCATAGGATTTATAAATGTTTTTGATTAAAAGATCCGGCTGGGCAAAGAATCATCTATTGAGTTACAGTAACTTTTTAAAATTGCATTAAGGTTACAGTTGAACATCTTCCACTTTTTTCTTTCATTCATTGAACTTTGGTTGATGGTTTTTAACATATGTTTCTAGTTTCTGTGTTTGCTTTGTTAATTTCATTTTTCCCAAGGTTGTTATTGCTTCCATTTATGAAATGTCAATTTCTCCATTATATATATTTGTTGCCCTTATTGAGATTTAATACGGAAATTAACACACAATAATCCAGATCATTGAATTCAAACTCATATCTGATAATAAAATAATAAAAACATTAATTAAAAATAGATTACATACCGTTTGAAGAACACGCAGCCATGAGAGATTTCCCTTCAATTTATAGATCTTAAATCCTTGATCTCTTCTTCTCCTTATCAAACCTTAATACACAGAATTGTTTTCTGTAATTGATGGAAAAGAGCACTAACCGCACATGAAGGGGTTTCTGTATATATATTTTATTGATAGGAGAAGAGGGCCAAGAATACACGTTCAAAAACCGTTATGAACGTGTTATTCGAATAACTGTTTTTATTTCAAATAATAATATTATAATTATTATAATTTACCCACTCCATCAAGGGTAAATATCTTTATAACAGTTTAAAAATATTGGGTATTCTTTTAATTGGCTAAACACTAGGTTAGTGGGCCACCCACTTAATTTTAATGTGGAAATAACATTCTCCCACTTGGCCCACTAAACCGATTGTGAAAACTATAATATATTTAGTTTATATATAAAATATATACTGGAAAATAAATTTGACACGTGATCACAATTTCAATAAACTTAACCAATACGTCCAAAATCATATACCATAATACTGAATCAGTTTAGATCATAAATGCGAGTCATGGTGGTCACATGACCATAATGTCATGTTTCCTTCCATGCACCACACATCAATAACCCTTACTAACCCAGTCCTTAATGCCAAATAGCCCCTGTAATTTGTCTTGTCAAGACAATTCTTATTTATCAAACAATAAAACGTGCACCCATAATTGAAAACAAGAATAAACAGAAACAATTTTAATGGGCAAATAGTCAATTACATAACCACCATTCATTATCATACATATTATGGATTACTCAAAAGGCCCATCCTCATAACGTGTTCCAAATATGCCTTTGGAGGTAATCCTTTAATTAATGGATCAGCAACCATAAGTGTGGTCCTAATATTTTCAATTGACACTTGTTGTTTTTGGACTTTTTCTTTAACAACTAAATACTTTAAATCCATGTGTTTCGATCCACTAGAAAATTTGCTATTCTTAGAGAAGAAAACAACTGCGGTGTTATCACAATATATTCTCAAAGGTTTAGCAATAGAGTCGACAACACCAAGCCCTGAGATAAAATTCCGCAACCATAAAGCATGACTTGAAGCTTCAAAACAAGCAACAAACTCAGCCTCCATCGTGGATGAAGCAGTAATTGATTGTTTTTCACTCTTCCACGAGATTGCCCCATTTGCTAGCATAAAGACAAATCCTGAAGTTGATTTTAAGCTATCGAGACAACCACCATAATCAGAATCTGAGTAACCGACAACCTCTAATTGTTCTGATCTTTTATATGTGAGCATATAATCTTTTGTCCCTTGTAAGTACCTCATTACCTTCTTTGCAGCTTTCCAGTGTTCGAATCCTGGATCACTTTGGTATCTTCCTAACATGCCTACAGCAAAGCTGATATTCGGTCTTGTACATGTTTGAGAGCACATCAAACTCCCCACAGCTGATGCATAGGGAATTTTCTTCATTTGCTCCATTTCCATGTTATTCCTTGGGCACTGCATTTTACTTAATTTGTCACATTTCAATATAGGTGCAATACCCGATGAACATGACTGCATATTAAATCTCTCTAAAACCTGATCAATATATCCTTTCTGAGATAAACCTAGCACTCCTCGAGATCGATCCCTAAAGATCTCGATGCCAATAACATAGTTTGTCTCACCCATATCAACCATATGAAAGTTTTTAGAGAGATATTCCTTGGTTTCACGTAATAAACCAAGATCACTGCTAGCAAGAAAAATATCATCCACATACAGTATCAGAAATATACACTTGCTCCCACTAACTTTCAGATATATACACTGATCAACAATGTTCTCTTTAAATCCGAAAGATGTAATGGTATTATTGAACTTAATATACCATTGTCTGGAAGCTTGTTTAAGACCGTAAATGGATTTCTTTAATTTGCAAACTAGGTGTTCATTTCCTTTCTTTGCGAATCCTTCAAGTTGTTTCATGTAGATATCTTCATCCAAATTCCCATTTAAGAATGCAGTTTTCACATCCATTTGATGTAACTCTAAATCAAAATGAGCTACAAGTGCCATGATGATTCTAAGCGAATCTTTCTTGGAAACCAGAGAGAAGGTATCTTTGTAATCGATACCTTCCTTTTGAGTGAAACCTTTAGCCACAAGTCTGGCCTTAAATCTTTCGATATTGCCTTTAGTGTCGCGCTTTGTCTTAAAGACCCATTTACAGCCGACGGGTTTACAACTATTAGGCAATTCGATGAGATCCCAGACACCGTTATGGGCCATAGATTTCAACTCTTCATTCATAGCTTCCATCCATTTACTAGAATCATCACTTTCCATGGCTTGTGAAAACGAAACCGGATCCTTCCTTATCCCAATATCAAAATCAGATTCCTGTAGATACACCACATAATCATCTGTAATGGCAGGTCTCCTTTCTCTTTGAGATCTCCTCAAAGGTGCCAGTTGTGGTGGCTCTACAACATTTTCAATGACAATATGTTCTGGTGGTAATGAACCATCTCTACTATGTTGCTCATTTTCCTCAACTTGTTGAACAGGTTGAGGGACAATAATTTCTTGAGGTAAAAAAGGTGGTGGGATATCCACTGTTATCTCCTCAATATCTACCTTTCTTGGTTCATTACTCCCACTGATTTCGCCATTCTCTAAGAATTTGGCATTACCGGTTTCAACTATTCTCACACTGTGGTTAGGACAATAAAATCTGTACCCTTTCAATTTATCTGGATAGCTAATGAAATATCCAGATATCGTTCTTGAATCAAGGTTTTTCTCATGCGGGTTATAGATTCTTGCCTCCGCTAGACAACCCCATATATGTATATGTCTCAAGCTAGGTTTCCTACCAGTCCATAACTCGAAAGGAGTTTTTGGAACTGCCCTACTAAGAACTCTATTCAAGATATACATTGCGGTTTTTAAGGCTTCACCCCACAATGAAATAGGTACAGAAGAGTAACTCATCATACTCCTAACCATTTCCATTAATGTGCGATTACGCCTTTCAACAACACCATTCTGCTGTGGCGTACCAAGCATTGTGTACTGAGCACGAATGCCACGTTTTTCAAGGAATTTGGCAAAAGGACCAGGATTTTGTCCCGATTCATCATATCTACCATAATATTCACCGTCTCGATTTGATCTCACAATTTTAATCTTTTTATCTAATTGTCTCTCGACCTCTGTTATGAACATCTCGAAGATGTCAATGGCCTGAGACTTTTCATGCATTAGATAAACATAACCATAACGAGATAGATCATCTATAAAAGTGATAAAATATTTCTCTCCTATAAAACATGGAACAGAGAGTGGTCCATAAATATCTGTATGAATTATCTCAAGGAGCTCATTACTTCTTGTGGCACCTTTCTTTGTATGTTTAGTTTGCTTTCCCTTTATGCAATCCACGCATACATGAAAATCAGTGAAGTCAAGATTTTGTAAAATTCCTTCCTTCACTAATCTCTCAATTCTTTCCCTAGAGATGTGCCCTAGTCTTCTGTGCCACAAGATTGAAGAATTTTCATTAATTAAGCCACGTTTTGAACCAACATTCGAATGCAGGGTTATCAAAGCTTGTGCAAATTCATAATTCAAGGAAATTTTATATAAACCATCACATAAAATACCAAAACCAACTGTAACAGAATTTAAAATCAAACTTAATTGTCTAGAACTGAATAAAACAGAATATCCAGTAGCATCTAATTTGGACAAGGAAACTAAATTCCTAGAGATAGAAGGTACATAAAAAGTGTTTAAAAGATCCATCCGATGACCCGTCTCTAATAGTAAGCGATAGGTACCAACAGCTACCACTCAACCTTGAGACGGTTTCCCATATAGAGGAACTTTTCACTTTCCTTAGGTTTCCTGGTTGTAAGGAATCCCTGCATTAAATTAGTCACATGTGTTGTGGCTCTAGAATCAATCCACCAAGTATTTGAAGGAACTTCAGCAAGATTGGATTCATAACATACAAAAGAAAGATTTATACCTCTCTTTTCGAACCAAGCCTTGCGCTTGATACAGTCCTTCTTCACATGCCCTTTCTTGCCACAAAAGTAGCAACTTACCGTGAATTTTCCATCATGACTCTGGCTACCTTCCCCAGGTCCACTTTTCTTAGGTAGAAAGTTCTTTCCTTTTTTGAATTTTCCTTTCTTCTTCATGACTCCATGAGTTACAGCAAGAGCAAGATTATGTCCTTCTTGTCTTAATCTCACTTCCTCTTGTATACATTTACTGGTGAGCTCATTCAAGTTCCACTGATCACTGTTAGTATTATAGTGGATTTTGAATGGAGCAAATTGTGATGGAAGTGAGTTAAGGACAAATTGTACAAAGAAGGACTCATCCATACCCATGCCTAGTGCCTTAAGCTTTGCAGCCTTTTCTGTCATGTTTAAAATATGTTGCTGAATACCTTTCTGACCATCATATTTCATGGTGGTCAATTCAGCCATCAATGTGCCTGCAAGGGACTTATCAGTGCGTTTGAAGCGCTCCTCAACAGATTTCAGAAATTCCGAGGCAAACTCGGTTTGAGGGAGAGAGGTCTTGATATTATTGGCAATAGTCATTCTCATAAACATCAGACTGAGTCTGTTGGATCTTGCCCAGGCTTTTGATTGTTCCACTTGCTCCGGAGTACTGTCATCCGTAGCTTCAGGAGGTTTATCTGTTATTAAAGCCAGGTCAAGATCCAATACACCTAGTGAGAATTGAACCCTTTCATACCATTCAAAAAAGTTCGACCCATTAAAAACAGCCATTCCAGATGCAAGAGAGTGTAATGAAGTGGGAACTGTACAAAATAGAACAATGCTCACAATAAGGCCTCAAGTATAAAATAAATAGCAATGAACTATTGATATCATTAAAATTCTCCTTTGGGTAAATTTTAACATATCCAGTGTTCACTTGGAGGGAGCTTAAAACACTTTACTATTTTGTGTCATTTATATGTTACCTTTGGGTATCCATTTTACCTTTCTAAGCAACACAAAATAAAAACATTAATTAATAATTAGCAGAAATTGACTCTCCTTTGGGTTAGTCTCATTCTCCTAATTATAAAGAGAATTATTAAGAATTTTACAAGTCTCCCTTTATTCTTTTATGCAATTCAATAAATACAAGGCTCACTAATTTAGGTTACTTTGGCAACTATCTAAATTAGTTAACCTTACATTTATAAATTGTCATTTGGATAAAATTTCACAAGATGAAATTAATTCTTTTATTTGAGTTAAAAAAAAAATCAAGGAAATAGTATCTTTAATAATCATCTAATTCAATAATCAATCATAATAAAATCAAAGAAATCGGCATTCATCAGATATAATAATAATAATAATAATTTCACAAAGGTTCAAATCAAATAATAAAAAATAAAGGAAATAGTACCTTTAATAATCATCTGATTCAATAATCAATTTACATTGTATATCAAACTAAAGTCTTATGCATCTTTTATTTTATTTTATTATTATTATTATTATTATTTTCATGAAATTGTTGTTCAAATAGCACAAGATACATGGGCATCTTAAAAGAGAATTTCGGTTTCATATTCAAATAAGTGATAATGACAATCAGCTAACTAGTGTTGTGATTCAGTATTTCTCCTTTATTGAAGCTTCTAATTTGGTGTTTGAAGCGCGCCTGAAACGGCGAGGAAACGGCACCTGCAACCAGAAGATAGCACTTTCAACGGCGCCTTCAATGGCGTCTGCAACCAGCGTGTAAACGGCGAGATGGTGCCTGGACTAGTGCCGACAATGGCGCCTGGACTGGCACCGACAATGGCGCCTACAACTAGCGCGCAAACGGCGAGATGGCGCTCTGGCAATGGCGCCTGCAATGGCGCCTGAAAATGGCCAGCAATGGCACAAGAAAACAGCCAACAATGGCGCCTGAAAATGGCCGACAATGGCGCCTGAAAATGGCCAGCAATGGCGCCTGAAATGGCGCTTGAAAATGGCCAACAATGGTGCCTGAAAATGGCCAACAATGGTGCCTGAAAATGGCTAGCAATGGCGCCTGAAAACGGCCATCGGACTGACGCCAAACCAGCGCCCCTCACCGGCATTGATCCAGTCAGCGTTGCAAGGAAAAATAAAAATCTTCCTTCCACGCATTGAGGCTGGTCTTTATTTTGTTTAATTAATTTTTTTTATTCATTTTAGTGAGACGAATTAATCGAAGATAAATCTCAAAATTTAATCTTTATAAAACAATGATTCTGAATATTTAAATTCAACCTTGCTCTGATACCAATTGTTGAGATTTAATATGGAAATTAACACACAATAATACAGATCATTGAATTCAAACTCATCTCTGATAATAAAATAATAAAAACATTAATTAAAAATAGATTACATACCGTTTGAAGAACACGCAGCCATGAGAGATTTCCCTTCAATTTATAAATCTTAAATCATTGATCTCTTCTTCTCCTTATCAAACCTTAATACACAGAATTGTTTTCTGTAATTGATGGAAGAGAGCACTACCCCACATGAAGGGGTTTCTGTATATATATCTTATTGATAGGAGAAGAGGGCTAAGAATACACGTTCAAAAACCGTTCTGAACGTGTTATTCGAATAACTGTTTTTATTTCAAATAATAATATTATAATTATTATAATTTACCCACTCCATCAAGAGTAAATATCTTTATAACAATTTAAAGATATTGGGTATTCTTTTAATTGGCTAAATACTAGGTTAGTGGGCCACCCACTTAATTTTAATGTGGAAATAACAGCCCTATCAAGTCTTCTTTTTTTGGTAAATCGAAGTTGCCTAAGAGACTTGTTTTGTACTTTTAGATTTCTTATTCCCTTCGTTTTTGTTTTATTTATCTTCCGTATTTTGTTTAAGAAACAAATAGATGGATTCTATGTTCAGTAGTGGTATTTTTATAATAAATTGTCTTTTTTTTTCCTTGTCCAATTTTAAATGTGTACTACAATAATAGTATTGGTTGATCACGGGCTTACATATGAGCATTAAGAAATGTTACTTTAAGGAATTAAAGCTATGAACCATGTTTTTGGTGTTAATAGTATTAGTTTTTTTCTTATACCATACAAATACTTGTCAAATGGTTGGGTAGACTTTTTAGAGATGCTTGAATTGATTCTTGACCATTGAATCTTTTTTGTCCACACAAAAATTTATGTTATCCAATCCATCCTCTTATTTTTATTATTCAAACCAGCCTCTTAAATTTTTTTTCTGTTTTTTCTATCATTGTACAAGTTCAACGAACCTCTAGCAAAAGTAGCCTCTTATTATTTTATTAAGGTGCTATTTTATTTTATATCTTTGATCGGTGTTGAAGTAGTTATTAACTTGTTAACCAATTAAATGGTGCTACGTGGGAACTTATTCTTATTTTATTTTTTTATTTTTTAAAGGAAAGGAAAATCTACTCGAATAAATATATAAATAAATAATAGTGTAATGGTCTTCAAATTCAAAACATGAACCCCACTGATTTGTTAACACATTTGATTTACTTGAATGAACCATACTAGTTACAACTAATGGAGTGAATTGACATCTAGGTTGCATCGAAAATGCATGTAACAGCTAAGATGAGTGGGCTAATT